>CM053588.1:130754415-130832474 GCA_028646515.1 Pseudochirops corinnae | reverse complement strand
TTGAAGTTCTAGGTTGGTCCAGAGTCCTATTCCATGGGTATTTGGGGGTGGCTATGTGAGAGCTGCGATATATTGCTGCTGCTACGCCGCCATCTTGGCTCCGCCCCTCTGTATTTTGATTTAAATCAACAGTGAAAATGCTCACTCACAAATGTGGTCAAAAGTAATAGATGAATATTATAATCTCTCTTGTTGACAGACGGAAATTACTTTCTTATTTTTAGTCACCTAAATAGTCATTAAAAAGGAATTGCTAATTATGACATAAAGTATTTACTTATCAACTGGTCCATGACAAGTGCTATATTAAGTGATAAATGTAATAAAGCTTGATTGTATGTATTACTTCATTTTTAATGATTTTTATGTATAAGCTAACCTTTGTAAGGTAAGAATTTTTTCAGATATGACTTTCTACTCTTCTTCTACTGCATGTCAGCTACCCTCTCACAGAAACTCCACTGAATGACTTACCACTGTTGTTAACTAGTTCATTTTAAAATTCACTAGATAGGAGAATAATAATATTAGATGAGGATAAGTTGGCATTTGACCAGCTATTGGGAATCTGTTCGTATGTAAATGTGGTGGTTTGGAAACAAATTGATGCCAGCTTGAGAAACAACAAGAACACATTGTGTTTAGTCAGAAGCAATCAGAGTTTGATATAATCACTGAGCAAATACCAGAATTGTTGTGCACATGATGACAGTTTCAAATTGCTACAGAAAGAGATCTATAATGTTCTAAATATACACATGCTTATTTGTTGTTACAGAGGAAAAATATATTTGTAACACAATTGAATAATTATTTACTGCCTAGGTCACCATCAAAGAGTTCTGTGAATCCTTTGAATCATTGTTCACAACCACTAACTGGGAAACACTGCCTAAGGACAAAGATTCTCACCCTTTCACCCAACAATATGACTTCTAGGGCTGTATCCTAAAGAGACCATACTAGTGGAAGACCTGTTTGCACAAAAATATTTATTTATAGCAGTTCTTTTTTTGGTGGCAAAGAATTGGAAATCAAGGGGATTCCCATTTACTGGGGAATGGCTAAACAAGTTGTGGTATATTAACGTAATGGAATACTATTGTGCTATAAGAAACTAGGAGCAGACAGACTTTATAATAACATGGAGAGACTTATGTGGTCTGATGCTAAGTGAGGAGAGAAGAACCAGGAAAGAAGAACTTTGTACACAATTATAGACACATCATATATGTGACAACTAACTTTGATAGACTGGACTCCTCTCAGCAATGCAAGGTTATAAGACAACTCCAAAAGAAGACTGGACTCCTCTCAGCAATGCAAGGTTATAAGACAACTCCAAAAGAATCATGATGGAAAGGATGTCCACATCCAGAGAAAAGAACTAAGGAGTTTGAATGCAGATTGAAGCAAACTACTTACTCTCTCTCTTTTGTGTTTTGTTTTGCTTCATCCCTTCTTTCTCATTCACTTTATTGATTATAATTCTTCTTTACAACCTGACCAATGTTTAATGTGAAGGTTTATGTAGAGCCTATATTGGATTGCATGTCAGCATGAGGAGTGGGGATAGGGGAGGAGAGGGAGAGGGAGAAAATTTGGAACTCAAGGGATTGTGGAACTGAATGTTGTAAACTAAAAGTAGATAAATTTAATAAAATAAAATTTTAAAAAAAGGAACAAAGTTTCTCACACAGTGTTGTGGAGACCTGTCCTTGGCTCTGTATGGTTCAACATTTTTATCGACAACTTGAATGAATGTATAGATAGCATGCTTATCAGATTGGCAAAGGATGAAAAACTGGGAGGGATAGCTAATATTCTGGATGATAGTCAGGATCCAAAAATATAGTGATATGCTAGAGTGGTGAGGAAAATTGAATAAAATAAAATGTGTTAGACGTAAAATTAAAGTTCTATACTTAGAAAAAACTTAAAAGTTCAAAATGGGGGTGCTGTGCCTAGATAGAAGTTTGTGTGAAAAAAGATGTAGAAGTTTTGGTGGACTGCTTAGCACAGTGCCTGGAGCATAGAGGTATTTAATAAATTCTTGTTGATGACCATAAGCTTATGAGTCAAAGGTGGAACATGGAAGTTAAAAAAGCTCACATTGGCTGCTTAAAAAGTCATTACACAAGGGCCTGCTGGGGCCTTTAAGAAGAGACCTTGAGGGAGAAGCATGTGTCTTCTTGTCCTTCCCCCTCACCTACCTCCTTGTCCCCAGTCCAGGAGCAGTGGTAGACACTGAGCAGTGAGACCCTGGGCAATTGCTCAGGCAATGAAGGCCCTTGGCCCTCCAAGGCAGCCATGCTTCTAAGTCAGGAAGCCAGAGACCTGGAGTCAAGGACTGCTGTGTGACCCTAGGCATGTTACTGAAAGTCTATAAGCATGTTTTCTCTCTAGAAGGGGAACATCATACTTGTGCATCCTCTCTCATAGGAGGAAAATAGTTTTGGAAACTTTGAAGATATGTTAATGTGCCTTATAATTGTTATTGTTAGTTGTTGTCATCACTGTCATCAGAGCATTGTTTTGTCTGTTTTAATAGGGAAGGATTTTTGGTGGAGCTCAGTAAGTACCTTCTATTTCTTTTTTGTTCTGCTCATTTCTTTTTTTCTTCTAACCTTAGTCCTCATTAATCAAACAAGCAACATAAAAATAATTAGGCAGAAACATATAAGCACCAATCACATCTTTGTTTGCAAAATGGGTATGTTAACCTAAAAAAATAATTTTAAAAAATCGTCTGCAAAAAAAAAAAAAAGTCATAGCACAGGAAGTAATGGTCCCATTGTTTAATGCCCTGGTCAGATTCCACGCGTAATATTATGTTCTATTCTGGGCTACACATTTGAGGAAGGACAATGATAAACTGGTGTGTTCAGGGAAAACAAACAAAGATTATGAAGGACCCTTCTGTATAAAGATCAGGTGAAGGTACTGGGGATATTTAGCCTGGAAAAGAGACCACTTAGGAAGGACATACTGGCCATTTCCAAATATTTAAAGGGCAGTAATGTGGGAAAGAGATTAGACGTGACTGCTTGGATCACGAAGGCAGAACTAGGAGCAATGGGGGGAAGGTACAGAGGAAGATATTGGAAAAAGCATTTCTAATAATTAGTGCTATCCAAAAGTGGAATTATTGAGGGTTAGAAAGGGTGGATTTCTATGGAAATCCTTTGAGGGTTCTTACCAGTCTGAAAGAATTACCAGGCATGAGCAGTCTTGGCAGTTTTAAGAGACTTTATTACGCTTGTCAAGTGGACAGGAGAAAACTAAGGTGAATCATCCTGCAGGCAGGCAGGAGAAAACTAAGGGGAATCCTCCTGCAAAGTGTGGGGGATTGGGGGTACTGATTATATAGTAACAAAAGTCATACAGAGGTGGAGTTTGGGAGGAGCACCCAGCCTGTCTGCCCTGAAAGGTCCCCCTTTGATAAGGTGAAGTCCTTTTGTTAGGAGTTATCTTACAGCTGGCCACTAGAACAAAAGGGGTAATCCTTTCTCTAAGGAATCCTTGTAAGAATTCTTAGGTGTGGTCTGTTATAGTTAACGATCTTCAGGGAAGATACTTACAGGCTGGGGCAGGGGAAGGGACAGAGTTAATGACTTACAGCTGGGGGGGAAGGGTGACCTTTCCACAGGCTGATATCACATACCCAGGTGCCCAAACAGATGAGATTCAAGACAAAGTCACCCCAAAACATTACAAGACCTCAGCAGCCCCCTTCATTATGAACTGCCTCTTGAGGTACTAGTCTCTCTCTTATTGGAGTTCCTCAATCAATGACTGAATGATCACACATTGGGGGGATTATAGAATGAATTTATGTTTAGGTATCAGTCGGACTCAACAGTCTCTGAGATTTTGTCTGACTAAGGTATAGTTTCTCAAATGTGATCCAACCTAGTCTTCTCCCTCTGCTCAACTTTCCTATTTAAACAACTATCTAGGCACAGCACCCCAATTTTGAACTTTTAAGTTTTTTTCTAAGTGTAGGACCTTAATTTATCTCTAATACATTTTACTTTATTCAATTTATTTCAATTTTCCTTACCACTCCAGCATATCACTATATTTTTGGATCCTGATTGTCATCCATAACATCTGAGCAATATATAGGCAACTAATTCAATATGTTTTTCATTCAATTGCCTGTTTTAACCTGGGGCAACAGGTAAGATGATCATGTCTTATGAAATGATGTTTCTTGTCTCCCTTGGGCACACAATGAAACCAGCTTCTTTCTCTCTGCAAGGAGAACCTGTGAGCTGTCCTTCCAAGTAGTTGATTTCATCTACAGAAGTGGTTCTCAACCTTCCTAATGCCATGCCCCTTTAATACTCATATGTGGGCGTACCTGCAGATGGACCCTCCTGGAAACCAATAGAGGAGTGGTGTCTTGGTTCCTAAGACCATCAGAAATATGTGTTTTCCGATGGTTTTAGGTGACCCCTGTGACCCCTGTGAAAGGGTCATTTGACCCCCAAAGGGGTCATGACCCACAGATTGAGAACCGCTGATCTACAGGGAGCATACCTATTATATAGATTCCATTCCTCCACAGTACAGCCTTTCGTTAGCAGACAAAAATCTCACAGTTAAAGTACCAAGAGTTAAATGAATGTTCATACATAATTTATTTGTGTGATTCTTAGAACCCTCTTGTCTGATTTTTCACCAATACAGAAATGAAAGGGGACTACGTGGGACTGAAGGCCTTTTTATTTATAGTTTTATCTCTTTTATGGTTTGCTGTGACCAAAAGATTCATCACCAGCAATCTTCTCAGGATGAGCCCCTCTGCAATTAACTAGGGTGATCCAACAGATAATAGACAAAAGTCTATCAGTGGGACCATACTTGGTCTTTCCAACTTGGTAGAAACTGCGATAGATTGAGCTCTAAAGGCTTAGTGTTTGATGATACTGGTCACCACTATTCTATTGAAACAAGACTCTTGACCTAGAATAATAATTAGAACAAAACAACAACCACATACAAACATATGTATGTATACATACATGTATACATACATACATACATCTTTACGATTAACAGAATCCTTTGCTCCTGACACCTCTAGAGTGAAGGTAATGCATACACTATTAGTTCCACTTTATTGGTGAATAAACTGAGGTTAGTGGAAGTTAAATGTCCTCTCTGCTGTCAAATCTTTTTTTTTTTCCCAAATCACTGGATCAAGCCCACCAACAGCTGTTGTATCCCAGATTCTCTGGATGCACAGTCTTCAGTGCAACAAATGCCCACGCATCTCCAGGAGTTTCCTATAAGTATCTTACCCTTTTAAAGACAGATGCAAGACGATTGGGAGGACAGAAAGGGAATTATATCATGCCTTCCATGCTTTCTGCTTGCCATTGACCTCCTCGGTATGTAGGGAATTTTCTTACCATCCCTTTCAGAAGCAAGAGAGGGGAGTGCGGAATATGGAAAGGGGAATAATCATGCCAGTTTTATCTATCTAAGAAGACAGTTGTAAAGCCCCAGTGAGATCATGGATATGCTTTGTGAAGTATGAAGAGTCTTGCAAATGAAACCTGTTGTCATTAGAGTCATTGAATCGTAGAAAAATAAAACCCTTAGTGATAATGGGCCCAGCGGTTCCAAACCATTTCTAATCCTGATAAACCCCAGATGTACACCCGCAGTGGTAATATTAGCATGTTAATTAAGAAAAATGATTGAAGCTACTGTGGATTCTTACCAACTTCAAGTGAATTTGTATTGTATTGATCACAACAGTATCTATGTACCTTTGAAAAATAGTCATTTGTTTTTCGGTTATGTCTGACTCTTCATGTACTCTTGGGGGCTTTCCAGGCAAAGATCCTTGCTTGACCGGTTTGCCATTCCCTTCTCCAGCTCATTTTACAGATAAGGAACTGAGGCAAATAGGGTTAAGCAACTTTCCCAGGGTCACACAGCTAGTAAGTATCTGAGGTCACATTTGAACTCAGGTCTTCAACTTCCTGACTCCAGGCCTGGCCCTCTATCCACTGCACCACCTAGCTGCCCATTATATGCCCAATATACGACACGTTTATTCAGAATAAAGAAGGAGTGTTTGCTTATTTATTATCTTGGGTCATTTAAGCAGGTGGATAATGCAGTTTTGCAGCTTTCAGACACTGCAAGTCTGGTTGAAGCAATGAAAGATAGAGCTAAAAAAAGTTTTAAAATGACAATGCTTGGTGAACCTATGGAATCTTAGACCCTTTTCAATAGCACTCCATAGGTGGGAATCTATTATTAATTAGCCCATTATTATTCACCATAGCCCATCCACTAGAGGGAGACATTGTCAATGATGAAATGTGTTTTTCCTGTTCCCAGACTTCAAAGTGGTCCCACCTGTTTTCCAGCATAAAGTAGTGCTCATCAGTTAACTGATGAAGTAGCTAACTGTCCACCTGGGATACTTTCATTGCTGCTGAAAGGCCTCTGGCCACAGAACACAGTCCCTTCACTCACTTCTCCTGATGCCTGAAATTTTACCATTAAAGACTCATCCCTTTGGCTTAATGTTAGTAAAATACTTACAAAATACTTTTTTAGTCAGTCACACCTTAGTATGAATTAATTTAACACCTTATTTCCTTGATGCAAGGTTTTTTGACAGAATAGAGACGATATGGGAAGCTGTGGGGGGGGGGGGGGGGGGGAGAGGGCACTAAGCATTTAGGGGAAAGAAGGATAGGGTGGGTTCAAAGAGTTTGAAAGGGCCCCTGAAAAGGTCTGGAGAAGGAAATGGCAAACTACTCTAGTGTCTTTGCCAAGAAAACCCCATACAGGGTCATGAAGAGTCGGACAGGACTGAATAACTGAACAACAACAAAAAAAAAAAAAAAAAAGGAAAATTCCACATCATCATTTTGTTTGGCTAGCTCCACTCAAATGAAATATATCCCGAGCCAGCAGACATCCCCAGAAAGAAAGAAGCTATAGGATGGGCCATAGCTCAGAAGTGCCCTCAGAAAATACAAATTACTCCACAGTATTACTCCAGAGAACACCATATGGATTGTAATCTTTGGTTGATTCCAGTTAGGAAATACCCCCCAACACACACCAACCCCATGCTTTAACAGGCTTATAGATATCTTAATTCCATGACCTGCATTCCAGAAATCTGTGTCTTTTGCATCACACTCATGGGTTTGAATAATGGCCCAGGAGGACCAGTCCATGTAATAGTCACCCAGTGTCTCAAACAATAGCTCTACTAGAAACAAATGAAACAGTGTTATGTGTTAATGTCATGGATAACACAGAATCATGGTACATCCACAATTCAAAAATTTTATTTGAGTTGGGGACTTATTAATAAATTTGGATTGTTTATGCTTTTCTTCTTCATTCTATTCAGATAATAATAATAATACTAGCTTGAATTTATATAGAGCTTTAGGGTTTACAAAGTTCTTTAGATGAAGCATCCTGTTTCAGGTTCATGACAACCTTTCAAAGATGGTGCTATTAGTGTCATCATTTTACAGATGAAGGAATTTAGGGTGATCAAAAGTAAGTGACTTTCTCCCACAGAGCTAGTAAGTGTCAGAGGCAGGATTCAAACCTATACCTTCCTGATTCTAAAGCCAATGATCTCTCCATCATGTCTCTGGAATCCCTTATAGTTGGAATATACATATTCCAACAATATAGTTTGGAATGGCCTTTAGAGATCATTTAATCCAAAATTCTTACATTAGAGATGAGCCAACTAACTTTCCCAATATCAAACAGCAAGATGGCATTATAGTGGGTATTAGAACCTGACCTCAAAACTATTTTACTCAGGTTGATATTAAAATTTACTTATATGACCTGAATCTGTACTAAATTTCAGGAGGTCCCAGAGGTGTTAGGTGAACAATTTGGAAGAGGAAAGGCATTCTCCAACTTATGATTTGCCCACGATCATTCAAATCTAGAATAAGCACTGGATTTGGATCCAGATGGCCTAAGTTCAAATCCCATCTCTGCTCCTAAGTACTTGTGTGATCTTAGACAAGTCACTTAGCATTTCTGGGTGTCAGTTTTCTCATCTATGAGACTGAAGGGGTTGTTTGAACCAAGTGTGATCCCACCTAGATCAAAATCTATGGGTCCAAACAGTATCATGGCTGCTATTGGAGAATATCAAATATCAAATATCAAAAAATATCAAATATCAAATATAAAAAATATCAGCTTTATCAAATCCATCTGACCTCTTTCAACCTTGCTCATGAGTGGAATTATATAGCAAACAAGGACATTTCTGGGAGGCTGAAATAAATTTTTAACCACATTTCTATTCAGCTTCTTTTAAATTTTTCTAAGAATAGGTAGGCAGGCAGCAAGCATTCATTAAGCCCTAACTATATGCCAGGCACTATCTTAAGCACTGGAGATACAACTATAAGATAAAATGAAAGCAATTCCCTGCCCACAAGGAGCATACATTCTAACAAAGGAAGATAACACATAAAAGGAAGCCGAAGGAAAGTAACCACAGAGGCAAGGTGGCCAAGTCTAGAGAGAAAAAAGCACAGTCAAGTGTATTGTTAATGTATTTTTTGTTTAATGGAAAATTCCCATCCATTAGTAGGCCCATGTGACCTGCTTAAGTCACATGGAAGCCTAAGTCACATGAGTTTGAGTGACATGAGGGTAGTGATGCCCTCTGACCCTGAAGAAGTGTATATATACTCTGAGGTTAGCATTTTGCTTTGGGGCTCACTCACGGGAAGAGCATTTATCCAAGATGAAACTCTGGGTAGCCATTAAGGAGACCACGTCTTTGAAAACCCAGATGTTGGTGCTTCTCTCTCTGATAACTATGTATGTATGTATTGGTGAGACAGTTGGATCTGCCTGATCTGTGATGTATGGATTATTTGGTCAAATGGTTAGAAGCCCTGTTTGCTGGTCTATATAAAGCTATTATTTCTGCTTATAATTTCTGTTTGTATTTTGTCTGAAGTTAAGGGTGCTGATTTTTTCCCCTGAACTAAGTAAATTATATGTGTGTATATATATGTATGTATGTATGTATGTGTGTGTATATATGTGTGTGTGTGTATATATATATATATATATACATATATGTTTGATTAAAGTAAGATTGCTAACCCTTTTTGAGTTGCTTTCCTTTAGAAAAGCAGATCAAAGAACCTGTTCTATCAGCCATCCTGGATATGCTAGGGTGCTTGTTGTTACACCAAGAGGAGAATGAAGTATAACCAGACTACACTTGTCCCAAAAATGCAGGCTCCTGTGAAGAATTCACTGATGGAAGAAGATAGTGTAATCCCTGGAACAACTTAAAGGGGTCTCAGGCTAGTCACCCAGGGGAATGAGGGATATTAAAAGGAATTTGGGGCCATAACTCAAATAAGAGTTTAGAATTAGAGACCAAGATTGGCAGTGGAAGAAAAGGGATTGGAAAGACAGACTTAAATGTCTGGGGGCATCCTTAGTTAGCTGTCGGGCTGGTTGTGGCTGTCCTGGATCTGAAATCACAAAAGAGCTAAATAGCTCCTGGGATGGTACACTACAACTGCTAAAAGACACCTCTCCCTACACGGAAAGAGGCTAGATAGAAGCTGAAGATCATCAGAGAAGCAAATTGGAGGTGTGAGTTCTTCCAGACATGTGTGTTCCTCTGTCATGTTCCCTACATGAATATATTGCAGTGCATGCTCCCTGGCTTTGTATGTTCCTTGACCACTAATTTCCCTAGTATTTACTTCTAAAATGGCTTTTCTCTGTCAATTAGTCCACCTGGCCTCTCTGCGACCCACTGAAATTCAGTACATACTCCATGTATATAGAATGTGGTATGGTAACCTATGGAAGAGTTTCAATCCTCATGTCTGGATTTGGGGTTCAAAAAGGATTACCATACCTGTTGGGTACTATTTTCGACAGAGTGGCTTATTCTCCTTTGGATCATTTGGACAATCTACCTATTTGTGGGTTCAAGTTTCAAATCTAATGCTTCATTATGTAGTTATTTAAGCCACACACTCATAAGAATCTCACTTGGATTAAAAGAAATATGCCTCTAACTAGCTGGCTCTTCTTTGCATTTATTATATTTGGCTACTGCCAAATGGCTGTCAGCTGTTATTGTTGGGACTTCTTTTTCATTGCCTTATGGAAGGCTCTGCAGAAAGGATAAAACAGCAGTTATTGCCTTAGCTCCAGAGTCACTGATAGCTAGGAATGAACAATCTGATATTGGTCTTCAAGACATTGTCTTTAAAATAAATTTTCACCAAGTCGCATGAGCAACAAAATGGTGGACTAGACATTTTCTCCAATCCCCACAACCTCTCCAAAATAGAAAGTATATGACAAAGATAAAGCAACTTCACATGTCTCCAGTGTCTAGGATACACAGAATCCAAATGAAGGTTTTTTAAAAAGCCCTTAATGGTGCTCACTAATTCTAAGATGAGTCAGCACTCCTACTTCCCATGCTACTGGCAGCAAGGATACATTAGAAGACCTAAAGATACAACACAGGCTTACATCAAAACCCACCACTACACCCTGGTGCCCTATTCATATTTGTAATGCCATGGAAACCCTGGCTCCAGGCTGCAGAATTTTGTTCAGGGCTCAATAACCAGCTTGGCCATTGCCCTTCAGCAACAAAAACCTGCCAGGGCTGTAAAACTCTAAACTTGTGGTGCCAAGGAAAACAGACTCTGAACTGCTGGCACTGGGCCAGAGAATTGAGGAATAGAGAAAGTGAGACAGGTAACCATGACAGGACACTATGCATGTAAAGGACTGTGCAGCACTTCCACAAAGCCTGAGGTAAAGAGAAGAGGACCCAGTTGGGGTCACAGTTCTAACCACCCAAAATTCATTTGGGACAGAGACCTAGGCTGGTGAACTGTGACTTGCCTAGTGTAGGAGGAGGCTGAGATGCTTTGAGATGCAGCCCCCAAGACAACCATAATCAGAGGGGAGTGAGTCAGGAAGTGAGTAACAAGGAAAATAGGAAAAGAAAAAAAATACTGAAAGTGCCAAAGATTTCAGGAAGAAGAAATTCAAAGACCTTGAACAAAAACAGATAAATCAACAGGAAAAACAGTAACAACAGAAAGCAATATAGCCCCCAGATCTATTCAACGAGTTAAGGAATGATAAACATTGTAAAATAAAGGGAAATGATCCAACATTTGATAAAATAGAGAACCCCTTAGAATTTGAGGAGAACATGGAACCACAATACACTGTCCCTGAGTGGTTTAAAAGAAAAAGAAAAATTAGAAGAACAAGATTTTTGTCCAACATGGCAAAAATAATGAGCTAAATACAAAAACTTGAATCTGAAATGGCAAGCCTCACCAAAGAAATAAAAGAGAGAACAAGAGATCCACAGAAGTGAAGTACAATCTAGAAGAAGAGAAGTAAAAAACAAGAGCATTACAAGAAAATATGCTCACTATGAAAGCAAAACATTCTGATCTCAAAGACAGGATATATAGGGACAACCCAAGGATCATAGGTCTCAAAGAGGAACATTGACAGGACAAACTCCTTAACACCATAATGAAGGAAACTTCTCAAAACTTTTGAACATAGAAAATGAAATTCCAATTGAAAACATTCACAGATTGTCTCCAGGAAAAAAAAAAAGACTGCAAACTACAAGACACATAGTGGTGAAAATTAACAATTCAATTCAGAAACAAAAGTTCTACAAGCTATCAGGAGAAAAACTTTTTAACACAAATTAAAGGACATTAAAACAACACAAGACTATTCCACATCCACTGGAAAAAGGAGGAGGGAATGAATAATGTGTTCCAAAGAGCAATGGAGCTAAGGATACATCCCATTGTGACTTAGCTACATAGGATGAAAGATGGATGCTCAATAATAAAGAAGAGTTTGAAATATTTTTAGGAGTGAAATCAGAATTTAAGAGATCATTTCCTTCTTGAATACTCCAAACAACAGAAATGTAAGAAGACTGAGATACATGCAGCAGGCAAGGACAGCAACAACAGCAATCATGACAGTAAGAACAGTAAGAGACTTATTTCTAAACATGCACAAGGAGATAAGGGTAAAGGCAGAAATCTGGTAGAAGTAACAGTGAAGAGGCACACAGGGGACATTATTGACAGAACTTGGTGATACCCCGTCTACAGGTAAATGCTTCTTTTATTAATTACTTTACAAGATGTGAGGGCATGTAAAAGGGAGAGAGAGGATCAGGGGAATAGAGAGGAATGTGTGAATCATCAAGGTCTAGCAATGAGAGAAAGATGATCTCTCTCATCTTAGACAGAAAAGCACCTACAGGGGAGTAGGTGAGGAGGACAGAAAAAGATTAAAAATATGGGAAAAAAAAAGAAAGAAGGCTTACTTTGCAGGAGTGAGAAGGTTCTACTCATGAATGTTCCTATGGCTGAAAAGAGATGTTTGGTGAGGGAGATGAAGCCCTATACTGGATGAAGCCTTGGGGATTTGGTGCTTGAAAAGTCTACTTGTTCTGGGAGGGAGGGGGGACTCTAATCCTTTTGGGGAAGTGACACCTAGAAGTGTGAGAGCATCGACAAAGGGTGGAGATTTCCAGGCAAATGTACAAAAAAGGTCAACAAGAGAGAGTATGCTTAGTAGTGAAGGAGGTGCTTTGGTATGGCACAGTATCCTCTCCAATACCTGCAATAATTGGCATTGTTCTGGTAGGCAGGGACAATGAAATTCATGGGGTAATCCCTACAAGGCAGTGGAAGAAAGTGTCTAGAGAGCCTAGAGTAGATACCTTGGAAACTTTGATTACATGAAGAATACAAACAAAAGAGAGAGACCAGATAATTATAGAGGTCATGAATCAGAGGATGAATGTCTAGAGCAAACAGAAATAAAAGATGTATAATGAAGAGAGAAATACTTGTTTTTGGAAAAGGGTACAAAAATGAAATTTAAGAAAATAGTGAATAGAACTAATTTAAGGGAAGGAGAGGAAGGGGGAATTTACTTGAAAGAGAAAAAAAAGGAGAGGGGGGAAATATATAACTAAATAAAAAAGAACAAGATAAAAAAGAACTAATAAAACCCTAAAAGGAAAGGAATAAAAATGAGAAGAGAGGATTAAGTGTGAGAGGAAACAGAGCCAGTAGAAACAAGGTTATCTTTAAAAAAAAGATGGAAGTATCTGAAGGAACGCAATACTGTGTTTATAGCAGGAGAAGATAAAAAATCTTAACCCCCCAAAAAATTTTAGAGACAGATGGAGGAAAATGTAGACCTAACTTTTGTAACTCTAAATGTAAATGGATTAAACAGTCCAATAAAATGAAAAAGTGACAGAGTAGATAAGAAAACAAAATCCTATAGTCTGTTTATTTTTTAATGTTTCAATCAGTTGCACTAAATTTTTTTCCTCTCCAAAACATACCATTTGTCACATAGAATAGTTCCCTGGTAGGAGGAGGGAGAAGGATACATGGGATACTACTGTGATGTAAGAACAACAACAACAAAAAAATCTCATTTAAAATAATATAAATTTTCACTGATATCTTTTTTTAAACCTCACCCACATTTCCCCATGCAAGTTTCCTTCCCCTTTCAGGGAACCCTCCTTTATAACAAAGAATAAAGGATAAAAAATAAACTCAGTAAAACTAACACCTCAAACAAGTCTGACGTGATCATAAGCCAATTGTTAAATTTTCATGTTATATTTTTTCCCTTCTATTGTAAACACAGTACCATGTTCCTTCGGTTAACTTTAACTTAGTCTTTTTTAGGCTGATCCTACTCCCAATGTCTTTCTTCTTCTCACTCTCAGTCCACTTGGAATTTCATTTTCTATGTATAGAAGCTCTGGACAATTCTCTTCTATTATTTCCTTCATTCTAGTGTTATGGTCTTGTCCTGTCATGTTATTCTGGGAGACCTACGATCCTTAGATCCTTAGGATCAGTATGTTTTGCTTGCATAGCGAGCATATTTTCTTTTTATGTTCATGTTTTTTGCTTTTCTTCTTCTAGATTACCCTTCATTTCTGTAAATCTATTGCTCTCTCGTTTCTTTGATGAGGCTTGCCATTTTAGATTCAATTTCCATTCTACCCATTATGTCTGCTATGTAAGTCACAAATTTGGTTCTAGTTCTAATTTCTCTTTTAAACCATGCAGGGACAGTGTTTTATAATTCTATGTTTTCAAATTCCACAGATCTTCTGTTTCATCAGGTGTTGGATCATTTTCCTTTATTTTGCAGTATTTATTTATAGATGTCCAGACTCACTTGTTAGATCTAGAGGCCATTATTTCTTTCTGCTTATGTTTTCCCTGTTGATTTATCTTCTAATGTTCAGGTCTTTAAGTTTTCATCTTCCTGAAATCTTTGGTAATTTCAGTCTTTTTCTGACTCTGTCTCTTCTGACGGTGGTATTTTGGGGGAACTAGATCTCAAATTGTCTCTGCCTCCTCTTGTATGATCAATGGTACGTTAGTTTTACCCAAATGATTTTGGGGTGGACAGAACTAGCTCCAGCTATCACACAGCTCCCTCACACACTGAGTCCTGTCCCAGTATCCTGTCCTATTTCCTTTGTTCTTCATTTCCCTGGTCCAGCACTGACAATTTAAAGAGCTGTCACCCAGGTGCTATAGGTTGATTTTTTGTAAGGTGAGTCTCTGAGCAGTTGGGGAATAGGAGCTGGGGATAGGATGTGGTGTTGAGTTCTATATCGAGCCCAAACACATGTCCTTCTCCTTTTCCTCTGTTTCTTGCTCTCCTGCAGAAATATTTTGCAGCACAAAAGGCTGCCCACCATGGTGGCTATCTGTCCTAGCCAGAGTAGCTTTGCATATCCTGTAGCAGAAATCTCCACACCATGGTCCTGGAAACAGTTGGAGTGACAGGGTCTGGGGTTGAGTCTTATTGCCAGTTTGTGTGGGTCTGTTAGTAAAGCCTTGGTGCAGGCAGTATAAGGTGGGGGAGGAGTGCTGAGTGAATTCAGTATATTTGTTGTTTCATGAATTTATTTATTTTACTTTCTTTTGGATTCTGGATATCTTAAATCATGAAGACAGCTGAAAGTCCTTTCTCTTTGATGTATAATTTCTGTTTTGGTGAGGTTTGAGACATTGAGAAGATCAGAGAAAATATGTATCCTCTATCTTGTCATGAGAGTGGAAGTCCAATTGTTAAATTAGCCCCGTGAGCATTTACGCCTCTGAAATAAGCAAATGTTACAAATCAGAGCTTGGTTTATTGTTTTGTTCACTGTTTAGACTTAAGAAAGTGATGGAGAAAATGGTAATATTGAAGATTCGACTTAAAAGTGTGATGTGAAATCTAGTTTTTAAATATTTACCAGAGTATCCCTGACTGTGCTCCACACTTATTGTCCTTTACCTCTGCAAAGAAACAGAAAGGTATCTTTTTATAGCTCTTCTTTAGAAACAAGTTCAATCATTATAGTTTCCTAGCTTTTAGTTCCAGTTGTTCTTTTGATTTACATTGTAGTCATGCTTACTGTTTTCCTAGTTCTACACTCTTCACTCTGTATCTGAGGATTTTTTAATTAAAATGTTTGAATGATCAGATCCAAAGAATAATCACTGCTAACCTCAAACAGAGAAGCCTCCAGTGTGTTGAGGACAATCCCATAAGCCTAAGGAGCACTTATGAGAAAATATGAACAAGAATTCCACAGGATGAAAAGGTGTAGAGAGAACATAAAATGTATCCATGGAAAAAGTACCCTGCATAGCAATGAGATGACAGATCTGTGCAAGTCCGAAAGTCAAGTTTGAAAGAAACCAAAACCAATCACTGGCAAATGGAAGGGTGGGGTTAGAATGGCAGAAAGAGGAAGGCAGATCAAACATAACCACTTTAACCACCATCTTCCTTCAGGCTCTGATGAAGACAGCCTAGTATCCTTCACCAAGAAGTATTTGGAACAGCAGGGCTTCCAGCTAAGTGCCAAATGGTTTGACATCAGAAACTGATATAACTTTATCAGTGAAAATGACATTAATGAAGAGACATGCCCTAAGGATCATGGGACCTTTTCATCTGACTTGCAGCTGAAACCTTCCATACGTGTTGTATACTCCATTAAAATGAGAACTCCTTTGGAGCAGAGCCTGTCTTATTTTTCTATTTGTATCCTCAGTGGTTAGCTGGTGCTTTGCATGGGGGAAATGCTTAATACATGCTGCATTTCTTCTTTTCATTCATTAATATATGCATATCCATTTTCACCATTCAGATTATAGATTTAGAGATTATATCATCCAAATTCCTCATTTTACAAAGAACGAAAATGAAGTGCAGAGAGGTTAAATAATATTTGTAATAATAATAATAATAATAATAATAACTGCTAACATTTATATAGCACTTACTGCTTTGTGCTAAGCACTATGATAAATGCTTTACAATTATTTTCTCATTCGATCTTCAAATGAGGTGCTATTATTATCTACTTTTTATGGAAGAAAAAAACTAAGGCAAGCAGAAGTTAAATAACTTGTCCAAGGTCACATAGATAGTAAGGAGAAAATCCAAGATTTAAATCCAAGTCTTCTGGTTCAAATCCAGCCCTCTTCCCACCACACCTTACTACCTCTTTCTATAGAGCACTTTGGTACTAAATAAATGCTTATTTATTGATCTCTTTCATAGAGAAATCATTTAGTTCTATACCCATAACCTTTATCCAGAAGCAGTTTATATTTGGACTAAGAGAGTATATGAGAAAAGTTTAGACGTCTTTGTTTGGTGAGCCCACATGTTGTAAGTGCTGTCCCCTGCATGTAGCATGGGGGTATTGTTGCATGGCTCAAAGGGAGGCAGAGGAGACATTTCTAGTCTCTTCTCTCCCAGCCTTTCTTCAAGGGAAACTTTAATTCCTTCCAGGAAGGGAAGAAGGAAGTTGAGTCTAGAGTTAGCCACTCTGCTCTCCTCAGAGAGAAGGGGTATTGGACTAGAATTATATTTATCTGCTCCTTTAAATAGTGTTAATCTATGGATGTGATCAGATTCAAATTAAGTCCATATTGCTGTTTCATTATCGGGGGGAAGGAGGATGCCAAGCTCTATATCCAAAGCTTGACCCCTTTCCCACTAATACCAGTCCCACAATGAACATACATAGCAATTAACAAAGAAACCAATTTGTCCAATTCAGTAGCTAAACAGAATTCAATGAAAGTGTACTTATGAGAATATATACTAAACAAATAAAGGAGCAAGATAATTCAGCTCAACCAAGAGAGAGGGTCCTAGATCTCACCCAAGAGAAAATTCCCTTGAGTCTCTAGTATAGCAAGATGGGAATAAGGACAGGATGGAGATAGCCAACTCTTCTCATGTTTTCCTAGAGTCTTTTCCTTCAAAGACCTGATGTGGAGGTTTGACCATATCTATCTTCTCTCCTGAAGTTGGAAGCCAAATGTGCCAGAAGTGACTACAGAGCCTGATGAAATTCAGCTTCTCAAAAAAAACTTAAGGAAGACTATAGAGATTGGAACTCTCCCACTCTCAGACTCCACCTTGCCCCAACATAGGAGGGGAGCATTGATCTTCACGAATGAGGAATCTCATATCAATGGGCTTTGGAACTGGAAGGAATATTTTCCTTAAGCAGAAGGAATATCTACAAAAATGATAGAATTATTCACATTGTATAAATAGTAATGCTAGACATGGTTCAATCAAGCTCCCAATGTCCAAGGTACCCAGTGACCAAGCCAGAACAGAATTTTGGGTTCTAGGATCCTAGTTCCTCATTGCCTACACTATAAAGGATATAAATGGGTGTTCTTAAAATCCGTAAAGAGTCTTTGCCCTTCCATAATTCATTCTTTTGTTAATCCATTCAATAAACATTTTAAGCATCTTGCTGTCAGTGGTCCTTCATTCTTGAAGAGGATCAATGACATCATGGGTTATGTCTTGACTTGCTCATAAATTGGATTTAAGTGAAGCAGAATTGTGCAAATTTGTAAGTCTCATTCTCTCTTCCAAGAGTCATTGAAGTGCAGTGGCGAGAGACAAGTCAACTGGTGATGGCCTAGGATATACCAGGGATAGACTAAGTGCTGTGGATAAAAATGACAAAATTTCCCTTAAAGTGGTCACATTCTATCTGAGGAAAACAACATGTACATAGATATAAAATACATATATGTATATATGTGTGTATGTATGTACCTATACATATATATATGAAAATTTTATCAACACTAATAATTTTGGTGTGGGTGTTTGTGTGTATGTGTGAATGACTGTGGCTATTGAGTATGTGTGTCTGTACATTCCTTTATCTCTGGAAATCCTCAAGAACAAACTGCTGTCTCTAGTCACAGGCACATTGACTCTTTAAAGTTGTGCTGTTCTTAGGTCACTTTAGCACAATACTTCAGCGCAAATTGATAAATTGCAAAAGTGTATCAACATTTGTGATCAGCATCCAGTAACTCTTTTGCTCTAAGAGAAGAGATCCCATATCTAGCACCATCTATCATCAGAGCCATCCAAGTCCTGGTTTTGCTTTAAGATCAAAGGATTTCACGGAGAAGAAAATGCCCAGTGCATTTTCTTCTATGACATCACAGCCCTACCCTCTTTGCTGGAGTAGAGCTATGGAAGAATAACCAGGGATTTGTCCCAGAGCAACAAATTTAGAGGGTACTGAATACATTCACAATCCATCAGCAGGCTAGAAACAACAGAGTCGATTAGCACCTAATTATCAAGAATAATTAGTTAAAATAGGAAGCTACCAGATAGCTGCTTTTTCCAGAGGGCTTTGGCCCTGTATTCCCAGCCTAATGAGCTCACCCTGGGAATGGTTGTGATGATTGTCCTGGTTGCAAAAAGTACAGGTTATGGCTCTATGCTGGAGAAAGATGCAAAGAGAGACTAACACTTGTAAACATCTTGGTTTGGATAACCTACCATATTCCAGTCTGTTAGTTTTAGGTCCTCATTCCTGTTGTGATCTTGGCTTTATATCACTTGCTGACCACCAATATCAATAAGCATTTATCATCACAAGGCAGGGAATATTACAGACCTCTGAGAATGTAAGATGTGAAATTAGCATTATCCTGAACATTATACTCTGCCAGGCTATTTGATGGGCACTCAGGGTTCTTTGTTCCATTTCCCATTTCTGCTAATGTGACCCAGGAAAGGCCATTTAACTTCTCAATGCTCATTTCTTCCAGCTCCTTTTTAGAGACCATATAAGAGCCACTTGACCTCCTTAGAAGTGTGCTATACAGTCAATGGCATTTTTGTTACTATGCAGATTCATGACTGGGAACTGCCCATATAATATGTATCACAGAATAGCTTATACAGGGAGATTTTGTAGTCTTTATTTGTTGTATTCTAGCCAGTGCAAACCTTAGCATCTCCCTATATGCATATCTATCATGATGTTTATGAGTGAGGTCCTGCAAGCACTATTATCACTTCGTGGAAGAATGGGAGAATACAGACTCCCAAACTCCAGGTATTCTGCATTTTCTATGAACCAGTCTGCAGCCTATATTCAGAATCAGAATTAGACAGTGGCTTCCAATAAACTTTATGCCATGGCTGGGTCTCAGAATAGGAGCATTTCTCTCCACCTTCAGTTGGTCCATAGTTTTTTCTTGTTGTTTTTTATTTTAAATTCCTGTGGAATGGAGGCCTCAGCTCTGAGATACGAATTTGGAGAAAGTTGGTCATCTCTTAGTCATTGTTAGTTTTGATGGTGAGGAGGTGACAGTAAACAGGTCATGCTGCCTGGGAGCTGTCAGAGACAGGGAGGCTCAGTTAGAGAAAACTGTCAATACTTCGAGACTCAGAGACAGGCCTCTCATGTGCAAACCTCAGAGGCCTCAGAGACTGTTCCCAAAGTGTCCTGGCTGAAACTGCTGTGCTAGGAGCATCTGAGGATGCTTTTTGGTCTCTTTCTAAAAATTTCTACACCTTAAAAACAAGATTGTTCAACAATTATTAAGAGCCTATAACAGACAGAGCACCATACTAGATGCTGGGGTGGGGGAGGTGGTAAAAGGGATTCAAAGATAAAGAAATAGTCCTTGCCCTCTTGGAGCTGCCAGTCTAGCAAAGGGTATCACACACACACACACACATACACACACACACTATTCGCTAACATTTATATAGTGCTTTAAGATTTGCAAAATGCTTTACAACTATTATCTCGTTTGATCCTCACAACAACCCTGAGAAGTAGGTGCTATTATCATCATCCCCATTTTACAGATGAGGACACTGAGGCTGAGGGAGGTTAAGTGACTTGTCCAGAATCATTCAACTAAAGCAAGTGTCTGAGGTAGGCTTATCAGGTCTTCCTAACTAGGCCAATGCTCTACTGGATCACCTGACTGCATCCTGGCTATCTGCACTGGTCCGAGGTCACACTGGCTTGTTGCTCCAAAGGATCTTAGGGATGATTAAGTTATAGGCTTGATCCATGCTCAGAAGACCTGTGAGAATTGTTTCAGATGAGATTATGCCCTATCCCCCATAACTCATGGAAGGCATGGGGAACCTGCTGGTGGTAATCAAAGACACCCCGAGCTCTAGCTAGTCACCTGAAGACATTCAAGCTGTTGGAGCTTTGGGATTTCACCATCATTTTTGTCATTAAAAAGGTTTATTACTTTTCAGTTCTTATATGATGCAAATAGAAACTGCCTGCTTTGTTGGGGAATCCAGGAGAGTGTCCAACAAAGAAAGCACTGACTTATTTATAACCTGCTTTGTCATATTTTTTCAGAAGAGAGTTCTAATGTACTCTTCACTCTCTCAGTCTGCTGCCTGTGTAATGAAATGACTCCAGGTCTGAATTCACCATGTCCTCTCTGTTCTCTCCTCATTCATTTGTACAGTCACTTTATCACACTGTGTGTGAAGCCTGACTCTTTGGAGAACCCACCAGATTTGGAGTCAGAGGTTCTGGGCTAGACTGTTCTTTTACTGTATTTTTATTTATTTTGTTAAATATTTCCTGATTCCATGTAAAAAAAATTAACAGTATTTTAAAAAATTTTTAAGTTCCAATTTGTCTCCCTTCTTCCTACCCCTCCCCCACTCCTTGGGAAGGCAAGCAATTTGATATCGATCATATATCTGAAGTCATGCAAAATATATTGTAATATTAGCCATGTTGTAAAAGAAAGCACAGATTAAAAAATAAAGAAAAAGAAAGTTTTTAAAGTATGCTTCTAACTGCATTCAGATCTGCATCAGTTCTCTCTCCGAAGATGGATAGTATTTTCATCATAGGTCCTTTGGAATTGTCTTGGATCATTGTCTTGACAGAGTAGCTAAATCTTTTACAATTGATCATCATTACAACATTGCTGTTACTGTGTACATACAATGATCTCCAGGTTCGCTCACTTCACTTTGAATCAGTTCATGTAAGTCTCCCCAGGTTTTTCTGAAACCATTCTGGTCATCATTTTTTGTAGCACAATAGTATTCCATCACAATCATATTCCACAACTGGTCCAGCCATTCCCCAATTGATTCCCCAATCAAATCCCCTTGATTTCCCAACACAAAAAAAGAACTGCTATATATTTTTGTACAGATAGGTCCTTTTCCCTTTTCTTTGATCTCTTTGGTATACAGACTCAGTGGAGGTATTGCTAAGTCAAAGGGTATGGGTATGTACAGTTTTATAGCTCTTTGGGCATAGTTCCAATTTGTTCTCCAGAATGGCTGGACCGGTTTACAACTCCAACAGTGCATTAGTGTCCCAATTTTTCCTCATTCCCTCCCGCATTTGTCATTTTTCCTTTTCTGTCATGTTGACCTATCTAATAGGTGTGAGAAGTGGTACCTCAGCATCGTTTTAATTTGCATTTCTCTAATCATTTGTGATTGGGAACATTTTTTCATATGACTATTGATAACTTTGATTTCTTCTTCTGAAAACTGTCTATTCAATATCCTTTGATGATTTGTCAAATGGAGAATGACTCTTATTTATATAAATTTGGTTGAATTCCCTATATATTTGGGAAATGAAGTCTTTATCAGAGAAACTTGCTATAAAAATTTTACATTGCTTTTTCTGACACTATGACCTTGGACAGCTCACTTCCCTATTTCTCACTTTCCTCTGCTGTAAAAAGAGGAGGTTGGATGAGGTCTCTTCTAGCTCTCTATCTACAAATTATTCCCATCCTGCTCTCTGATATTTTCCCCTCAACTGTCTGTTGCATTTACAAGAGTTGTGAAGTCACGCATCCTTTGTTCTTTCTGCTCTGTTCCCTTGTCTGCATTGTCAAATCAAGCCAACAAACCTTAAGTGGTTACTATAGGTCAGACACTGTGCTAAGTACTTGGGATACAGAAAAAGGGAAAAATGCAAGTTATTGCCCTCAAGGAGTTTATTACAACTGTGACATAACTGTGGTCTCTCCCATCTCTGTCCTCTTCTCACCTCCTCTGGGCAGCCACTACAGGTGTAAAGTCACCATGTCCTCTCCTTTCTCTGCCCCCTTTACTTAACTTCTCTCTGTCACCTCCAGGATTCATTACATATTCTCTGTTTGGTATTTAAAGCTCCTCATAAACTGGCCCTTTCTACCATTCCAATCTTCTTATACTACACCCCTCTCTAGCTATAAAGTCTACTTCTATTCCTTGAGGAAGACATTCCATCTCTAATCTTTGTGTCTTTGCACTGGCTTTCCTCCATCCCTAGAATACTCGGCCTCCTCACCTCTGCCTCTTAGTTGTCATGATTTCAAGATGAAGCTCAAATCCCATTTTCTACAGGAGGCCTTTCTTGGTTCTCTAATTGCTAGTCACTTTCCTCCAAGATTATCTTCTAAGAGGAAGAGAGAGAGAGGGAGAGAGAGAGAGAGAGAGAGAGAGAGAGAGAGAGAGAGAGAGAGAGAGAGAGAGAGAGGTTATGTACATCATATATTTACATAGTTATTTATATGTGCCTGCATTAGAATATTATTTCCTCAAAGCCAGAGACCACATTTTGGTATACAGACTCAGTAGTGGTATTGCCCTTCGTTATATTCAATGCCTAGCAGGTAATAAACATTTAATAAATGCTAGTTAAACTTTCTATAGTCACTATATGGGTAAAGTTACCATTTCTTTCTTGCTCTTTGACCTCTATTTCTCTCACCTATCTTCTAGGATGCTCCAGGAGTAAAATCAGGATATGTTGGCATCTTACCATTGGGACTAAACACACCAGCCCTATACTAGGAATCTGTTCTGTCACTTTCTGTAACTGTCTGAAAGCTGCTTTTTAAAATCAGCAATTCAAACACCATTTTTCACTCCCCTCTCCTCTAAAAACCTTGTTTTGGGGGAAGGAATCCCTTCCCTTCTCATTTCTCATTCTAGGGTCCATGCTAAGAAATGCAAGTAGGCAATGACCCAAATCTTGTAATTTGGATACACCAGCTAACCACAATATATACAACACTTTACTTAGGAAACTTCTCATTTTCTCCATAATTCCTTGAAACAACCACATGAAATTTCCTACATTTGGAGTTTCTCTACTAAGGAAGAAGTGGGTATGGGTTGGGGGAAGTGGTAAAAGGAAGAAGACAGAAAAAGGACAGAGTTCAATAACATTCTTGCCTGATGTTCCAGATCCCCATGGGAAGGGAAGGAGAGAGTCATAGTAACAGTACTATTTTTTTTTCTGGAGAGAATAGTGAGATCAACAGTAGTAGCCCTCCCCATTAACAACCCACCAGCCTTCCCAATTGCCTACCTTGTCAGCTTTATTGTTACATGAGGCTCCTGAGGAGTTTATTCATGGACCTTACACTAAAAGCAGTCATTAAGCCTGGGGCTAGGAAATAGGAGTTGTTTATAGCCCTAATAAAAATTAGCAATTGCTCAGGCTCCAAATTAGAGACCTTCAAATACCATCAGTCAATGAGCTTGAGAAGTCAGTGGCAATCTTGACAGTCACTGGGCTTGAAGGACTCTCAGAGCTCCTGGGGAGCTAGCTCTGATGACAGCATTAGCAACTCGAAGAGGTAGCGAGAGAACATCTGGGCTGAATAAGAATCACCAAACCAAGAGGTGGAAGAAGCCTCACCAAAGAATCAGCACAGTATAATTTAAGAGACCTGAGTTGGAGTCTACTGTTGGCATCACCTAGTTGCCATAAAATCACTAGATCTGGGTTTAAGTACTGGTTTCATCAATTATTGTGACCTTGAATAAGTCACTTCTCCTTTCTCAAGCCTCAGTTTCCTAATTTGAAAAAAATGAGGAGACTGGACTAGGTAGGTGATCTTGAAGGTTCTTTCCAGCTCTGATAGTCTGTAACTCTGTACTCATTTCTCTGATCCTGGGCCAATAGTAAAGGAGTGGGAAAAAAACAGTCTGCTGACAGGGTCTGCCTCGAGAAGCCAGGGGAGCATTTCACTTATTACATTTTCCAGGACTTGGTCTGTGAATTACCAGGGACAGTGAGTGTCCAATTAAGAAATGACACTAACCAGTGTTTTGCATACAGGAGCCATTTAAAGACTTCCCCATGTAGGATGCAAAAAGAACCAATACTCCCTGTGCAAACAGTCTCAGGGAATTCCCTTTGTCATAAGTGGTCTGGAAGGAGACCTGAAACCTGAAAACTCCTGTACCCTGGGTGAATGCCTTCCTTTTTGGAACTTGACATCCTGCAGCAGCAGCTGCCTAAGTGTTATAAGCTGGGGAGATGTGCAGAAGAAGGAATTAAACATTTCTGGAAGTAGAAATTCAAGGTCAGAGGCAGGATCGTATAGCAGAGAGCCAGTCTTGAAGTCAAGAAGACAGGTCTGAGTCCTAATTCTGACATATATACGCTGGCTGCTTGACCCTGGGCGAGAAACTGAGCCTTGCAGTACAGAACAGGAAGTAACCTACCTTGGCAGAAGGAATTGCCTCATTGGGAATTCTCCATAACAATGAGGCTGACGATACGAGTCCAGCATTTTCCCTTCCCCCAGCAAAAGCTGAAGGGTATCAGATCAGTCCCCCAAAAGAGAAATGCACCCTGAGTCAGTAAATACTGGTTATCTACTACCTTTGGGGAAGATTTAAAAAAAACACTGGGAAAAAAAGACCATTTAATCCATTTATTATATACAATATTAAGGCACGAGTTTAAGCAGCAAAGAAAAAGAAAATCTTTGGCTGACCCACAATATCGGTATTTGCTGCAGGGGACACATCACACTCTTGGACTTCCCCCGACGTACACATCCCCATCTGGCTGTACACCATTGTACACCCCGTTCTATACAGACCAGCAATGATCACACGCCAGTATTTTACAACCAGTCACCGATGTCACCTGGAATGAATACAGTACAAATTCACAAAGCACCAAGACACACACACACACACACACACACACACACGGAGCAGGCAGGAATAACAGCGGAAGGTGCTGTGCGTAACCATTGCTGGGAGGCGGGGAGAAGCGTCCAACCCACGATACTTTCTCTAGACTCTGCTCTCTCATCCAACTATGGGGGATGAACCACTGCTCTTTCCAAAAGGGAAAAACATCTCAACTCAATTGAAAATGCTGAGAACCTCCAAAAGTACTTCTCTAAATCTGCAAACAGTAAATGGGGTTTATATTTGCCTACATTCCATTCTGTAATAAATAGTTGTTTACGAGGCAGACAAATTTTGGGACGAAATAGTTTGTAAACACGCCGCTGGAGAGCAAAACTTTCTGCACTGATACTAGAAGAAAATGCTGCAAATATATTTATTTATATGTAACTGTATTTTTAATTCTACGAAGTAGCAAAATCCCACAGCAAAAGCATACTGCGATGGTATTATAAAACAACATGCATCTCGTAGAACACAGTTTTGCTCAATACCTACTGAATGAATGTACTAATGAATATACACATATACTTGCAGAGTGTGCATATACATATTAACACATGCAGAACATCATGAGAGTGATGTAACCTCTTATTAAAAAGCAAACAAACAAATATACTGGAACATATACATCCAAATGAGTGTTATCCTCCTGTATTCCTTGAATAATGATATTATTAATCAAAACATTTTTGGAACTCCTCTTTGGGCACTGCCGTCAGAACTAAGTTTCAGGCTACAATTTACTCGATTCCCTTGGGACAATGGGTAAGAGTTACCCAAGGCAGAGGCAAGAATTTTTTTTTTTAGCCATGATATAAATATGAAAGGGATTTCCTCAATGCGGTACAGGAATTCAACACCCTGATCGAGAACACAATTTATTCTAGAAACTGCCTGAGGGACACAGAACTATCCAAAAATGATAGTGGCTGCCCTGGGAAATTACAAGGCTCATCATCACTGGAGACTTTCAAGTGAGAGCTGAATGACCACTTCACTGGGTTGCTATAGAGAGCATTTCTATTTAAGTAAAGGCAGGACTAGGTGACCTCTGAGGTCTTCCAATCCAGGGATTCCATCATTCATGGAAAAGGAAACCAGTTTGGGGAGTTATAACTTTATTTTCACCAAATATTGGTCTTGCCCAATCTGATTAGCCACTTTTTTCAAGAGATGTGGCACCAAATAATCAAATGAAATCTACCTTTAAAATGGGAAAATTTGCTTGCACTGAGGATACTCAAAAGCACATCCCAGGCAAGACGTGATTCAAATACGTTTTGAGTAACGGCAGTATCATGGAATAAATGTATGGTGCCCTAAGCAGATGACTTTAAAGAGTCAATCACTCACTTGGATGTATGAGGTCTGGTGTATTTGCTAAAAATAATTTTTTTTTAGTCACATCACTTGGTAGTCAACCCTTGTATATATGCACTTACATATATACATGTATATGTACACCATTAAATATTTAGAAGAGAAAAGGGTACAACTATTATAAAAAGAAAGAACTTTTAAAACAAACATTGTTGCCATTTCTTTGAAGAAATCCACTTAATAAAATGCAAACCATTGTCATCTCCCCACTGACCATTTCTTGGTAACTTGCTAAATAATCCAATTCCCAAGAAGTCCATACTTGTGCAGACACAAATACTTTAAACAGTCTACGCACTGAACACACACACTTGGAAACATTTAGATTTCTTCATGAAGAAAGAAAACAAAGGTTTACAAAACATATACTGAGTCACCTCAGGTTTGGGAGACAGGAGGTGGACTGACAAGAAGGAGGATGTGTATCATACAATCTATCTAGAACTACGAAAGAACGCCCATGGGATTTCTCTTGCTATAGACATATCACTCCTTTGATAAGAAGTTCAAAACCGTAAAGAGTGACACAAAAAAAAATTTTTTCAATACAGACAAAAAATAAATGCATAAAATTAACAAAACTGTGATGCTAGAAAACATATCTCTTGGCTTGGCACAGTTCTCTACTATGTAAAGGTGGCATCTCTGACATTCTGGGCCACTGTTCCATTAGCTGCTCCTTCATCGTTCTCTCCTTACACACATTATTGGGCTGTAGGAGGAATCTCTAGGTTTCTGGTGGGTGTTTACATTGAGGAACCCAAAGATTAGCCCTTTTCCCTCAACTCCCTCTGTTATCTCCATGGCAACCAGAATCCAATTAGGATTCAGCATAAGGATTTGTGTTTTGGCCACCATAGCTATATGTACTCACAGTCTTGATGATAAACAAGGGTAAGACTGGACACAAGGAATGCTGATGCTTAAATGGAGGCACTGAAGCTTACCTGGGAACTACTCAAGGGTGGGGTGGGGCTAGCCTTCAGGAAGTTTTATTCCCAGGCCCCTGAGATTCAGAAGGGAGGCTCCCTTTCATGACTGTCCTTAAGACCTTCATTGTGTGAAGAATCCACTGAGCAACCAGTCTCCTGATGGAGTTCAAGAACACTGACAGACTCCCAATGGCAACTGCTCACTTCTGACCCTCACTGCCTAGCTTTTAAGGGAAAAGGACTCGGCAACTTCCATTTCACTGTGGAGAAGTCAATGCTCCTCAAATGAAGGAACTGAATGATGACCTACTCTGGAAGCACATTCAGGATAGGCTAATCTTGGCACTTTCCATTGTCTGGGTTAACTAACATCTGGGAAGTTTAAGAGAGCAAGAACTTAGGGGAAATGAAAGAAGAAATTCTTGATAGGTTAAGAAATTAAGGCCTCTTTTCTATTTATGGGGGGAGTTGGGAACCTCTTCTACTTTTAGACACAGCTGAAAATCTAGTGTCAGAGGACTTTCTACCAATGTACACTATTTGGCAGAGCCTCTAGAACAGTGGTTCTCAACCTGTGGGTCGCTACCCCTTGGGGTGGGGGGTCGAATGACCCTTTCACAGGGGTCGCCTAAGACCATCAGAAAACACATATTTCCTACTGTCTTCAGAACTGAGACACCGCTCCTCTATCTGTCTCCAAGTGGGTCCGCCCACAAGCAGATACACCCACATATGAGTACTAAAGGGTCACCACATTAGGAAGGTTGAGAACCACTGCTCTAGAAGGCTCTTTGCATACGCTGACTACAGGACAGGTTGAGTTTTTTGACAAATTGAAAGGTATCATCTAGTCCAATCTCCTATTTTACATATTTAGAAACTGAGGCCCAGAGATGCAAATTAATTTGCCATGATTCCATCATGGTTAATTCATTCAAAGTTGTCAATGAAATAATTTTACAAGCAATATTTCAGCATGTGTAGAAAGAATTTATTCATCTCTTGGCATGTCATTGATTCTCCACCCCAAAAACATTCACAATGGTATTCTATGATAAAGGCCTAAATCTGCCGAACATGTTGATGGAAAATCTTCTGTCCTGGTCAATACAGGAGTAATTTTTTTTTTGGAGGGGCAATTGGGGTTAAGTGACTTGCCCAAGGTCACATACCTAGTAAGTGTTAAGTGTCTGAGGTCAAATTTGAACTCAGGTCCTCCTGACTCCAGGGCTGGTGCTCTATTCACTGCACCACCTAGCCACCTAGCTACCCCCCACCCCCAGGAGTAATTTCAAAGAGCACTTTCTTTTGTTAACACTGTTAGTTAGCGAATGCTATACAGCCTCTTTATTATTGGTATGAATGGACATTTCTCACCTATGGCAGCTAGTAATGGAATTCAAAGGTCCTCAGTTCTGGACTTTCACCCCAATTTTCTATGTTACTACAGGTGTGACAACACATGGATTAATCTCTTGTCTTCTAGAAGGCATGTGCTCATTAAATACTAACTGGTGCTAGAGATCAGGATCTTCAGAGACAGCTACCATCAGTTTAATCCTGTCACAAGGGCTAGTAAATTGGATCAGAGACGAGGATGGGGACATCCCATTCACTTTGCACCTCTCTTGCCTCTGACCTATACTCCACCCCATCCTAAAACCCTGGGATTTCATAATGAAAGAGATGAGGAGTGCCCACTAATGGACTTAGGCATCTCCTAATATCTAACCTGCCTTCTGTGATCTTTGTCACATGAACAAAGAGCAGGTTTTAACAAATAAATATGAGCAAAAAGTCCATTCTGGGTTAAAAGCCAGTGGTTTGCTCCTTCTTGTTCAGATGAAAACTCTTTCATTACTTTCATCTGTTCAGGTTGTGAGCTAATGCTCTGGGGAAGCTAAGATCCACACATCAGTTAAATTCCAAAGACTTGTCTTAAAAGAACTAACCAGACAAGTGGGAGGAATTCGAAAGGTATTTCATCTCTTGCGGCCAATTAGGTGAAACCACACACAAGATTTCACTTTTTTTTCCCTAGGTGACCATGGGAAGAAAAAAAGTAGAATGAATGAGAAAGAATGACAAAATTTAGGAGCAGAGAACTTTAATTCTTAATTAGAGAAATTTGAATAATGAACTGGGTAATAATTAGAGAAATTTGAATAATGAACTGGGTAATAATTAGAGAAATTTGAATAATGAACTGGGTAAGCCAGAAGAAAGGCATTGCCCTTCTCTTAAAGAAAAAAGTCATATCATCAATGGTATATCCTACTTCATTGCAGCTTAACAAGAGTTTCACATCAGAACGAGTTATCACATACGTGAGCTACGGGTCTGGAGATAGGGTAGAGAGAGAAACAAGACAATAAGAATATGGTTTTAGAAAGCTACTAGTTCATTATTAAGCACAGAAGGAATAATGAAATCCTAGTTCTAAGAAGAAATAAGGATGAACTTAGGGTGGAGAGAGCACCAAAAGTCCAAGTCTTCCAAGATGTTGGAAGACTGCTGAATCTAGGATACGAGGGAAAAAAGAGGTTTGTCCAAATCTCCTAGAAATCTGGATCAGGACAGGGATTGCTGAGGGCCTGCCATTCCTTTCTAATACCTACCCCTCCCTGTGGACGTAAAATTGTACTTAACTCACACTCACACCAACATGCTCATAACCCTTCATGGGAAGCCCTGATGAGGGTTCAGGGATGATATATACATATATCAGAATGGGTTATAAAAGATATGCAAAAAAGGAATGCAGGGCTTTCAAAGGAAAAGCAATTTGGGAGCTTAACCATTCTTAATCAGAGAATGGTTCTGAACAGATCCTTGCCAAGAGATATCTTTTCTATACCTTAAAAACCGCTACTTCCTCTTTTCTGTTAACTTCCTTTCCAAATCCACATTTTATCTTCCACCTTCCCTCTCTTTGCAACAATCCAGAGTACTTTTCATTCATCTTCAGTCATGTAGGTCTCCTGTTTCCATCTATCTTTAAAAATAAATGTTCTTAGGGTCTGAAATCCCTATCCTTTTGAATTGCTTTTTAAGTCCCACCCACCAACCTCCTGTCTCCCTCCCTCCCTCCCTCACTTTCCCATCCCCCTCTCTTTGCCCTAAAACATTTTTCTTGGGCATTAAAATTCCCTGGGAAGTTCCCTGGGGGAAGAGGGCAACTCTTAGATGAGAACTTCCAGCATCTCTCCGTCAGGAAACTCGGGTTTATGGAGCAAACTGCTTACTCGGCCTTTGTTGTCAGGAGTCTTCCCCTGGTTGGGAGAGGTCTCTGCCAAGAGAAGGAGAAAGATAACCATACATATATACACATACACACACATATGTATACATACATATATATATATATATATATATATATATATATATGTGAAAATAGCCCATTTGTCAAAAAGAAAAAAAACCCCAACCTCAAGGGCTTTAGAAGCCCTTCTTCAAAACCAAATACTTTCAATATCATCAAGGGTAGAGGGGAAGGAAGGAGGAAACCTAGCCCTGTAAACACCCTTTCTAAACATGCCCTCCAGTTTATAAGTGGGATCCAAGCATGACTCTTGCTCCTTTCACTGTACCTGTTCATCTTTCTCCTTAAATTACCTCCCTTCCCTCACCCCGCCCCCCCCAATAGGACATGCATCTTGAGCCAGATTTCTGCAAGGATGTCTCTTATGCTTAAATAACTCCCTCAAAGCTAAAAGATTCTATTGTTTAGAACAAGAATAAAGAACCATTAGTATATTTTCAATAAACATAGAGTTCACTTGTTTTTCAAGTTGGAGCTATGAAAAACTGCCCTCCCCCCACCACCACCCAGAAGGTCTAAATTAAAATCATCCTTTACATTCAAAAAATTAGCTTTCCTTTGGCTTTGACAGTGAATAGGATACTTCCGTAGCCACTGAGTATTCAGGAAATGTTAATGAAAAAATCTCACACTTTTGGGACAAGCCTTTTCTAAACTCCACAGCTGAATCAACTACTATGCTCCAAGCATCATAGGGAGACATGTTAAACCCATCACTGGGATAAGGACTGGATCTGTGATTTCACTGGTACAGGACAATGACGTCAAACTCAAATAGAAACCAATCCCCGCCCACAGCAAATTGATGTAGAAAACCATAAATCAACATTATCTATGTTGTACTGCATTTTTATTTTGTTAAACATTTCCCTGATTCTTAATGGAGTTGCAAGTTTGACACCTCTAGTGTAGGAGGACTCCCAGGTGAGGAAATTCCCACTACCAAGGCAGGCTGGTACCCTTTCTACAAGTTATAATCTTAGAGAGTTTCCTAAAGCAAGGGTGTCAAATTCTAATAGAAACTAGGATCACTACATAATACACAAGGATGCCTGCAGGCCACATTTAGACTTAGAAAACCATACATGTTTAGATACTGCACTTTTTTATTAATTTATTAACACATTAAAATCATATCAGAACTACATTTTAATTTGGTTAGGATTTATGTGGGAGTGCTGTGGGCTGCATCCATCCTGTGTTTGACACCTCAGGCCTACAGCCCCCTTTAAGCTTAGGGGGCTTAATGCCTTTGCTCAGGGTCACATAGCCAGTGTGTATCAGGGCCAGAATCAGGATCTGAACCTAGGTCTTCCTGGTTCTGAGTCTAGTACTTTATCTACTACACCACTCTTGCCCTCATGCTCAAAGAAATTTTGCTTTCCATCCTTCAGAAAGAGAGTTAAGTTCAATAATAATTAAATTCAAACTGTGTATCAGAAGTCTCCAAGCCAAGATGTCTTCCCTACCTGTGATCTCTCCTAAGCCAAGCTTCCCTCTCTGCCCTTCCCCTCCCTTACTGCATAGAAAAGTCCAGGTCCTACAAGTGGGGAAATACTCACCCAACTTTTCTCCAGTTGCCTTGGCCCCTGTGTGTTTCAAGATGGGGCTGTTTGAAGGGGTAGTGCTCAGCTTGCCACGACTAGGGAAAGTAGACATGCTGGACCAGAAGGGGTCAGAACTCTTGTCGGTCTGAGTACTACTATCTTTGCTTCCTGTTTTGGAATGGGAGCTGCCTACCAGCACCATGGAAGCTGCTGGGGACAGAGATGAAGCTGCTGGCGGTGGCAGGGGAGGAGGTGTCGGCAGCAAGGGAGTAGAAGCATGGTCATGGTGCTCTTTCCCTAATAGCAATCCTGAGGGTGAAAAAAGAAACATTTTTCAACATCCTGAGTCTCTTTATTAAGCATGAACAAGATTTTCCATCTTAGCTAGCTAAAGTTCACAGTCAATGGGTTTGCTGCCTGGGAATGTCTTAAGAAAGCTGGCCTCCTTCATAGGTGATATGTTCAGAGGTCTAAAAACATTTCCTCGGCAGCTAGGTGGCACAGTGAATAGAGCACCAGCCCTGAAGTCAGGAGGACCTGAATTCAAATCTGGCCTCACACACTTGACACACTTACTAGCCATGTGACTATGGGCAAGTCATTTAACCCCAATTGCTATCCAAAAAGCAAAAGGCAAAACAAAAAAAAACCATTTCCTCCCCTGGCCTGCTCCTTTTTCTGAAATTCTACTTGGCTATACTGTAACTCTATAGTCTCATGCAGGATTCTCAAGTCAGTGACTGACTTACCAGATCAGTTAGGAGATGAAGGAAGAAGAGGTACATTTTTAATTATCTTTGGTTGGGAAGGAAGGTTAAGAGAAATGGGCAACAACAGAGCAACTCCACTAGGATGGAGACACCCTGTGCATCTAGGATTGGGCAAACTGCTCAGTGCTCATGAGGAGTTGGCCTTCCGTCCTTGACTACATCCCCCAGACAGGGCCTAAGGCTCTAACTATGGGAGAAGGGCAATGGGTCACCCTAGACATCGAGGTCTTCAGATGTTTCCAAGCAAAGCTGGGCTTGGTGAAGATCTTGTCCTAAGGCCAGGGCATCAAAGAGCACATGGGTGACTCCTGAGAAAAATATTCCAAAAAGGGCTCATTTTTCAAAGGAGTCAGCCATGAAAGTTTTTAGTGTAGGAGACATATATTTTAGGAAAAGCTATCTCCAAAAAGTGCTGGGGCTTATACATAGTCCCTGAAGTGCTACTCATTATAGGAGCATAGATTTAGAGCTTGAAGGGACCTTCGAGGCAATCTAGTCCAACCCCTTCATTTTAAAGATGGAGAAACTGAGGCCCAAGGGTTAAGTCCAAGACCATACAGGGAATAAGTATAATAGACCAAATAAACAGTCCCTGAGGCCCTCAAGGAATTCACAGACAAATGAGGGAGAACAATATGAACAAGGAATGTAAAAACAAGATGTAAACAGGGATAACGTGGCCCTAATCACAGAGGGAAGGCTCTAGCAAGCATTAAGAGAGCCTGGGAAAGGAATCTGAACCCAAGTACTTTAAATCCAGTGTCAGTGTGCTTCCTCCTGTACCACGATGCTTTCCAAGTCAGTTTGTCTAATTCATAAAAGACCCACATCAGCTAAGTTTACATATCCTCTTTCCCAAAGCAGCCTAAACAATGATGTATAGATCCCCTCTAACTGCACACAGGTATCCCTTGGCCTGAAGGGAAGCCTACTCGAAATTTTGCTCTGTTCAATCATCCCAAACCAGGGGTATCTCAGTTTTGCCAGGACAGTTGGGAAGCTTGCCCAAGCCCCTTCCACAAATCAGAATTGGATGTTGTGAGGTTTCCATCTACTTCTTTATAAAGCCAATCAAGATATGTGTCTCAGAGCCCTGACTCAGCAGTAGATATTGGGCCCTGTGTGTCCTAGTCATTACTGAAGGCAGAAATGGGAAGGAGGGACAGGAAACGGGATAGAAACATTTCCTGAAGTTTCAAAGTCTCAAAATTTGTTGCAAGGAAAAACTTGTTAACAATCAGAGTTGTCCAAAATAAGAATGGGCTGCCAGAGTCCCCTTCTTACTGAAGGGGAGTTTTGTTCAGGTAAAGGTTAAGTCTAGGAGACTTCTGAGATCCTTTCTAGCTCTGAGATTCCAGGTGAATCTGTTTTGGTGGCAGCCCTATTCTATGCTTAGAAGATTGGAAGGGGAGAGGGTAGGGCAGGAGGAAGATAAAGGCCTGGTGGGTAGATGTCATAAACTGACTTCAGGCTGGCCCCCTCTTGACACTTTTCCAGCTGTCCTTGATCATGCCTCTCTTTCCTTGGGTCTCCAGCAAGCATCTCTATCTGTGGGGCGGAGCACAATTGCCCTGGAAGGGGTCTTTGATGAGCACAGCTGCTGTCCACACGCCCTCTTTGAAGTCAATTTCCTTTGAGGGTGGGGGCTGCTGAGACAAGACTGTGGAGGGACTTCAAACAGAGATCCTGGCTGGGCAGCTTTGATCACCAGACTTCTTATTCTTCATATTCCCTTATGTTCTTAACCCCCTGGCACTAAGCGGTCAGAATTCTCTAGTGTTTCCTGGGTTTAGAACCCCCATCCCTACCCACTCCCCCCCACCCCTGTTTGCAATACTAAGGGAAAATATCACACAGGGCACAAAGTCTGCTCCTAAGGAGAATCTTCAAAGGAGGTCAAATTTGTCAGAGAACTGCCCTCCCTATCTTACCCCACTATCCCAGCTGCTTTGGAAATTCAGCATGGGAGAGTGGAGGAATTCTTTAAGGAAAAGATGTCTAGGAGCATGTCTATGGCAAAGCTCTATTTCTAGGTCTCCTTGAGCCCTAATTTTTAACCCCAACTTTAGGCATTTCTGCCAGGAGCTCCAGTGAGGAGAGCACTAAACTCGAGAGTCATGGGACATGAGTTCGAATCTCCAGTCTGCTATTTACAGCCTATGTGACCTTGGACAAGTCACCTAACTGGACTCTCAGACCACTCTCTTTGGCAGCTGCCACTTGGTTTTAACTCCATGGAATAAGATGATCTGCAATGGGTGCTCCCTAGTCTCCCATCCCCCTCCCCCATCCCCACTTTCCTGCCTCCTTTTGTATGCCATCTTCCCTTTGGGATTTTAAGCTCATCAAGGACGGCACTGTCTTTCTTTTTATTAATTGTTGTCCCCAGTGCTTGGCATGATGTCTGGTTCATCACAAGTGCTTAAGAAATGTCTGTTGGATTGGAGTGGATTAGATCTAACCTGCCAGAACCTTATTTCTGGATCTGTAAATGAGGAAGCTGGATCAGATGAGATCTAACATACCTCTTGGCTCAATCTATAAGCCTATTCATACCTACTCACAAAGCCTCCTTGAAACCCTGCCCTACAGGAATAACAAATACTACACCATCCACTAATGTCCTCCTCTCCTGCCTCAATGTGGTGGCAAGGTGACCCCATGACCTCAGAGGCGGTACAAGCTCTGGCAGGTCCCACAAAGCCGGACGGTGTTTGAGTGTGGCCCTAGTCATGGACTTGTATGTCTGCGCGCTAAAAACCAGCCTAGCAAAGGACCAAGAGAATCATCCACCAGAATCCTGGCTATGACTACAGAAATACATCTGGCCAGACCAACTCATGAAACTGTCTGCTAAAGGTCAAAAGGGCTGCAACACATCAGGGAAGGATGAAGAATCGTATATTCCTATGGCGCATTTCCCTTTTCAGGAGGCTTTGAAATCTATTATTTTTTTTTTGCTCCTCACCTGTGATATACATTGGGCAGTTACTAGTCCCATTACAAAGGAAGCAAAGTTAAGTGACTCACCCAAAGTGTCATCCAATAAGGGGCCAGCATAGGTCTAAAATGCTGGTCTCCATCCTCCTATCTCTTTCCACTGAATTGTCCTGCTCTCACAAGTTCTCATTCAACAAGACACTCATCTCCTGACACTAGGCATTTTCATGGGCCATCCCCCATGCCTGGAATGGTCTTCCTGCTTGCCTCTACCTACCAGAGTCTCTGACTTCCTTCAGGTCTCAGCTGAAGCCTCATTTCTTCTAAGAAGCCTCTCCCAGCCCCACTTAATGCTAATGTCTCTCCTCTAATTTTTCCTGTTTGTGCCCAATTGTTGACATGTTTATTTTCCCATTAGATGAGGAGGGACCTAGAGAGCAGGGACCATTTCTGCTATTCTTTGTATCCACAACACCTGGCACATAGTAGGTGCACCTAGTAGGCACATGTTGACATCCCTTTTATCCTCAGTGCTTAGCATGTTGCCTGGCACATAGTAGGTGCACCTAGTAGACACATGTTGATGTCCCTTTTATCTGCAGTGCTTAGCATGGTACCTGGTACAAAGTAAGTGCATTTAGTTGGCACATATTGCCATATTTTGTATATGCAATACTTAGCACAGTGTCTGGCACATAGTAGGTACAATTATTAGGTACATAGTAAGTAGCATTTATTAAAATGCTTACTGACAGACTATCTGATATTTCACTCTGATCTGTTGTTCAGTACAGAGAATATGAAGAGGTATAGCACTTACCAATGCTTCCTTTCCAGGTCCTCTCCTCCTTCTTCTCCTCAGCCAACTGGCTGCTGGTAAGAGATGTCTGGCGTGAGTGTGTGCCAGTGGCTGCAGCAATGGATGGCACAGAGCGGGCAGGGCGTAAGCTGGAGGCATCTGTCTTTCCCGCATCTTTTCTAGAACGCTGCTGAAGGACCTTAATCATGGCATCTTTCTCTATGATTTTGGCATGGAGATTTTTTATGCTGTGGAAAGAGTAACAGCAAAGAAAAAAAAAACAAACCCTAGGTAACTGACAGAATTCTCATGTTTCCTCACATAGTAATAACTTCAGAGAATGGGTAGAGTTTCAAAGTAAAATTGTAATTTTTGTAAAGTAAAATTGTAAAATTTGAAGTAATATTGCAAGATGCAGGAGCAGGCAGAGTGTCTATGCCAATCTACCCCAAACCTTGATCTGACCAATGAGGTCATCACTGGGTTCTTCATCACTGAAGTAGGTATTAATGTGTGCTTGTATGTATCTGGGGCTAACGATTTATTCCACTTTAATTATCATGACTTCTATGTTGATATCACTGACCTCACAGATCTAACACCTGGACTTGCCTCCCCACTGATGTCTTCATCTAAGGGCACTGAGAATATCAGGGAAGTTGGTCCACCAACATTTTTTTTATGCATCATCCCCCATATACAATTTACACTTCCCTATCTTTTCCCTGTGGTTAACGCCAGTTCTGATGCTGAGAATAATGTGGTTCTTGCACACCATATTCTTTACTGAACATATCCTTAGCCCCTAAAGTCCAACTCAAATGCCATCACTTTCAGGAAGCTTGTAGATACTATTATCCGAACTTCACAGAACAAATCCCTTTAATAAAAGGATTTGTTCTGTAACTCTTGGACTCAGTCAAAAGGGTGCACCCAAGGACCTAGAAGGCCACATATGGCTTTGGGGTTGCAGGTTCCACACCCCTGGATTAGAAGTTGAAAAAAGACTCCCAAGATGAGCAGGTAAATATAAAGAGGCAATGTATTGTAGTGGGTGAAACACCCACTGGGAGTCAGGCAACCCAGGTCTAGTCCTGACTCCATCAACACTGAGGCTGGTGGACTTTGTGTTCCCTAAGCTCTCTGGGCATCAGTCTCCTCATCTATAAAACAAAGGGGAAGGGAGGGGAAAGAATGAGATGGGAGAAATAGCGACCCAGATGATCTCCCCCATTCCTTCTTGCTCTTATGGTCTGTGATTTTATGAAATATTTTCTACATTCTCTAATCCCATCCCACTCCCTAACTCCACACCAACCTTCAGTGGCATTAGAGAGGGACAGATTAATAGCGACAGAACACAATTCTTGTTAACACAACCTCAGGTTCAAAGATGGGTTTTGGCATAAAATAACATGGGTATTTAGAAACTACACATACCAACCTTTCCTTTGGAGACAACAGCGAGATCTTCCTCCCCTCTCTCTATGTGCCTCCTTTTCTCACTCAGAAAGCACCGGCTCTGTGTCACTTTTATATCTAGCCCAGTACTCTGGAGTCAAGAAGACCTGATTCAAATCCAGCTTCAGGCATCTAATAGCTATGTGACCTTGAGCAAGTCACTTATCTTCTGTTTTAATCAGTTTCCTCAATTGGAAACTGAACCTTCTTTTAGGACCCTGGAGCAGGTGAACATGTAATAGGCTTGCACAATTATTCCAGTGCAAGTGACCAGGGATCTGGAAAACCATTACAGGTCCATTTCTGGCCCAGGGGCAGAGAGCTGGCAGATTAAGGATGCAAACTGGGATATACATTTTCAGACATGACACATTTTTCTTAACTTTACTTATTTGCTACAAGGGAGGTTCTATTACAGCAACGGAGAAGAGAAGTTAGAAGAGATAGTGATGTTTAAAGAAAATCACTATATATTTTTTAGAAAAGGGGAGATTATGTGATTTCAAGGGAAACAAATGGCCAGGGCTGCTAAGTCTCATGGAAAGAATTGCGTGGGTCCCTTACGTGTATTCCATGTCCTGGCACCTCCTATTGGCTTGCACGACTTCCTCCTCCTCCTGCCAGATGCGGACCTCTAGGGAGCTCTCATTGTAGCTGCCATTCCTGGAGTGGTTGATGATTGTGGCATCCCTGACGACAAAAGACACAAGACACACACTTTCATTATTCATCATGACCTGACGAAAAATGAGGCGCCTGGTTTTTCAATGCCAGCAGATATCTCCTCCTATCAGCATCACAAGTAGGGATTTCTCCCCCAGACAAAGGAGGACAAAACACTAACAAAACACCTCTGTTTCCACCTACATCGTGAACTATCGGTTTTAATATCAACAATCTACATTTATATTGGGCTCTAAGCTTCACAAAGTTCTTTCTTCACAACAATCCTGTGGGATTAAGTAATAACAGCATTATTATTCCCAGTGCACGGATGAGGAAATTAAGGCTCAAGGGGCTAAGTGACTAACTCAAGGTCATACAACTAGTAAAGGATGTTGGGCGTGTAAGCTTTCCTGATAGAATGGAAACTCCTCAAGAGCAGGGGCTGTTTCAGTTTTGTCGTTGTATCCCCAGTGGCTAGAATAGAACAGACATTCAATAAATATTTGCTAATTTTTTCTGTACAATTTTTTTGCAAATGTTTTTACCTCTTTCCTTATTGAGTTCTTCCTGTCCTGCTCTCTATAATAACAGCAGCTAATACTAGCTAGTATTTATACAGTACTTATGCTAAGTGCTTTACAAACATTTTCTCATTCGATCCTCACAATACTGGGAGGTGGGTGCTCTTTTTATCCCTGTTTTACAATTGAGGAAACTGAGGAAAACAGAAGCTAAGTGACTTGCTCAAGGTCACACAGCTATGAAATGTCTGAAGCTGGATTTGAACTCAGGTCTTTTTTAACTCCAGAGTACTGGGCTAAACATAAGAAATCTGGATTCTCATCTCAGCTTGGCCATGTACCAGCTATGTGTCCTTACTAGCAAGTCACTTGCCTTTCTGAACCTCAGTTTCCATATTCTTTCCCTTTTCTTTTCCTGTTCTTCTCCTTCTCCTCCTCCTTCCTCTTTCTGAGACTAGGTCTTCCCATTTCACCCAAGCTGGAAGTCCAACAGATACCTCCAAACCCAATTTCATCACTGGTCAGCATGGAAGCTTTGCTTTGCTGCATTTCCAAAATAATTTACCCCTCCTTAGGAAGGCTGGTGGCTCTACATTCCTTTGGACTCACCATATTGACACCAAACTTCTCAGAATTCAATTGACCCACCAGCCTCATCCTCCCCAGTAACAGGCATTACAGGTATATATCATTCATCACACTCTCCCCAGATCTTTCTCATAAGACCTGCTGTTCAACCAGGCCTCCCTCATTTTGTGCTTGTGAAGTTGATTTTTTTTTTCCTCAAGTGTAAAGTTTTATACTTATTCCTATTAAACTTCATTTTATTAGATTCAGTCCAATCTTCCAGCTTGTTAATATCTTTTTGAATCATGTGACTCTGCCATTTATCTCAATAAGCTTTATTTAATCAGCAAATTTAATAAACATGCCATCTGCATCTTTTTCCAAGTCTATTAAAATAACATTTCTATGTTACACATTTTTCATCAGTGTATACTTCTGTCCTTCACAGGGTCTTTGGAAGGATCAATTGTGATAATGTCCATTAAAGTGCTTTGTAAACTATAAAACCCTTTATAAATGGAAGGTATTATAATATTATCTCATTTCTGGGCATCTCACCAGGAATTCCTTAATTCCGTACTTAAGTAACAAGTACAAGAACCTCTTAATGAGCTAATAAAATGTCCTCCACTTAGTTAGCATTCATTAAAGAAGAAACACCGCCAATTTCACAAGAGTGACTAAAGAAATATGACATAATAGGCCATTATGACGGCTTTGGTGCCTTCAACTTTAGTCTCTGTTGGTTCAGGCCCAAGTAGCCTCAAGACTCACAAAAGAACTACTAAGGCTATATTTTTAGATGTTTTTTTTAAATTTTAAGACATCCTTCAATCAATCAAAATCCTAACCCAAAGCTTTGGTGCACTAGGATTCCAGCTGCCAAATACAACTTATAGGCAAAAGACTCAAGTTTGGGGACAGAGTTAATTATTTTTATAATTAATTAATTATACCCAGAGTATATATAATTTTATTATTATATTTATTATTAATAATAAATAATTAATTAACCCAGAGTTAATAATCCTCTCAGTTCCTAGTCTAAGCAGGATATATGCAGATATGCAGAAAGCTACTTGAAAACTGTTTCCCCAAAAAGAACATAAGCTCTTTGGGGCAGCTAGGTGGCGCAGCAAATAGAACACTAGCCCTAGAATCAGGAGGACCAGAGTTCAAATCCAGCCTCAGACACTTAACACTTACTAGCCATGTGACCTTGGGCAAGTCACTTAACCCCAATTACCCTGCCCTCCCCCCTCCAAAAAAAAATATGAGCTGTTTGAGGGAGGATACAGACTACTTTGTCTTTATCACAGTACTTTTAGCTCTTGGTATATAGTAAAGGAGGTTAATAGATGTTTATCAATTGACTAATTTGTTGATTGAAACTGAGCTGACAGCATAATATCCTGGAAACAATATTCACTGCTTTCAAACAGAAATTTGAGAGGTTTGGGACTTTCTTTGAAAGAGAAACAAGACAATGCCTTTTCTAAGGTGGAAGCAAAGATATAGAATCAATTAACTGTCAACAGCAGCAAATTATTTCCAAAGGAGCTTCCAAAAGATGACCACTTCCATTTTGGGTTTTTTTGGCCATGCCTGAATATAAATCTAGGAGACAAGGGGAAGGGAGAGTGAACATTTTGGTTACAAGTGACAACAAACGGAGCTTCCTCTTGATAGAGACAATATGCAGTCTTCCCCATGAAGCCCTTAGCACAGTACTAGACACCTAGTAAGCTTTCATTTTTTAAAAATTTATTTATTTACCAGCAGGGGCTGGGAAAGACACAAGCCAGCACGACTTCTCATGCTCCCAGTTCCACCCCCAGCCCACCTTGCTTTCAGTACATAACAGCATCTTTTACTTGACTGAGAACAGAGCTGTCCCACCTCCAAGCCTATAAACCTCTCGTGTCCTCATCGGTCTTTGCCGGTCTCCAGAGGATGAGATGGCCCTCCTTGCTAAGCTGCATCTCTGCTTTCTGCAAGAAACCTTTCCCAAGTCTCCTTAATGTTACTACTTTCCTTCTGAGGTTTTCTCCAATTTATTGTGTATATATCTTGTTTATACGTAGTTTTTACTTGTCATGACCTTTAGATTGTGAGCTCCTTAAAGGTGAGGACTATTTTTACCTTTCATTGTGCCTCCAGTATACAAGGTATATAGGAGGCACTTAATAAATGCTTTTTGCCTTAACTCTACCTATGCTCTGGATTCTATCCTCTTCAGTTTCCTCTGTGGCCTTTCTCCATCAATCATTTCCTCTCTAATAAATCTTTAATTTTTCCTTCTCTTATAATCCCTTACCCTTTGCCTACATATATATGCTTATATTTCCACATTCTGAAAACAAACAAAAACCATCACTTGACTCTAACATTCCACTAAGACACTTCTAAATATTGTACACACTGCTTTCACATCTTCTCCCTCCCCTCTCCACTCAATTCCAGGTCTCTGCAATCTGACTTCTGTTCCCATCACTCTTCTAAAACTGCTCTCACCATATTTCCTAACGACTTCCTTATTGCCCAAACTAAAGGCCTGTTAAGAATCACCACTCTCTTTTACCTTCCTATAGCATGAATCTATTGACTTTATTCTTAGTGTCACCATTCGTAGGTCTTGTGTGATTCTAATTGTGGTTCTGTCATACTTGCATTGGTTTTTTTCTACTTCATTCTTGATATTCTCTCCTCCCTTGGATTCCTTGACATGGCCCTCTCATTTTCCTCCTATTTCTAGGAATGCACCTTTTTCTTTTTCCCTAGCTCCCCATCCTTCTTCTGCCACTTAAACATGGTTATCCATATAAGGCTCTATATTTGATCCTCTGAAATCTTCCATCTTCAACTGTCTTGGAAATCACATCCATTCTCATTACTTCAATTATAACCACTATATAGACAATTCCCACATCAATTTCTTTACTCCCTATTTCTCCCCTGAGTTGCAGTCCCACATCTGATTATGCAACATAAAACAAGTATACTCGATTCAATGCTACTTGAAACCATGTAATTAAGAGTTTGAATAATTCAGATCATGCCACATGAGCATTAGTCATAGAATCTCAAACCATTTGTCTTGAAGAAGGAATGAGGGTAAGGAGAAGGGATATATGGTGGTCTTCAAGTATCTGAAGGGTTGTCATCTAAAAGAAGGATTTGACTTTTCCTATTTAGCCCCAGAAGGGAGCACTAGGTATAATAAGTAGAAACTATGAAGGAACAAACTTAAGATTGATGTGAAGAAAAGCATCTTAACAATCAGAGCTACACCAAAGTGTAATGGGCAGTTTCCCAGAACTCCCTTGAGGTCTTCACACAAAGGTTGGAAGACCACTTCTTGGGTGGGTAGACTGCAAAAAGAATTTGTTTAAAGTATGGGCTGAATTAGATGGCCTGTGAAATTCCTTCCAACATGAAGATTCCGTAAATTTCAGCTTCCTCTCCGGCTGGATGTCCAAATGGTGTCTCAAACTTACTGTGTTTAAAAATGAGCTCCTCAGCATCTTCCCCAATACTATCATTCCCCCTTTCTTGGATATTTCTGTCAGAGCACCAGCATCTTTGTCAACTGAATCCTTGGGCTTCTTGGTTATCTCTCTTATTCCCCACATTCAATCAGTTGAAAAGTCTTATCAGTTCTGCCTTTGCAATAATCTTCCCCTGTGGGCCACTTCCTCTCCATTCCCAATGTAACCCCTTGTATTTTAATATTCAAGTCTTTCCATAATCTTGTTTTTTTAGCCTTAGCTCACATTCCAGCCTTCACAGACTTCTCTAACTATTTTTCAGTCTAAGATTGATAGAAGTTAAGAGGCTTGTCCAGAGTCAAGTCAAGAAGCTCCTACTATGTGTCAGACACTCTGCTAATCCCTGGGGATGCAAAGAAAGGTAAAAACACAGCCCCTTCCCTTAAGGAAGGAGATAATGGAGGAGATAACCCTTCCCAAATGGAGGAGATAACATATAAACCACCAGGTACAAATAAAACATATACCGGCTACACTGGAGATAATCCCAGAGGGAAGGCTAAATAGCATTAAGGGGGAGTGAGAATGGCTTCTGAGCTGAGACTTGAAAGAAACCAAGAGATAAAGGGAAAGAGAATTCCAGGCATGGGAGAGGGTCAGGCAGAATTCCTGGAGTTGGGAGATAGGGTGTCTTGTTTGAGAAACAGCAAGGAGGCTAGTGTCCTTAGATTGTAGAGTATGGAGAGGGAAGTGAAAGAAGACTGGAATGGTAGAAAGGGGTCAGGTTACAAAAGGTTTTAAGGACCAAACAGAGGACTTTCTATTGGATCATGAAGGTAATGGGGTCATACAATGTCTGAAGAAGGATTCAAACCTAGGTCTTAAGTTCATTGTCCTAGACACCATGCCTACCACAGCTTCATGACTTTGATTCAAGTTTTGGAATGTGTCAGATATACCCAAGTTCAAACCTAGGTAGAAAAACACATCCTAAAACCAGTTATTTGGGTTATGTGCCATTTTAGATTAGATACTCCTCTGGTTCCTTTTCATTTTTTTGGATAATCAAGAGATGACTATGCAAATTTTCGGACCAAATGTGCAACTGGATGGATGTACAAAGATCATTATTGCTACATTAGGATTTGCTGACTCATAGAGATCAATTTATCAATCAACAAACATTTATTGTGTTCTTACTATGTGCCAGGAACTGTGTTAATTTACTGTGCAAGATACTAAGAAAAAGTGAAAAATCATGAATTAATGTTATCTTAGAACAACAAAATATAGTCTTTGGGTAAGAAAATTAGTAGCTACCTATGTCAGATCTTTCTTCATTGTGTCAACAGAGTACTTAGTCACTCCTCTGGCAAGCCATCTGAGTTATGATCCTCAATGACTCTATGACCTCAGCCTCCAAACTCAACTTCCCCTCTATGCATGTCATCAAAAATAATGGAGTCTTACCTCTCAGCTGCTGCAGTGGCAGCAGCGTTCATGGCAAAATGTCGGATGGTGCTCTCCTCCAGGTACTTCTGTTCCCACTTGGTCATGTCAGCTTCCAGGGCCAAAATCCTCTCTTCCTTCTCCCTCACAAGCTCCATAAGTGCTGGGGCATTGTGGTCTGCCATGGTGCCTGGCTGGCCATTTCCATGTCTCTGCAGAGGAGAAAGAAATATATACTACATATACATGCACCCCATCCCCTACAGCAACATACAATCAACATATATTCAAGTTTCACATGTACAAATCCATAGATCTCTAGAGCAGGGAAGGACCTTGGAGGACATCTGGTCTGCCCCTCTCATTTTACAAATGAGGTAACAGGGAGATGAAGGTCTCACAGGTGGAGAGCATCAGAGGTAAGCAGGATTTGAACCAAGGTCCTTTGCCTCCAGAGTCAGGGTTCTTTCCATTGTACCATGTTACTTCTTTTGTCAATGGTAAAACCATCAGGTTGCAATGTATTCAAGAGGACCTGAGTTTGAATTTTCCACTTACTCTCTGTGAAACCTGGAGCAAGTCTCTGAGCAACTCCAGGTCTCAGTTTTCTCATTTGTAAAATAAAAGAGCTGGAAAAGATGAACTTTAAGGTCTCGTCCTTCCCGAAATCTGTGGTCTATTTCCCTAGTGATCTAGTAATGGAAGAAATCGCAAATCTTCAACTCCTTTCCTTTACCTCCTCCTCTTCATCCTTTCCATGACCTGTTACCAACTCCTATTGAATTTTTCCCCCAAAATTCCTATTCATTCACATTGCTATCAGCTTAATCCATGCCCTTATAACCACACTTAAAATACTATACTAGCCCCTTTGAGTCCAGTCTTTCTCACATATTATTTCCAGACTGACTTTTCTTAAGGATTCCTTTAATGGCATCACTCCCTTGCTCAAAAACCTTCAATAGCTCCCCACTTTCTACTATAAGTCTAATGTCCTTATTTCTTATTGCTTCCCATCACACATCTTCCTTTCTAAACCAGGTTATTCTCACTGTCCCAGATCTCATAGCCCCCATGTCATAGATTTTATATATACAGCTAGTCATTTCATGCCTTTGTTCAAAAATCTTCAGTGACTCCCTACTGCTTACTAAACAAAGTTCAAACATGTCAGGCCTATCACTGAAATCCTTCTAATAGCTGCTACTACCTTACTTTTTTACCAACACCTTATTTCAGGGTAAAGACAGAGTCTTCCTTATCCTTCTCTCCCAAAGCACCTAGCAAAATGCTCTCTCTGCACAAGTAGGTGCTTAATAAATGCTTATTATTTATTATGCTACACTCATTCTCATCTCTATGTTTTCATCATTCTTGTCCTTTCTTGCTTCCCATCTTCTTCTGCCTACCAAATCTCACCCATCCTCACAGGCCCTGATCAAATTCAAGTTTGGCTCTTGAACTGTCAAGTCTTTTTCAATGTCTCCAGCTCTTACTGATCCGCCTCCTCCCTGAATTCCTTTATTTTGCACCAAATAAGTGAGCATTTAGTTATAGTCTATTGTATTATTGCTCAGGGTTCATCTTGTTTTCCCAGGTAATCTGTAAGTTCCCTGAGAGCAGGGGCCATGATATACTTTTCCTGTATACCTCAAAGTGCTAGGCATGGCTGGGCATATGCTCTGTGTATAATAATGACCTGTTCACCCCTTCTCATGAACAGAATCTCAGAATCACAGAACTTCAGAGCTGGGAGAGACTTTTGAGCAGCTGCTACAATAAAGAGGACAATGGACTGCAAGCAGTAATTCCTAGTTTTCCCTCCTAGCTCTGACACTAACTAATAGTCCGCCTCTAGGGGAGTTCCTCAATTTCCTGATCTCAGGTTCTTTATCTTAAGAAAGGAAGGGGGTTGGACCAAGTGAAATCTATGTCCTCTTCCTGGGTTAATGTTCTATTCCCAGAGCTAACATTCTATTCTTATATCTGCCTCTCTTGAATTTAATATTGTCAAAGGATCTTACTTAGATCGAGAGTTGAATGGGACCTTATGCTCTCTAGCACAATCTCTTCACCTAGCAGATGATGCCTTGGAAAATTAAGTGACCTGCCCAAGGCAGTAAGCATCAGAAATGGAAATCAAACTCACCTCCTTCATTTTAGCCCTTTGAATACGAGAAGACAACCATCATTCCTCTCCTCTGACCCAAGCTCCCAGACTCCTTTTCTTTGGTCTAAACATCATCAGTTCCTCACGGCATCATTTCTAGCCCACTCACCATATTGGTTGACAGTTTACAAACTTCAAGGGGAGACATACATGGGTGAGAACACAGGCATACTGCCAAGGTAACAAGACTGGGAGTTTTCCTTTCTCTTCCATGGGGCTGAAATTTGCCCCAGGTGAGGAAGTGGGATGGCTGTGTGAACCTATATAACAGCTCTCAACACCACCACCTCTCCTCACCCAGCTAACCGGTCCAGGACTAGTCCTTATGGTCACTGATACAACTGGGTCAGGTCCCTTTGGTTGTAACTGCATGCAGCGACACCATTCCTCCCTCCTCTATCCATGACACAGATGCCACCAAGGTCTCCAGGGAAGTAAAGGACAGTGGCAACAGCCTATGAACTGAAGCCATTCAGGGATTGTCCTAAGTTTTCTAAAACCGGTAATGTGATCTGGAGCTGCATATATAATGACATCATCCTATTCCTACTCATCTTTTAATGGGAAGATACGGTAGAAATAACACTGGGTCGGTAGTTAATGTTCTTCCCATTAAGAGGAATTAGGGAATTAAGGAATAGGATGATGTCATTATATATGTGGCCCCAAATTCCAGACCTGGATTCAAATCTCACCTCTGACTTTACTGTTGGTATGATGCTGGGCAAGTCACTCACCCTTGTTAAACTTTAAAGTCTTCAGTTTCTTTATCTGTAAAATTAGGGGCTTCAACTAGATGGTCTCATGTCTTTTTTTTTTTGCTCTAAATCTACAATACTATGCTCCTCACAAATCAAGTACTACCCTGGGAGCACAGGTTGCAGTCCCTTTCTATGGCTTATTCTAGCAATGGAGAGGGAAAAGCTGCCTAAGTCCTTCCCTTTGCTTAGCCCATCTTATATTTTCAGGAACACTGACTCTATGAGTCCTTGGATGAAATGGTCTGTAGAGCCTCAATAGTAGTTTATGGGAGCTCTGTGACACTAAGATCCCCGTTGGTGCTGAAGCACCAACCGCTCTAGGGCTTGGGCTTGGTTCCACAGTTGGCTACCAGCCCTAGCATCTGTGGTCAGTCCTAATTTAAGGCAGGATAAGAATGAGATCAAAGCTATACCAGATGCTCCCTCGAACACTGGAGAATGTGGATTCCCAAACACAGAAGGAGATTCCTTTGCCAGGCTCCCACCTGCTCTTAAAAAGAGGGGCATGACCTCAATTCCAGGAAGAGAATCACTTTCCCCAGTCCCATTTAGGCCCTGGCTGGAGGGCTTTTTTTGTCCCACTCTTTGGAGGGATTGAAGGACTACTGTTCAGTATCTCAGGGAATAGCCCCAGAAGATAAGAACACTTGGCTACTGATTTACCCAGTGGAACATGGAAGCAGCCAGGAAATAAACAAGGTTACTCAGCTTCTGAGAGCCGGGTAGGGCTCCCACCCCCTTGTGCCCCACAGATCTCCAGATGACTTCCCTCTCATGTTTATCAGAGTCCCTTTGTGGAAGAGAAGATTTGGCAATATACAACTTTATAATTACATAGCACTTTTATTCTAAAACCTAGGAGCAGAACTTCCTGAGGGTGGAGCCTGTGTTTTCCTCATCAGACAGGGAGTGGCATGGTCTGACACTGGTCTCACCCACCCTCCCACCCTCCATGTCATAGGCCATTATGGACTCAGAGTAGAGACTTCCATTCTAATCCTGACTCCAGCATTAACTAATTATATTACCCTGGGCAAGTTACCTATATGTTATTCAGTTTCCTATCTAAATGAGGATAATAATAATTGCCCTATGTCAGAGTGTTTTGTGAGCATGAAATGAATAAAATATATATGTAAAGGAACGCTGAAAAGTAGTATATATAAAGCTAAGGTGGTACCAGGTGTTGTTTTGTTTTGTTGCGGGGAGGAAGTAGGGAATGACAAACCTGTCATTTTATTGATATGAGGAACTCCCTGCTCAGATTGTCTCTACCAGAGCAGATCAACAATTGCTCCATAACTTAGAGGATGGCTTAAGGCATTGATAGGTTAAGTGACTTGTCCAGGGTCACATGGCCTCTTTAAGTGTCAGAGGCAGGACTTGAACTCAGATCTTCCAGACTGAGGGAGGCTCTCTATCTACCATGCTTTGCTGCCTCTCAAAGGTATTACTGTTATTCTTATTATTATTATTATTAAGAGTGGTCACAGAAACACTTAAAACTGGTAGATTTTAGCTCTACCACTTAAAAGCTCTTGACCATGGCTTTGTCCTCTCTGAGCCTCATTTACTTCATCTGTAAATTGAAGATGGTAGTGTTTGCACTTCCTACCTACCTCTTTGCAGGATCATGGCGAGCAAAGTGCTTCATCCAATACAAAGCACCATGCAAGGGTGAGTTATTATTGTGATGGTTTTCATTTCACAGATGAGAACAGAGAAGCAGAGACTTTCTCGGTGCCTTACAGGTGAAATGTGTGACAAAGCTAAGACAAGGAGTCCGGCCTCTCGATTCCCACCCCCTGTACTTTTGCCCAGAACTAGTGGAAATGATTATATTTATACTTCATTCCTTCTGTGGCTGCGATTATAAATAAAACATCCAGTTCTGAGTCATAACAAACTTTACTTTTCCAACCAGTACCTCCATCACCCTAGGGAGAGGTGGAAGGTGCCACATGCATAAAAATTTAACAACTTCAGGCAAAATAACTGCTCCACATGAACTGCTCTCTAGCTAGAGATAATTAAGTCCGCTCATCTCGCAAACCCTCAGTTTCCTCACCTGTAAAAGAAGATTAAATGATCCCTAAAGTCCTTGTGGCTTCTAAAAACTTTATGATTCTGTGATTCTTTTTTTTCAGATGGTTCCCTCTGACTGTTTTTGGAATATGGGGCTTTGAGAAGAATCCTATGCTGTCTGCCACAAAGCAGCAAACAGAAAAGGTTGTCCTGGGATAAAAGGCAGCAGTCAGTGTCTGAACCAGGCTATTTGCTGCTCTCCTTAGAAGGACAGGGAGTGCAGTAGCTGCTCAATGCCCTGGTATAGCCATTTCCATGATGTTCTGGAACATCTCCTGAAGTCACATGCTCGAATTTCTGTGCCAGCCAGGAGGCATGCAAACTCTCTGTCCTCAGTGATCTACACTATTTCCTAGACTAACAAAGGGATTTGTATGTTACCTATAGGAACAGTTGGATAGTTGAACCACAACGGCTGGACCAAATCCTACCAGAAATAGACCAGTGAGGAAGGATAGGGAACAAATGGACATAGGAACTATATGAAGAGCATATGTCTTCATCCCTGACTCCTTTTTTTTTAAAGATACAGAAAATTCTGTCATGTGACCCAGTAATCCCACTATTGGGCATATACCCCAAGGAAATCAAAGACAAAACCAAAGTTATGAGATACACTAAAATATTTATAACATCACTCTGCGATAGCAAAGAACCAGAAACAAAGTAATGACCCATCAATCTGGGAATGGCTAAAAAAAGACTATCATTTTATGTTTCTAGATCTAGGGCTATAAAGAACCTTAGCATCTATCTGGTACATCTGGTACAACCCCTTCATTTTACAGAGAGGGAAAGTGAAGCCCAGAAAGGGTTAGGGACTTGCCCAAGGTCATCTGGTCATAAGTGGCAGCTGCCAGGACTTGAACTTGGCTTCCCTGACTCCAAGTTCAATGCCCTTTGCACTGTTCTATCCTGATTCAAATGAAACACGGTAATTATTATTGTACAGTAAGAAATGGAGACTATAAGGACTTTGGATAAACATGGGAAGGTGTGTATGAACTGACATGGAGGAAAATGAAAAGATCCAAGAAAACACTATGTACAATGACTATAGCAATGTAAATGAAATGATCACTCCAAGAAAGCTGAACATAAGAGTAACAGAAAAAAGAATAAAGAAGAGAAAATGAAACACATTTACTCACACACAGTAGGCAAGTGGGGTGGAGGGACTAATAAGACAGGACACCATAAACACTTTACACCTTCAGACATAATTTCTGCATCAGATTTTCCCCCTAAATTATTAAATGTAATCCTGGCCTGCGTGATGATGATGACAACTAGCATTTGCTCATTATGTGTGGGCACTGTACTAAGTGCTTCACAACTCTTAATTCACTTGACCCTCACAACAACCCTGGGAGGTAAGGCCAATTATTATCCCCATTTTACAGATAAGAAAACTGAGAAAAACAGAAATAAAATCAATTTTCCCAAGGTCACATAGCTAGTCAGTGTCTGAAGCCAAATCTAAACTCAGATCTTGGCTTGAAGGGCAGTTAGGTGGCATGGTGAATAGAGCTCTGGGGCTGGAGTCAGGAAGACTCATCTTACTAAATTCAAATCTGGCCCTAGACACTTACTAGCTCCTGTTACCCTGGGCAAGTCATTTAACCCTGTTATCCTGAATTTCCTCATCTGCAAAATGAGCTAGAGAAGGAAATGGCAAACCACTCCAGTATCTTTGCCAAGAAAACCCCAAATGGGATCAGAGTTGGATGTGACTAAAATGACGGAACAATAATTTCTTGATTTCAGGTCCAGTGCTCTATGAACCACAATATCTAGTTGCCATTAAGAAGGGTGTAGGTTCCATGAAGGAGGAGGTAATAGGTCCACTGCCCTTTGTTTTCAGTTGTAGGCATCATGGTTCAAGAATGACATTGTTAAGCTAAAGTACAGTCAGAGGAGGGCAACCAGGATGGCCAGTGAAGGGCCTTCACCTACGATATACAAGGAATGGCTAGAGGACCTGGACACATTGAGTATGGAGAAGAGAAGCCTTGAGAGGGGCATGACTGCTGTCTTCAAGTATCTGAAGGACTTAGCTCATGGAGGAAGGCTCAGTTTTGTTTTGTTTGGTCCCAGAGGGCAGAACCGGGAGCCATGGGTAGAAGACTCACAGATTTAGGTTTGATATCTAGAAAAAATTTTCTAACAGATTTGTGGGATAAATTATAGTGGGGATTTCTTTGGTATATTGGTTCCTTTCAACTCTCATATTCTATGATTATATTTTTTTTTTAATTGAAGCAAAGGGTTCAGCTAGTGGATATGGGAAGAAAAAATAGTGATCAGGAAATGCCTATGATACAAAGACCAAAGGCACCACTTGAATGTTTTGAGATTTTTTTCTAAAAGACACATATATGTGTGTATATATGTGTATACACAGATATACATACATACATGTATATAAATTCTATATGACCAATGTCAATTTGCTTGCTGAAGTAAGCCTCATGTTGCAAAGAGTTTTCTGTCATCTGAGGAATATAATCATAGTCACAGAGCTAGAGAGCACCTCAAAAAATCATATATTCTATCTACCTGACTTCCAATAGGATGACAACTAAACAATAACAATAGTGAGGTATGGTGAAAAGAATGCTAATTTGGAGTCCGGAGACCTGGGTTTGAATTCTGCAGTCATTAATTATTGCCTCTTGACTTTGCACACAGTCACTTACCCTCTCTGTGCCTCAGCTCCCTCTTTAGTAAACGGAGGGGACTGTACTAGAAGATACACAAAGCCCTGTCTAGTTCTAAATCCTATGCTTTGTCTCATTCAGATAGGAATCCGTCCTTTTCCCAGAAACTTTATAAGAAGTTGTCATTCTCCTGTAGTGAACCATTCCAAAGTTTATGAAGCTCCTCTGCCAGTAAACTCTTCCTTCCATCCCATCTAAACTTCTCATATGACAGACAAAGTTGATTTCTTTTTGTTTTCATTCAACACATTTATGGGGTGCCTGCTATATGCTAGGCACTAGGAAAGAGTCAAAGACAGATCTGACAAGGTCTCTGCCATGGAATAACTGACCACCTATGAACACGAGCCTGAAACAAATGACGCCACACATCCTACCTTCATACTGCAAGAGAAGCTATGGAAATAAAACCACGGAAAAGGAATTTTTCTTATAGCCAGACTGATGGAAAGAGGACCCAAGTGATGGGAATCAGGGTTCTAGATTCTCCTTTGTTGTGGGTTAACTGTTTGACCATGGGCAAGGAACTTAACTTTGCTGTGATTCCATTTTCTCACCAACAATGAGGTAATACTTAGGAGGTATCATGGATACAATGTTGGCATTTGGCAGACCCGAGTTCAAATCCTTCCTTAGCCACTATGTGACCCTAGCCTTAAACTCTGTGCCTCAGTTTCCTAGCTGTAAAATAAGGGGGTTGAACTCTATGGCCTCTAAGGCCCTTTCCAGATCTACATCTATGTCAATAATTTCATCTTCCCTTCTCCTACCTCAGAGAGCCAATGGAGAAAATAACTGAAATAAGACATGGAAATTGTCTTAAATTTTTGGAAGTATTTAATCATGCTGTTTTTCTCTCCTCTTCTCCTTCATCTCTATTTTCTCTTCCCCTCTATTCCCACCTTCAAGTGCTGCTAAGGAACAGTTTTGTCTCCCATCATGAGCCTATTAACTAAAGACTCCTGAGTAAAGCATTTTTGTGCTATGCTGGTTTCTCAAGTTTCTCTTTTTTGGGCCCTAACCACTCGCACTTCTGTTACTATCTCTAATGGGATTGGGAAAGGCCAAGGGGAAGGGAGGGGGATGCGAGGACACACCCGAGTGGTCCAGGGTATGCCACTGGAATTGAGCTGACTCTCAAAGTCTAACAGACTCACTAAACCACTTCTCTTATCTATAAAGTCCATACCTCTATTAATTTCCCACAGTAAAAAAAAATGCTGTTCTTACTAACCTTGGGAATAATGGACAGGTCAACCGGAGTGCCCAGCATTTATAAAAGTGCTGCCCTGGGAAATCAGGAGTCCCAAAGCATGACCTGGCCTTGACACAGATCTAAATGTGGAACCCTAACTTCCCTGCAGAGCTTCAATGAGCTTTCTAAAGCTTTCTCAAAAAATTCCATGTAAAATCATGCCTCACAGGATGTGGACGGTAATATTGGTCTTTCTGTTGTGTTGAGTGTGGTGGGGGAAAGAGGGCCTTTGTGCTATATTTAGCATGACACTCAACCCATTTTTAGAAGAGGGGGAAAGACAAATGAATGGCTCTTTGATACAGTCAGTGGAAAGCTAGGAGGCAAAGAAGCAAGGTTTTAGAGTGGACTGGAAAAGCCTCTCAATAGTCAGCCAGGATGGGGCCAAGAAGCTCCACAGCCATGTACGAACACACAATGATGGATGAGTCAGGTGAGAATCCAGTTTTAGTGGTCACCTGACACAATCCACAGGAGCAGGATGAGCCTTGGATGTCTTTGCAAGGGGAAAGAGGAAAGACATTTTATAGAGCACACCTACTAAGTGCCAGGTGCCATGATGCTCAGTGCTTTACAAATATGATCTCATTTCATCTGATGACCTGTTTCTAACTGACCCTAACTTCCAAGAGAAACATCTAGCTCTGACCATCTGCTGGCAGGGTTGTGGTAATTTCACATTCTCAGCTTGCTGTTTTCCAGACAGATCCAAAGACTACAACCCAGACTACTTATGAGTGAAGCCATTCAGACAGTTGCACAGTTGTGTTCTATGCATCCCCTCTGCCTCAGCTCAAGCACTACCTACAGCATAAAGACTTCCTCGATGCTCACAACTGTGAGCATCTATCTCTATCCCAAAACACTACGTACTTAAATATCTTTATTTGTATTTGTTATCCATCTACACACACACACATGCACGCACACACACATGCATGCGTGCATGTACACACTTGTTGTCTCCCCTTTGGAATACAAGGTCCTTAAGAGTGGAAATTGTTTCATTCTTTGTATGTGTCTCCATAGTACTGGGCATACAGTAAAGCCTTAATATATGCTTCCTGATTTACTGACTATTTGCTAAGGAGCACTCAAGAGGCAGTATTGTCTAGTGGAGAGAGTGCTGACCTCATAGTCAAGAGGAAATGAGGTTGAATCCCACCTCCCATATTTTTTATCTGTGTGATCCTGGGCAAGTCATTTACCTCTTATATCCTCAGTTTCCTCATCAAAAAAGAGGCATAATAGCAGCTACTATAGAGGGTTATAAAGATGAAATGAGATTATGTGAGCAAAGTGCTTTGTAAACTGTAAAGCCCTTTATAAACTCCAAGTATTATTTATTTAGAGTGAAGGGGAAAGCAGCCAATGCCTTGGCTTACTGAAGCAAGGGAAAATCTTGAGTATTTCATGAATGCTCAAGTTGAGGAATGAACACTCCCCATTTCTATAAAATAATGCACCTCTTATTGCTCAAAGAAGAACTGAGTCTCCGCTTTTGCCTGTTGAAAAGATGCACTTCTCCTTCGACACTCACATGACAATCACACAGAGCCTTCTAACAATCCCAGAGTCCACATCCAGATCTCAAGCAGGATGATTTCCCTGGAGGGCTCAGGCTCTGAAATCCCCTTCCTCTGATGGCCAGCCAAAGCCTTTATTTGTCAACCTTCAGGGCACAGCAGGAGCATTTTCTGAGAGGGAAGGCATGGAGGACAAGGGAAGATGAGCATGCTGCGTTATTTATTCTCTGAGGCTTTTGAGGCATTTCCAAAGGATCTTAAAAACTTCCCATCTCCATGTTACAAAGGCAAAAATGGAGACACAGGGAAAATAGGGACACTATTCACTGTCTCTTGGATACTTGGAAATAAATCTAATTTGTATAGTATAGGTAATACAGTTATCCTTTCCACACTGAAACTTTCCCCATCATGGTTTCAATATATTGTGGGTTGGCATAAAAAACTAAATGGGAAATTTTGGAGAGTTTTGCAGAGGCTACAGACAACATGAGAAAGCCAGCAGATGACACACGAAAAGTTTAGAAACTCAGAAATGCATGAAATATATGTATAGTATTGCATAATATTAACATATTTTATCTTTTAATACTGTAAACACCCCACAAGAAAAAAAGAAAAAATTCAGACTTCTCTGGTGCAAAGGAAGGGACAAAAATTTTTACATGGATTTTCCAGATCATGGGGTGCCATGCCCCAATAACCATGATGCAGAAGAGATGATTGTAATTGTTTTAGGGGAAAGGAGTTCAGACCTATGATTCTGTCAGGGTAGAGAACTCCCAGTGTGCAAACTCCCTTCACTGATGCAGACAAGCAACTTTTCTGTAGTTTATAATCTTAAGAATTACCCAGGGCATTAAATTATCTGCCCACAGTTACATAGCTTCTATATGTCTAAGGCACAACTTGAACCCAGGTCTTATCAACTTCCAAGGGTGCCCCTCTATAAACTATGCCACAATGACTATCAATTAAACAAAATAATAATTGACATTTCTATATATTATCTTAGTTAAGCCTCCTAAGGACCTTGTGTAGAAGGAAAAATCCAATTCTCATTGCTTAGGATGCTAAGATGTATTCTTAGAATTTTGCCACCAAGTATACAAAAATGCCTACTTGTACTGTTCGCTACTTGTACTGTAACTTACAATCTAGTGCAATGGTTCTCAACCTTCCTAATGCCGCATCCCTTTAATACTCACATATGGGCGTATCTGCATGTGGGCAGATGCGCCTGGAGACGGATAGAGGAGCAGTGTCTCAGTTCCTAAGACCATAGGAAATATGTGTTGTCCAATGGTCTTAGGTGACCCTTGTGAAAGGGTCGTTCAATCCCCAAAGGGGTCGTGACCCACAGGTTGAGAACCGCTGCTCTAGTGAGAATGAGGGATCAGGAGAACAAAAAGTCTTCTGGGAAACAGCAGAGAACAGGGGAGAGAACCTCAATGCTACAGATGCTATGGGACGGATTCTAAGTTATTACAGATAGAACAGACAGATCCTGTTGTAGTGGGGCAAGGTCTATGAAGAAGTGATGTGGGCCTGTGATATTCTGAGAATATCCTCTAATCCCCACCTTCTGGAAAATACCCACAGCACAGTAAATTATATGCAGCTCTAATCAGAAAGCCAGACTAGTTGCTATCTGTGTTTTCAAGTGTTTACAAGTGCTTTGGTAAGAACTACTATGAAAGCGTAGATCTCCAGAGGAGACCCCAGGGTCCTAAACTTCAGCTTTTGTGTTCCCTACTTACCCATAATTCACTATACATCATGCTCACCTACTCAACAAGTGGGATATGCAATGGAGGTAATTTTTAAGTATTCTTATGGATTTATTCATAGCAACTTTACATTCAAAGAAGAGGAAGAGCAGCAGACAGAACATTTACTTATGTCCACTACTGAATGAGATGGTATTTGAATATACCTCTGGGAAGGAAGGAAGGAAGGAAGGAAGGAAGAAAGGAAGGTAGGGGGGGAGGAAGGGAGGAAGGGAGGAAAGGAGGAAAGTAGGAAAGGAGGAAAGGAGGGAGGGAGGAAAGAAGGAAGGAAGGAGGACGCTGGGAACCCAACCGTCGGCCTCTTACCTGCTGCATCCTCAAGGCCTCCAGCTCTCTCTCGAGCCGGGTCCTCAGCCTCCGTTCCATCTGTTCTCTCTTCTCACATGCAGCCTGCAGTTGGGTCAGGGCCTGTTGCAATTTCTCTACCTTCTCCACATAAGCTTGTTTCTTCCGTAACTGAGGTGAAAAGAAAAGAAAATGAGAGGAGGAGGGGTTCAATTTAAAAGACATTTATAACATTTATTAAGCGCCTCCATGTACTGTGTTGCCAGACACCATACTAGATGCTGAGTACACAAAGATGAAAAAACCACAGTCCTGATCTCCAAGGAACTCATAGTCTAATGCGGGAAAGAACATATACACAAGCAAGCCTAACCAAGGTAGAATTAGGTATGTGCAAAGGAAAAATATAAAGTGGCATATAAAAATCTAAGCTGGGTGAGAAAACTTTCAGTGGGAAAAGAGAAAAATTGGGGAAGGCTTCTTGGAGGAGGCAGATTCTAAGGTACACTTCTTTTCTTTTGCTTGTTTGAGGGGGGAAGGCAGGGCGATTGGGGTAAGTGACTTGCTCAAGGTCACACGGCTAGTAAGTGTTAAGTGTCTGAGGCCGGATTTGAACTCAGGTCCTCCTGACTCCAGGGCGCATGCTCTTTTCACTGCACCACCTAGCTGCCCTGTGAGGTACACTTCTGAGGAGAGACTTCAATAAGCAGAGATATAGGGGGAGCACACGTAGACTGTGTTTGAAGGGTAATAAGCATCAGACAGTGGTCACTCATGCTTAGAAGCCTTATTCACTCTTGGTTTTTTGTTTGTTTGTTTTTGTCAAGATCTAAAATTTCATTGGTTGGTAGTAGAAGGGGAGTATTCATTTTGGAAACTCTATCCAATGCTGCAGATTGCAGCAATTTACCTATAATTTATAGTCTTTTAAGTGCCTGGAGAACTGAGAAGCTCAGTGACTTGGTCATGGTCATAGCTAATATATATGAGAAGGTAGGATTTAAATTAAGATCTTTCCTCTACCCATTTCTCCATGCTACTGCACAAAAGGGTTATATTTGGCATTCATATTTTTAAGACCCTGGAGGGCAGGGAATATATCCTTTTACCTAGTTTTGTACAGTAGTTAGCACAAGGCCTAATTAAATCCTTAATAATGGCAATACTTCCAGGCATTGTCTGGTTATTGGAGAGCACCTTCCACCAAAGGTTATGAAAGGTTTCAAAACACTTTAAAGACAATGAATTGCTAACCCTTCAAGAAGGAAATGGGGAAGATTCATATTTAAGAAATAAATAGAACTGACAAGTGAGGAGACTAAGGCCCAGACTTCTGGAAAATCAAGACAAACACATCAGAGGGTCTCATCAGGAGTGGTGCTTGGAATATGACTGGGGTCTCTAGACTCCCAATTGCCCCCCCGTAATCACCAGAGCATACTTCTTTCCATGCAACAGATTAGTTAATGACCATAAATCGCAGGCATATACATCCTGAGAATTAGCTGATACTCAAAATCAGGCTGAGATGGCTATACAAAGTGGGCCCTGAGAAACCAGATGCTATTTCCTGTCATTCAGCACTTGGCCATGGAGATGCCTGGGGCTGGTTCAGGGTATAAATTCAAGCTGTTCTGACCTCCTCATGTTTGCACATGCAAGTGATTTATGGGCTCCCTGCTATGTGAGGATTCTGCAAACTAGCAGTTGAATGCTGAGAGAGATCCTGGCCTCAGCAAAGATTCTAGCCCCACTGGGCATCACCTCCCCTAATAGGGGCTGCTGGAGGGGGGCAAGCCACTCCTGACCTTTCAGATAAGCACGAGGACAGGCACTTCTAAGGCCTGCTCTCAGCCTGCTTTTCGGGTAGGTTTTCATCCTATACTCTTCCTCCCATGCTTCTGGGTTATTGAGAGCTATGAGTTTAGGCCCTGGGAATGAGGAACTATTGGAGTTAAGGAACACAAGAGGATTAAAATGGGAGCCAGACTGTGGTTACTCTCTGATTGATTAGAGGAACTTCTGAGAAGATATGCTTGGTACCATAGATGCTTTAGAAGAGAGGGAGTACTGTAGACATTATAAAATATTTGGGAATCTACCTGCCAAAACAAACCCAGTACCTTTATGAACACAACTACAATGCTTTTCACACAAATAAAATCAGATCTAATTGGAAAAACAACAATTGCTTGTGGCTGGGTTGAGCTAATATAATAAAAATGACAATTTTACCTAAATTAAATTACATATTTAGTGCCATACCAATCTATCTATCAAAAAATTACTTTATAGAACTAGAAAAAATAGTGACAAAATTCATTTGGAAGAACAAAAGGTCCAGGATATCAAGGCAATTAATGAAAAAACATGCTAGGGAAGGTGGCCTAGCTGTACCAGATTTTAAACTGTATTATAAAGCAGCAGTCATCAAAACTGCTTGGTACTGGCTGAGGAACAGCATAGTGGATCCATGGAAATGATTGGGTACAAGAGTCAGTAGTCAACGATTATATTAATATACTGTTTGATAAGCCCAAAGACCCCAGTTTTTGGGATAAGAACTCACTGACAAAAACTGCTGGGAAAACTGGAATTTAGTATGGCAGAAACTGGGCATAGACCATCATCTAACACCATACACCAAAATCAAGTCTAAATGGGTGCATGATGTAAGTATAAAGGCTGATACTGTAAGTAATCTGGGGAAGCAAGGAATAGTTTACCTAAGAAAATAATACTAGAAGAGGGGAGGGTATCATATAAGACATCATTAGGATAGTATAAAAAAGAGCATTGGAGTCAAAGCACCCCATATTTGGATCCTGGCTGGGCAAATTTTGTAAAAGGAGGAGGTTACCTATGCAAGTGAATAGTACAGTCCTGTCCTTCTCTAAATATATTATTTTGTGACCTCTAAAGTCTATTCCAGTCCTAAATTTCATGAACACTATAATAACTCACTTTCATTGTGCTTCACAGTTTACAAAGCACTTTTCCCAACAGGCAAGGTAGGTAGTCCCAGTATCATTCCCATTTTATAGATGTAGAAATTGAACTTCAGAAGTGATAAGGATCACACAGCTAATAAATGACAAGTCAGTCCTTGGACTCGGGACTCATGATTGTAATACCAATGTCCATTCCATTATAACAATCATGGCAATGATCATTTATATAGTAACTGGCTCCCAGAGGCTCACAACTAGCTTAAATAGAAGCTCGGGATTAAAATTTTCTGAGGATTACATATGACTTGGGAATCAGCTTTGGAGCTGGAAGGGACCCTAGTGTCAAGCTTGTCCAACCCCTCCTATTAGAGATGAGGAAATTAAGATTCAGCAAGAGTCAATGAATTGCCCATATTTACAGAGTTAGTGAGTTTCACAGGGAAGATCTGAATCTAGGGCTTCTTGACTCCAGTTTTTTAACAGCTCCATCATTCTGCCTTTCAAGGAGTATCTTGCCTTGAATAATAACTATAAAGTATGGAAAATGCATTTGATGAAGCTAAGGATGAAGAATCTATCCATTATCACTTTCCCATAGCCTACCTGTGAAGAACTCTTCCTTTAGACAACAATAGGTCTAATAACCATTTCTGGCTACTATTTATTTAGTTGATGAATTTCTTTACTGTCTATAGCAGTGGTTCTCAACCTTCCTAATGCTGCAACCCTTTAATACTCGTATGTGGGCGTATCTGCATGTAGGCGGACCCGCCTAGAGACGGATAGAGAAGCCATGTCTCGATTCTTAAGACCATCAGAAATCTGTGTTTTCCAATGGTCTTAGGCGACCCCGTTCGACCCCCAAAGGGGTCACGACCCACAGGTTGAGAACCACTGGTCTATAGTATTGCAAGCAAGATATTTGGGAAATACCTTCGGACCTGTAGGACCAAAACACGAAGGCACCACCTCCAATGACTTCAGCAATCACTTTTCTTGCACCTGTTTTTTCATGCCAAAGGTTTGAAGCAGGAAGGAGCCTGCTTGAAAAGTCATCTAAACCTTGCTAGAGAAGTCATCTTGTCTAATCCCCTGATTTTATAGATGAAGAAACTGTAGACCAGAGAAGCGGTGGGACCTGCCCAAAATCACAGAGGAAGTAAGTGGCAAAAGCCATCGTTTGAATCCAGGTCAACCAGCCAAGCCATCAACGAGCATTTTTTGTTTGTTTGTTTGCTCCTTTTTGCTTCTGTATCCTCAATGCCTAGCACAGAGCCTGGCAAATAGTTGATACTTAATAAGTACTTGCTGATAAACTGCTTAACTGATTACATGCCTACTCTCCAATACCCACTGTGCTAAATGCTGGGTCCTCTGACTCCATACTGGGTACTCTCACAGGGTCATCCTCCCATTCTTGCTCCCTGGCTACATGAGGTATTTTCTGTAAGAGCATCTTTGCTATTTAAGACTCTGAACGGCTGCTTCTTCTATGACATGGTCTCCTGCTCCACAAGTGTGCCATTCACTGTGAAAACGCCTCTCGGTGCAGAGCTGCAAGAGCCTCAGGTATCAGATGCCATTGATAGGCCATCCCTGCTTCCTCCTTCTATCTGTCCTTTCTCCTCTCTGATTCCCCAGCCAGGGCCTCAGGAAGAAATCATTCCAACCTCACCCAGCTAGGCTTAAAGGAGCAATGTTAGTTTTTTTAAAAAATTTAAACCTAGAAAGGTTTGGTTCCTTTAGAAAATGTCAAGAACATAATGCTTGAGAAAGGTCAGAATTTCCTAGACCATACTTCTGGGAATGGCTGGGCCAAATCCCCAAAACTGGACAGAGCTTTGCTGTACACTGTTCTCTTTCAGATGATTCTCTCCTCCTCTACAAACCTTTCCTCCACCCCACCTATTTTCTTCTTAAGGCATTTGCCTTATTCTGTGTAATTTAAATGAGACTGAGGTCCAAAAGACACAGCAATTGCATATTTCCCAAATTTATTCCAAGACTGTTTTCTCTTTGCAAGTCCCGATGATTTCCTGGTCCCATGCTCATTTCCAGCTGGACACTCAACAACTCCTTGGTTCTCATGTTAAAGGTTTTAGGCTCATTAATGCCTGCAATCACAGCTGCCTTTTACAGTTTGTCTGGCTCGGGCATATAAACTCAATTTGAATTATTTTTATTTGGAAGGTTTCCCTATTTAACATCTCCCCCTCCCCACAACAGCTTCAAAATTGGTACCAATTAAGGATTGGAACTGAACTGGTCATATGAAGAGAGCCAAGCTGGAGGTTCTCTTGGCTTGGCCTTTCCTAGCCTCTCCCCTACTGGAATCATGGAAGATCTCACCTCTTCTTCCAGTTTGACGACCTTGCCTTGAGCGTTGTTCAGAGCCTGGTCCAGGATCTCAATGTGCCTTCGCTGATCCTCACTAGCAGTACGTGCTGCTGCCAACTCCATCTCTAACTTCTCCTTCTCCTTCAAGTACTCTTTATCTGGAATGGAGACAAGAACAAGATTGTTGCTATCAGAACCAAACACTCAGTTGGGGCCCCTGATGGTCTTATTTTTGTCTAGGTATTAAAAAAAAAAAAGACTTGTGAAGCAGCAGAAGGTTGAATTATCTACCACACTTCCTCCTCGTTAACAATGGCGGTATGAGTGGGAAGGAGAAACACAGCTAAGCGGTATAATGGAGAGAATGAAGGATTTGGAGTCAGAAAGCCTCCACTCCAATCTGGCCTCAGACACTTTCTTGTTGTATGACCCCTGACAAGTCACTTAGCTCTCTGTGCCTCAGTTTCCTAGTGCAAAATAATGAATAATGAGTTAACACATGTACAACACTTTGCAAACTATAAAGCATTATATAAATGCAAGCTATTATTATAGTTATTATTGTGGTTTGGCCTTCATTCTTGAAGAAGGCCATGACATCAGGAAGGTGATGCCATGACTTGCAAAGGAATTGGATTTAATTGAGGGAGGGCTGTGCAAAGTCACTAACCTCACTTTCTCCCCCAGACCCATCTGGGTCCAATGGCAAGATACAGATGGGATGACTGGAGATGGCCCTAGACGCAGTGGGGAAACCTTGGCCTTTTAAAGCTAAGGTCTTTCTCAGGTCTCAGTTTGACTGAGGCAATGCCCATTCTGTGATTAAGGCTAGGTAAGAAATGAGGTAAAGAATGACCTCTTCTACCTAGTCCAGAAAAAATCAATCTGGGAAGGGAAGACCCTTGGAGTTTCTGGCCAGAAACAGAAAGAGTGGCTATTTACATTCATCCTGAGCCATCAGGGCCCAAATAAGGACCAGGTAAAGTTTGAGCTGGGACAAGAGGCCAATCAGTGAGAGCCAGAGTGATTTGGGTTTAAGGTATGGTCCATAAGAAAGAAATCTAGCTATAAACCCCAAGGAATCTTGTGAGGTTTCATCCATCAAAGTTGACATTCCTTTGGGCAGAGCACACATATATAAGGTATATAATACAGTTGTTATTATTATTGCAAAACCACCACTAATGTATGATTAATCACAGGTTGTGATTCTATGGGTTTCAAAGATGCACAGTTTGCAAAGAACTATTGACCTTTTTCTAAAAAAAAAAAAATAATCTTATGCTTGTACAATCAATCTATAAGCATTCATTAGACACCTAATATGGAGCTAGGTGCTGGGGATTCAAAGACAAAAATGAAATAGGCCCTTCCTTCAAGGAGCATATACTCTAAAAGGGAGACATAAGTATAAATAAATACACACCAAAAAAATACATACATACAAAATAATATAAGGAGGAGTCACTACCGGTTGTGGAGATCAGGAAAGGTCTTACATGAAAGATGATGCCTAAGTTGAGCTCTAAAAGAAACTATGCATTATAAAAGGTGAAGGTGAGAAGTGGCATATCTTAGGCACAGGGAACAACCAGGCAATGTTGTGCAGTAGACATAGGAATGATCATATGAAGCCAGAAAGATCTGGGTTCGAAATCTACCTCTGATATACACGAGCCTTGTGATCATGGGCAAGGTATTTTCCATACTGCAGGCAACTTTCTAAAACTATCCAGTCTATGGCAATCTACTCATTAAGCTTCTTGTCCACAAGGGTATGATTCATTTTGAAGATGCCTTTGGGTAGGAGTTTCCATACCAGAAATTGACTGTACTCATAAAACCACAGGTCTAGGCTAAAATATATGTTTAAACATGTATATTACTACATATACACATATACCTATATATGAAAACCTTTAACTTTTCAAAGAATTTTTACATCTACTATCTTACTTTATCATAATAACCCTATGAGGAAAGTAGATCAGGCATTATTATTCCCATGTACATATGAGAATTTAAGTGCTTTGTTCAAGGTCGAATAACATCATCCTCAAATTCATACAGCCTGATGACGTTTGCAAAGTGCTTTCCTGATAAGAACCCTGTCAGGGAGGTAGGGAAAGCATTATTATCCACATTTTGTAGGGGAGGAAGGTAAGGCTCTGAAATGTTAAGTGACTTGCCTCTTTCCACTGACAGCACCATCATCTTGCCAGTCATTTTTGACTCTTCTCCCACATCCAAGGAGCTACCAAGTCTTACTGATGATACCTTTGCAATATATTCGGACTCAATTATTTTTTCTGGGATAATGACAGTCTAGCAATTCACCTGCCCTACTCTGTGCATGCCCTGCATAGGGGAAACATGGTGGCATAGAACAAGCTGCAAATGTTTTCTCTGCTCATTTAACTCCTTTATATCAACATAAGTTGTATGTATGTCTGAATTCCCTCTATACTTTCATATTCTCTGCTTTATAAAGAAAACTATCTGGGGTACTTGTTTATTTAACCAATGTTATCAAGTAGCCAGAGATAAAATTCTTTCTTCCCACTCTGTGCACGTGGCAAGCCTGCAATAACCAGACTTGGTGTCATGAAGACGCAGGTTCAAATCCTCATTTCTTATACTTACTACCTACATGACCCCAGGCGAGTCATTTAACTTCTCTAAGACAAAGTCAACTCTCCAAGACTATGAACCATAGTTGGCAGGTCACCTGTCTCCAATGGAGGGACTTTTAGCCCTAATAAAATTGCAGACTTTGTGTACTGCACTATATTAGGAGTTAGAGATATAAAAACTCGTCCTCCTCCCTTAACTTTGGAAGAGCTTATGATCTCTTTAAGGAAACAGAATATATTGATAAAAAATAAATAAATAAACAGGACATAAGAAACAGACAATACTTTCAGGGTGAAATTGCTAGGAAATAGCTCTTGGGTTCAATATCAGCCTAAAGTTCACTAAAACCTTAGTCTAGGGTCTTGCATCATGCAATGGAGGTGATACCGGGTTCTCAAGGAGTATGCCAGTGCAGCATAAACTCTGGAAGTCTGGCAGATAAAGTCCCAGGGATGGGCTATTCTCTGAGGTGCAACCTAGACAAAGTCACAGAAACTAATCATTAGTTGGCCAGAAGCTGATGAATTTTTTTAGTCATATCAAGCCTGGAAGACTGTCTACTAAGTTAGGGTAGAATGGTGGTCCAAAGTAGCAGAAGGAGCACATACTCTGAGGAAATTAAAGGAGGTAGTGTGGCATGGAGGATAGGATATTAAATTTGGAGATTAGAAGAGCTCCTGGGTTCAAATCCCCCTGTTACTGTGTGACTATGAAAAAGTAATTTCCTTTCTCTCTGAGCCTCAGTTTTCTTATCTGAAAAATCAGGATAGTAATACCTATAATGACTACTCCATGGGATGTTGTGAGTTCCACATGGGATAATCCATGAAAAGTGCTTTGCCAACCTTGTCACACTAATTAAATATCAGCTACTCTTATCTATTATTACTGCAAATCCTACTGAAATAACAGACAGATAAGTAAAACTAAATAGCATCCGTACTTCCTCATGATAATGGTATACCTTAAAAACAAAATGGGAGATGCCCAGATCTTGTCCTGCAATAGTGCACCTGCTATAAGCCTATTGAACTCTTGTGAGTTAAGTGTACTTCTCTCTTCCCTCTTTTCAATTTACCTGATACCTCTGGGTTCCCTCTTTTCAATTTACCTGATACCTCTGGGTTCCCAGCCCAAAGCCTCTTGGGTCAGTATATATGCACAATGTACGTACAGGGCGTCAGCTGTAGTGAACCCACAGTCTTTGGTACCAATTTCTATGTCACTGAATCAGATGTGTACATCCTTCTGTTTTTCCCCTATGGAAAGTCACTGAAGTCTAAGAAACAACTCCATGGGCCTGGACAGCATCTCCTCTGGCCAGGTGCCCGACAGCCTTGTCAAGTCTCTGGAGCACATCCAGACCTCACCAAGCAAGCACTCCTGTCAATGAGTCTTTGGCATTTCAGTCTGGCTAGCTTTGTGCCCAGCTGTGCAGAAAGTTCTTTTTCAACTAAATGGAGGACACTGCCTAGCCTGGCCTGGTGGGGACATGGGAATGGGTGAGGCTTGCACTCAAAATGTCAAAATTACAACTGAAACTCAAGAGAAAGGACTGCAATAAAGGTTCCCCTTTTCTTAGGGGAGTATTACTATGACTCTCATGTCCCCCTGATAGGCAGGTTCCAGATACTGATTGTAACGAGTTAATAATAATGATAATAAAAACAGCTCACACTGAAATAGTGTTTTGGAGTTTTGCAAAACACTTTTTACATCTTATCTCAAATGATCTTCAAAATAACTCTGAGGTAATAAATGCTATTGTTATGCTCATTTTATAGAAGAAAATACTGAGATTCACTGAGGTGAAGTGATTTCCCGGGGTTGCAAGGGTCTGAGTTAGAATTTGAACTTAGGCCTTATTTACTACAAATTCAATTTTATTTTTCAGAGACTTTTTAAATTTAATTCCCCTAAATGTGTTATTTTTTCAATGTTGCATTTAAACCTCAACACTGAGCATCAATACAACTAATCTTGTTCACGAATTTATTCAATCACAATATACAAAGTATCCTAACAGCATTTCAGACATTCCTTCTATGTTCCCATTAGAATTTTCTGTCTACTCTTTCTCATTTACTTTTCTTCATGTGATCATAGTTAGCATCCACTCCAGGTCTTTGGGGATGTTGAGCCTAGAAAAGAGGAGGAGGAGGGTACCTTCACATTAAGCATTCACAATGCTGATGTGTAGGACAGAGATTGGACTTGGACTTGTTGACCCCAAAAAAAGTTACAAAAAGAAGGAATTGGCAAGAACCACCTCCTGGCATTGGAGCTGTCCAAAAATGGAATTGTCTGCCTTCAGGGAGTGAGTTCCCCTTCCTTGGAGGTCTTCAGGTTGTGACTGAATGATCACTTCTCTGGGATACAACAAACAGGCTATTTCTTCAACTTGGATGCCCTTGGAGGTCTCTTGAACCATTGAGATTCTAAGAGCTTTTAAAGGAAGAGAGTAAAACCTCACATGGGAACCATGTCTCTTCAACGATAAGGAACCTAGTCTGCTCCATGTGCCTCTGAGAAAGAAAAGGGCCAAAACTATTTTCACAATAATACCAGGAAGCTTTGCATTTCTAATATGATAAACTACAACAGATATAACCCATATAAACATAAACTCTTTGCAGGGAACTTTAATGATTTTTAAGAGTGTAAGAGGGTCCAGAGACCAAAAAGTTCAAGAGATGCTACTCTTGTAGCAACACCATTCCCTATCCCTCAACTACTAGAACTTTCCTTCCCAAAATACTTCATCTTTATGTTATTTATTAATGATATGTTTACATTTTATCTAGTTTCACATATACTTGTCTCCTCCATTAGTTTGTAAGCTCCTTGTGAGTAGGGACTGCTTCATACTTCGGGGTTTTTGTTTTTGTTTTTGCATTTTGGACGGGAAAGGCAGGGCAACTGGGGTTAAGTGACTTGCCCAAGGTCACATAGCTAGTAAGTGTTAAGTTATCTGAGGCCAGATTTGAACTCAGGTCCTCCTGACTCCAGGGCCGGTGCTCTATTCACTGTACCACCTAGTCGCCCCTTGTACTTTGTTTTTCTTCATTCTTGTTTCCTCAGTGTCTAGAACAGTTCTTCTTGGCATATAAAAGGGGCTTACTTAAATTGTTGATTGATTTATTGATTCATGCATCTGGTAGGGGTATGGACTAGGCAGCCTTCAACTTCTCCAAGACGTCATGACTGTCTTACCATGATGATATTAGCTATGGTGTCTGCAAAGATGTGACTAGCTCTCTCACAGTTTCAGTTCCCCCCTCTCCCAATTTCAGAGCTAACAGCTGGGGAGTCAGAAGAGGCCAGGTTGTAACCCTGCTGTTCTCAAGTGAGCATTAATTACTGAGCCTTTCATCAGAGCTTTGGCCCTTGACAAGATGTGGTTTCTGATGAGTTGTTCCCAAAGCACTCTGGGTCAGAGGAACCCAAATCTTTAGAGGTTGCTGCCAGTCTTATCAAAGGGTGACTAAATTCCTGGAATGCTTGGCAGGTAATAAGATAGGTTTTATTCCCTGTGCTCATTTTGATGCAACCTGAGAGCCAACCCATAGCAGACAGCTTCTCTAGGGCCCTAGATCTTTCTAAGGGAATGCTCGGTATTTTTTTAAACAGGGATGAAAATGGATTCAAACTGCTGTTACCTTGTGGCCCCCATCAATGCCCAAATCTCAAATGCCAGCATGACTGTGCAGGCAGCAACTCTTCTTGTCACTCACAGACAGTCTGGTAAAGCACTGTAATGTACTCCACATGGCCAGGTCCCTGTCTGGAGATGCCTACTACTTAGTATAGATCATAAGACCACAGATTTAGAGTTGGAAGGGTTCTTCTTTAGAGGTCATCCAGTTCAACTCTCTCATTATATACAAGAGTAAACTGAGACTGAGACTTGTAACCCTCATCCTGGGTTACAGTGTCAAAGACAGGATTTAAACTCAGTTCTTCAGATGAAGAAGGAGAGTAGGAAGACTGGGCAGCAGAACTCAACAATTTTTTACATGCTAATTTCCAAGTCAGTCAAACCAACTGGTCAACTGTATTGGTACAACTTCTGTGACTAATGGAATATTTATAGTGTTCCAAGCGCAATCAGGTTATAAGGAACCCCCAAATTCTTACCAAAAAAAGAGTCCACAGACCAGGAATGGGGCAGGAGAGCTAGGTCAGTGGGTCACTAATGGTAGGGATATATTGCTCACAACTGCCCACAATCCAGGAACGACTGCCAGAGCAAAGACTCCAGTGGTTAGCGTCATTGAGTGAGGCTTAGAAAATGGAAGGACTGCATTGATAGCAAAAAGAAGAGGAAACAAAGAACAATGAGATCCTGATTCTGCAATTCCTCTTTTCTTTCTATTCAGGTATTTAGTATCATTGATAATGACCTAGAAGGATCTCAGGATCCCTTCATTTTATGGACAGGAAAAGTAAGGAAGAGAAGTGAAGTGATTTCTTCAAGTCACACGGACAGCAAGTCATTTTGGATCTACCATGTATTGTTTGTATGATCTGGGGAAGTTACTCCTTTTCCATAGGCATCTTTTCTTCGTGTGTAAAAAGCAGGAATTGGAACAGATGACTTCTGATGGCTTCCAGGTCTAAATCTATGATGTTATGCTCTAACTACCCTTTCCTTCATGATTTTGTTCCTGTCACCATTATCCAAAAGGTAGGGTAGAGGAGTTGGGATTCACTGGAGATACAGCACAGTACAGAACAAATATGGCAGTCAATGGGTTTAGATTCCACCTCTAACATTTACTATATATGTGACCTTAAGCAAGTCATTTAAACTTCCTCAAGGGATGTCCACCAATTGGGGAATGCATAAACAAGTTGTGGCATATGATTGTGACATATATTGTACTGTAAGAAACAAGGGGAATGAATCCACAAAACCTGGGAAAACTAACTCAGCATGAAGGGAGCAGAATCAGGAGAACAGTAATAGCAACAGCAATATTGTAATGATGACCCAACTATGAAAGTTGATCTGCTCTGGTCAAGACAATAATCCAAGACAGTTCCAAAGGACTCACAAGGAAAAATGCTATCTACATCCAGAGAGAGAGCTGATTACCTCTGAGAACAGATCGAAGCATACTTTTTTCACTTACTTTATTTCTCTTACTTTTTTTTTGCAACATGGCTAATATGGAAACGTTTTACACAATTTCACATGTACAGTTAATATCATATATACAGTCCTCTTAATAGGTGGAAGAGAGGCTGGAGGAAGGGAAAGAACTCAAAAGTTTTGGAGCTCCAATTTTTAAAAAAATAAATGTTAAAGTAAATTTTAAAATCTGAAAAAACTTCCTCAGTTTCCTCACTTATAAAATTAGTGTGTTGGTCTCACTTGATTTATGATTATGTCATCCCATCTGGCAATACTTTAGGCCTGATGTTGGTCTGTAATCCAAGAACAGTCAATTTCCCACAATCTTCAGTGTCTCATTAGGAAACCGTGTTGCTGGAAAGCAGCCCGGCAGAAGCTAGATAAAGACCAGTATTCACACCATATACCAAGATAAGTTCCAAATGGGTGACATGACTTAGACATAAGGGTGAAATTATAAACAAATAAGGAGCAATGAAGAAATTACCTCTCTGATCTATGGATAGGGGAAGAATTCATGGTCAATCAAGTAACAGATAGGATTGCAGGAGATAAAATGGATGCTTTTGATACCATAAAATTAAGACATTTTTGCAAAAAAAAAGGAAAGGTTATAAGTAAAATTAGAAGGGAAACAGGGACATGGGTAAAACATAAAACATCTTCGTCTCAAGTTTCTCTGATAAAGGTCTAATTTCTAAAATATGTAAGGAAGAGATTGAAAGTGATAAGAATAAGTCATTCTATAATTGATAGTCAAAGGGTATGAACAGTTTTCAAAAGAAGAAATTAAAGTTATCAAGAGCCACATGAAAAATACTCCAAATCGTTTATAAGTAGCAACTCTGAGGTTCTACCTCCATTCACAGGCTTGACAAACTTGTCCAAAGAAAGAAAATGACAAATGTGGGAGGGGTTATGGGAAAATAGGAACATTGATGTACTTTTGGTGAAGCTGGGAACTGGTCTAGTCATTCTAGAAATCATTTGGAAACACACTCCCAAAGTTACTAAACTCTGAATACCCTCTGAACCAGGGATATCCACTAATAGACCTAAACCCCAAAGACATAAAAGTGGAAAAGGATCTATATGTAAAAAAAATATTTAGAACAACTTTTTCTGTAGTGGCAAAAATCTGGAAACAAAAGGAATGTGAATCAAATGGGGAAGGAATAACAGATTTTGGTATATATATATATATATATATATATATATATGGAATGAAATGCTATTATACCATTAGAAATGATGAAAGGAACGGTTTTAGAGAAACCTGGAAAGATTTCTATGAACTGATGCAGAATGAAGTGAGCAGAAGTACAACAATGTATATAATAATAGCACTATAAAAACAAAGAACTTTGAAAGATTTAAGAACTCTTATCAAAGGAATGATGAACCAGAGAGTGGTACAAGATGGAGAAATGTAGAATGAGACATAGATGTGTATGTGTGTGTGTATGTGTGTGTGTGTGTGTGTATTTTAAACATGGCCAGTGAAGGAATTTGTTTTGCTTGACTATGTCTATTTGTTAGAGGATTTTGTTTTTCTTTGTTCTTCAGTGGGGAGGGGGAAAGCAGGAGGGAAAGAAAAAAATTTGTGTTCATTGAATAAGTAAAATTAAACTTAAAAAACATTACTCATTTGTTGCTGAGTAACAGAATCCAAGGAACAAAAGATATGAGGCCATTAAGATTCACTGCCTAAAACAAGCCTACTCATAGAGAATAGGTGTCCAAATTACCACTAAGAACAATTTTTTCCAGATTCCTCCTGCTGCTTATACTTCATTCATTAAATTTTGGCTGGATATCCCTGGTATGTTGTATCCTGAGCAGTTAAAAAAGATTTTGGAAGAGGATGCATTCCGGGAGAAGACAACATTTCATTGGGATTGGTAAGAGGTCAGCTATACAACCATATTCAGTAAATGGTTCCTGCTTATTCTTGTGAAGAAATTTTGGGGGGTGGGTGAGAGGGGAAAAGTGGGAAGAAGGCTAGTGAACAGATGAGAGCAGGAAGGTGGCATTAAATTCACCTCAACATTTAGAAAACTCAGCCTGGGCTAGTGGTGCATCTCAGTAATCCCCACAACCAGGTGAGGCTAAGGCTGGCGAATCATTTGAGCTCAGGAGTTCTGAGCTGCAGTTGAGCTAAATCAATTGGGTGCTCACATTAAGTCAAGCACTGGTATGGAGAGCCCCTCAGAGAAGAAGGAGGCCAAAGCTTCAGCAGTGGGAATTGGCTGCATTTACAGACCGGGAGACACAGGGAGACCCAAAGAGTTAATTAGTCAATAAAGCTGGGTTTTCTATGTGCTAAGCAGGAGCAGCTAAATGGCCAGTGGATAGAGTGTTGAGGATATAAGTCCAGAAGACTTATCCTTCTGAATTCAAATCAGACCTCAGACACTTACTAGTTGTATAACCCTGGGCAAGTCACTTGACTCTGCTTCAGTTCCCTCATCTGTAAAATTAAGCTGGAGAAGGAAATGGAAACCACTTCAGTATGTTTGCCAAGAAAACTCCAAATGGGGTCAAGAAGGACCCAACTAAACAACAAAACAAGCTTTCTATGTGCTAAGGATGGGAGATGCTTAGAAAGGTAAAAGATAGTTCTTGCTCTCCAATATCTCACAGTCTCCAAAACAAAAAACAAAAAAACAAACAAACCACCCCTTAAAATATTTACAAAACTCTTAAGGGATCTTTCAGCATCAAAATACAGCAGACACAGATTTATCAGTACAATGGAAAGAGGTCCACAGGTTCTTGAGACAGGAGACCTTGGTTCACATATCACCTGACGCTTACTATCTGTGTGGCTTTCAACAAGTCAGGACTTCTCAAGACTCAGTTTCCTTAACTGTAAAATGATAAAGAGTGAATTTGATTGACCTCTGAGAGCCCATTCAGAGCAGTTATATCATCCATTGACTCATTCAATGCACAACTACCTTCGTTTGGCAAAGGACCAAATGCAGCAAGGTACGAGGGCACCAAAAGAAATCTTACATGGACACCTCCAGTAACCCAAAATGTAAAAGCCAATACAAACACTCCTCAGGCCTGTAAAACAGGTTGCCATGGTTTCTAAAGGCATCTCCAAGGCTAGGTTGTGAGTACTGGTTAAATGAGCCCATTAACAAACACAGAGATCATCCTGTGAGGGCCTCAAAGGGCTGAGGTAATGAACTGTTTTTGAAATGAGTTCCTTAAGAAAGAAAATTAAGAAAAGAGGTTTAAATGATAAAAAAAAAAAAAATAGAAATAGCTGTTTTTAAAAGGTACACAAGGAAGTACCTGGAAAAGGTCAAGTCCAGAGACTGAGAGGTTACCAAATCTAGGGAGTTCTCCAGGGCTGTTCAAAAATTCCTTCCCTGAATTTTAGGCCTGACTCAGATATGTTGAAAATCAACCATGGAGACTGAGTAATGGTCAAGTTATTAACTATTCTCTTTTATTTTCATTAGTACATGAAGTAGGACTGAGAATCGTAACAGGGAAGGGAACACGTGGGTCCTAGTCTCAATGTAAGGTTTGCCAGGGAAAGAATGCTTAATTTGCAGTTACAGGACTTCAGTTTGAATTCTGACATTGCCATTAACTACCTGAATTCACATCTTGTTTCTGACACTTATTTCCTGTGGAAACTTGAACAAATCACTTAGCCTCTGAGTGTCTCAGATTCTACTACTAGTAAAATGAATGTGTTGGACCAGATGTCCTTTAAGGACCCCTTTCACTCTCTATGAAGTGAGGATAACCCAATCCCTTTCATTTCATCTCACAGTCTTAACTGCTACAAAAAAAATAAGGAAACTATTGGGACACAAAAAGTCCAGGAAATGAATTCCCTGAGTGACAGGAGATAATGATTGCTGATAAACTTTCTAATTCTGGATGCCTTGTTGTTTTAAGAATTAAGACAGAAGATGGCCAAATTTACCATCATGAAATATCAACCTGGAAGTGAAAGACTCTTAAAGTTTCCTCCCAGAACAGAAAGCAGTTGCTATTTACACTCATTCTAAGTCATAAAAACCCAAACAATGAGCCATAGATTCACTAAGAATTAGGAGAAATGATCAAACAAGATACTTTCTGATATGTTAACTGGCCACAGAGTCGCACTACAACAGAGAGGGAAAACCACATTTTGATATGATTTGTATATTGGGTTTTCAGCTCCTTTTTGTGTTTAGCGATTTGGTATTTGTTTCTGAGAGGGAAGGTGTGTGCCGTGACTTCATTGGTGTAGGTAGGGAACTCAGTATGTAAAAAATTTGTCCCATAATGACACACACTATTCTGGGCTGGATCAGAATCCTACCAAAGTTAAGAAGGGAACTTTGGGAACACAAAGTATACTCTGCCCTAGACATGCATGGCTCCTTCTATCTGCAGTTCTGTGGCAGATCCTTCATCCTTTTTCCTTTCCTTTCTACTAAGCCATAGTCTTTCTAAGTAAATACATGTAGAATTATTATCAGATGAAGGCATTATTTTTAGTGGTCTGAGAACCATTCTCTCATTACCCCTAGCTCCACTAGGTGGGGGTTTCTCTGTTTCTATCAACATCTAGTAGTGTTCTCAATGCATTTTAGTTATCTCTAAGAGTTATGAAACAATTTACAATTAACCGCAGATCGTTTAGCAAATTCATTAATTTTCTTCAGTAAATTTTTAATTCTTTATATGAGAAAATTACATATATGTGTGTGTATGTGTATGTATATATACACATTATATACTTTTTGTACATATACATATTTACACATACACACATAAACACACACCATATTTTTCCTTTGCATTGAATGTTTAGGAACCTTTATTCATACTGGGAGAGCTATTAGAAGTAATCTACCCAATATTTGAAAAGTTTCTGTTAGATTACCAACAAGCCCATTGTATTAACAATGGCCTTAAGACAGAAGCAGAATTCAGAAACACTGAGTGTTAATTTAAGGGACAGAAATTAAAATGATTAATCCTAAGAGTTTTGACCAAGTTACTCTTCAATCACCATGTATTCTGCCAAATGATATGTGCAAACTGATAGGATGGAGATTAAAAGCTCAGCAACTATACTGAGTATTCCCCAAGCTTTTCCCAAGGGCAAAATTATAAGACTGGTAAATTTTGCCTTTAATGTCATTCCCCATTTACTACTTGGCTGCCTGAGGCACCAGGCCCCCACTATGGCACACCTACCTAGCCAGACCTGTGAAACAAAGGTCTATTTATGCTCCATCTCCTTCTTAAAACAACCTCTCCTGACCTCCCTGCAACCAAACACGCATCCTCGGCCCCATTCCCTCAGGGCCCTATAGCAGTTTTATAAGGTGATGGCTAACTAACCAGAAGAATAACACCTACTAACACAGTAATGGGTGATAAAAGATTACATTAGACCCTAGACCCTAATTGTATAAGTGAAAAGAAATCCGGACTTGAACTCTGGAAACCTAGATAGCAAGTCATGGTTCTACCACTAATTAGCTATGTGACTTTGATTGAGTAAACTTCTCCAGGCTTCAATTATCTTCTGTAACTGTAAAATGAAAGGTTGTAATGAGAGTCCCTTTTCTGTAGCCCCTGCGTTTGTCAAATCTGTTTCATACATGGGAGATCCCCAATATTGGAAACCCCCATTCTAGCACTGAACAAGTCCTGTGTAAACTGTTAATTATCCATTTTCCCCTAAGTGGCTCATTGATTAGGAATATGCACCCAAAGACAGACAGACAGACAGAACACAGACAGACACACACACACACTCGAAAGGTTTTTTTAAAATAAAAAATGTAAAGGAACCTTCACTCCTTTCTCATTTTATCTATCTTTCCCAGGCTTTAGATTAGAAGAGCTTTCAACCACCTCTGACAATAACCCTCTTCCTTTTCATTTCAGAAAGGAGGCACCTGGTACAGTAAAAAGGACACTTGGAAGTCAGAGGACTTGCATTCAAATTTGGCCTCAATTTGGTCAAATGACCTGTGTGACCCTGGGCAAGTGGGTCAACCTCTCTGAGTCCCAGGTGTTCATCTGTAAGATGAAGGGATTGGATTAGATGGTCTTTAGGGTCCTTTTTGAGTTCAAGGTTTATGATGATGCCATTATCTACATCTACCCCCATCCTACTCCTGTGTTTTAATGATTTGCTGGGGACCAAATCATTGGACAGCCACCCTAAAAGTATAATTGAATAAAAGTTGTCATTAAAAAGTGAGGTTGTAACTTCTTGGGGGGCAGAGCCAAGATGGCGGCGTAGGAGCAGCAACATATCGCAGCCCTCACATAGCCACCCCAAAATACACATAAAATATGACTCTAAACTAATCCTAGAACTCCAAAACACACACAAATATACTTTCCACTAAAGTCAGCTTGGCTATGAGGAACCATATCAGCACTGCGAACCAAAACCAGCCTGGCCTGAAGCCCTGGCTGAGCCCCGGGGCGGCTAGAGGAGAGGAGCCGAGCAGCCTCAGGTGAGCAGATTAGCGGCAGCTGCAGCAGTATTCAGAACTAGGTCAGTGGGACTCATGAGGTCTTGGGAGAAAAGTGGTCCGGGGGAAATGCCTCCAGGGAGGGAAAGCGAAAGGCAGAGGTTTTGCACCCGCCTCCTCATTGCAGCTTCCGCGCCCTTGGCCTGCAGACAGCAGGGGGACTAAGCGATCGTTCAGAGGCCAAGTGCTCTCATGTTGAGCGTCCTGGATCCAGATCACGGTCTTGGGCTTCAGTCCTGTGAGTCTTCATTATCCAGTGAGCCAGAAGTGGGAAAGGGACCCAGCACCTTCCTGAGAGCTACGGCAGCTAGGAGGACCCCAGCGATTTGGGACAGAGCTTTCCCTTCTGGAAGCAGAGCCCCACAGAGATTAAAAAAAAAAATCACGAACTGACCAACCATGAGTAAGAATAAGCATAAGAAGCAGGGTAAGAACAGCAACCAAACCCTAGATTCCTTCTTTGAAGAAAAGAAGGACCAAGGCAGAGAGCTGCAGGACAGCACAGCCAGAGCTCCCCCACCAGGGGCTTCCAATAAACATGAAGATTGCTTTAAAGCTAGAGATGAGCTGAAGAAGGATTTTGAAAACCAAATAAGAGAAGTGGAAGAAAAATTGGGGAGAGAAATAAG
>CM053588.1:130692679-130753915 GCA_028646515.1 Pseudochirops corinnae | reverse complement strand
TGTATTTGATTGCTTGTCCTTCCAGTGGGGGTGGGTGACGAGGGAGGAAGAGAGAGAATCTAGAATCTAGAATCTAAAGTTCTATAATCAAATGTTAAAAATATATATCTATATATATGCAATTATTATTATTATTATTATTATTATTATTAACTACGTCCAACTGGAACTTGAGATACACAGCCACTGTGGTTGGGAGATCCATCCTGACCCACCGAAAAGTCAGAGGGGTGAGGGGGGAAGACATAGGAGAGAATAGATTGGGGTAGGGAGGATACACTGGAATGGCTGTTTTGGGGCGGTGGGTAGGGGAAAGATGGGGAGAAAATATGTAACTCAAAATCTCGTGGAAATCAATGATGTAAATTAAAATAAAATTTAAAAAAAAGTGAGGTTGTAATAAATGCTTTTGTCATTCATAGAGGTCCCTTTAAGATAGTCTTATAGGACAGTTTGCCCTTGATTCCTGAATTTTACACAAGTGCCTGATTTCTTATTGTATTTGGCATTCCAGTTTGTGACCAACACTCTCTCTATCACCCCAGAAAAAAGTTCGATTGGGTGACTGATCAAACCCAAAGAGTAGCTATTAATTTATTTTTATAAACATTTTTATTAATTGAGAACTAGTTCACAAAATAAAAAACCTCATAAGATCACAGATCTAGAGCAAGAAAGAAACATCAAATCTAATTCCTTTATTTTACTAATAATGAAACTAAGGCCCAGGGATGTTGAATGATTTGCCCAAGGTGGAATAATTAGAAGCCAAGTCTTATGACTCCAAAACTAGAGCTCTTTCCATTGTACCACACCGTCTCCCAAGAACTAACATATAAGAAATATTTTCTTCCCTTTCCCTTGATCCATTCACATCCCTATTCTAACTATCCCCTCTCCCCACCACTACCATCATTTTCTCTTCCCATTCAGAAATACCTCTCTCTCTATGGCTCATCTCTGGCAGTTTCCTCCCAGATGAACTGCAGCTCCACCACCCAAAGCAGACCAAGTCCAGAAGCCAGAAGTGTAGCCAATTAATTCTGAATTCCCTGGGACTTCAATTCCTTCATCTCTCTCTGAGCCATTTTCTAACCAACCACTAGGAAGGTGTAACCACCTCCTCTACTTTCTCTGAGAACCACAATCAAATCAAAATTATCCAGACCTCAGAAGAGGTATGTTAATGGATCACCCTATGAACCCACCATCCCTGTGACCTCTTATACCAGAATACCCTTCTCTGGACCCACTCCCTATATATGTTGACTCCCCCATTAGACTGCAGCTTCCTTGAGGGCAGTGACTAGTTCTCTTTTATACTTGTATACCTAGTATTTAGCACAGTGCTTGGCACACGGTGCTTAATAAATGCTTTTTCATTCTTTCATATAGGCATGCACAATAGCCACTTTCTGATTCTGACTTGTCAAAAAAGGTAAGGCTTTCTTGGCACCAGTTAAGACTCTCTGAAGCTACTTTCAGCCCCCAAAGAGCTTGTGAAGCAACCCATTCTTCATGCAGTTTTTAGCCTAGGCTCTCTCCTCATCCCTATAAAAAATTAGAGGAAGTACTGTTGTCTAGCCCTCAGGTTCAAAAAAATGAGCTGTGGTATTTCTTGCCTTCTCAATAGAAAGGGGAGGAAAGAGGGAGAGAATTTGGAATTGAAAATAAAACTTAAAAAAAAAAAGATGAGCCATAGACATGGGAAATCTATAACAAAGCCTCAGGATTCTCCATATAAGCACTTGTCTTGGCGGTTTGTATATTTTTAGAGGGGAAACTTTTAAACTCTGTTACAGTGATATGAAAAAGGGATTTAAAAACAAAACAAAACCACAACACAAAAACTATAGCCCACCCTGCACTTGTGGGGATAGGAATAGAAGTAAAACCAAAAGACAGCTTCTCAGTCCATCATGCCTGTATCTCTAAGCATGGAAAGCCACTGTCTACTTGGAGTCACTGGAATTTTGCACTTGGATAAAAGATACATATGTGTATAAACAGAAGCCCTGCAGCCTGCCGGCTCTTCTGGTTGTCATGAAGGTTTCTGGTTTCTCCATGCTGCCTGTCAAGGATGATCAAGTGGGCATAAGCGGTGACAGGCTTCATGCTACAAATTCAGCAGAGCTCTGCATTACACTCTGGCATCTGGTGGGACTCGGGCCCATTTCTTTCTAGCTGATGGAAAAAGAGAGTTAAAATAGACAAAGGAGGATGGGTTGGGAGGGAGAGTGAGATGACAAGTGTCCATGGAAGCATTACAGAAAGAGTGTGGAATGGTGGGAAAAGCTCTGGCCTTGAAGTGAGGGGATCTGGATTGAAATCCCACTTGAGACACAAATTAGGTGAGCAACCTTGAGTAGATCACTGAACTCTTCAATGCCTTTACTTATAAAAAGGACATATGAAGAAAGACACAATTTGCATCCAGAGAAAGAATTGGTAAATAGAAATATATAAAAAATAATTTATATCTATATACGTATCTCTATTTATCTATATGTCACATATGTATATACATATATATATACATATATATATGAGATATACATACACATACCTATTTGTGTCTAATGGTAGCCATCTCTGGAATTTGGGGGATGTAGCGGCAACCATACTGTTGTACCCAGGATGGCTGCTAGCACAGGTTCTTAGACCTACTTTACTAGGAAAGATAGCTATTTAAGGGGTTGACAATCTTTTTTTTTAATTATATTCACTGGTTCAGGGGGACAGTCAGCACCCTGAACTTCAGAGAAAACACAAGCAGAGAAATAAAGACCAACGGACAGGGCTCTGATTGCCTGAATCAGCTATAACTCTATATATATCCCTGAATCAAGAGAGCCTTTACATCTGAGCACTTGGGGAGCTCTGAACATAAGGCCACTCAGAATCTTGACCAGGGAATCACAAGATCTTTCACATAAGCAAGTACCCAAAGCAAAATACCAACTCAGAGTATATATACACTTCTCAGAACCAGAAGGTATCACAACCTTCTTGACTCAAAGCCTAATTAGAAATTAGCAAAAGTGTGAAAGACTTCCTACAAGCAAGCCTCCCCTAAGCAAGCTTCTCTTAATGGGCTCTACCTGAGGTCTATTAATGACCAGGGAAGATCTTAAATCCCATTAACACTGCAGGGGAGGGAAGAAAAAAAGAGGAAAAAAGAAATTTGCATGATAACTTTATTAGATATTTAAAAGGAATAGAAAGTTGTATATAATAGATTTGCAGTTTCATGTGCAAAAAAAAAAATGAGGAGGTTGGAATAGATGTCCATTGAGGTCCCTTTGTCCTCCAAATATATGATCCCACAAGTGCATTATATACTTTATAAACAGAGAAGCAGCGTGTTACATTGGATAGAGAATAGCTAGGTGGAGCAGTAGATAAAGTGCTAGGGTTGGAGTCAGTTCAAATCTGACCTCAGAAAGTTACTAGTTGTGCGACTCTGGGCAAGTCCGTTTGTTTGCCTCAAGTAACCTCAATGGGAACAATAATAGTACCCATCTCACAGGGCTGTAGTTATTGTTCAGTCATTTTCAGTCACACCCAACTCTTCATGACTCCATTCAGGGTTTTCTTGGCAAAGATACCAGAGTGACTTGCCATTTTCTTCTCTAGATCATTTTACAGATGAGGAAACTGAGGCAAACAGGGCTAACTGACTTGCCCAGGGTCACACAAGCTAACAGATCAGATTTGAACCCAGGAAGATGAGTCTCCCTGACTCCAGGCCTAGCAGTCCATCCACTGAGCTACCTGGCTTCCCCAGTATCAAGTGAGATAATATTTGTAAAGTACATTAGCACACTGTAAGCACTATGTAAAGCTAACTATCTTTATTACTATTTAATTTATTTCTATATATTTATGGTTATCCTTGTAATCAGGAATATACAGGTTCAAATTCCATCTCTGACTTATCCCAGTTGCGTGATCTTGGACAAATCACTTACCCTCTCACTGTGCTAACTAACTCTTTAAGACTGTAAGCAATTAGGTGATGCGGTACAGAGAGCACTATACTTGCAGTCAAGAATATCTGAATTCAAATCCTGCCTCACTGCCTAGGCAAGTCACTTAATCTACCTCTGCCTTAGTTTCTTCATTTGTAAAGTGAAGAAATTGGACATGATGGACTCTTATGGTCCATTCCAATGTTAAATCTATGTAATCTATGACTTGTAGGCCAACTGCATTAATATAGGTCACTTCCTCACTTGGTAATCTACATTTCTATGAAATCATAGCCCCAGACCAAAAAAAAAAAAAAAAAGATAATAGTTACAATGCCACTGCCCCTAAGAAGTTGGTGGGTGGAGTAGCTCTGATGCCTGTTAGGTTAGAAGAGAAATGGAGTTATTGATGTGTTCTCTACACCAATGAAATCACAAATCTGAACTTTACCCAAAAAACTTTAAACTGCTCTTTATATTCATTACTACTCCTCTTAACTCTGTAAGGTGGGACCAGTGGATTGATTTCACTATTACCAAAGAGAAAATGGAGGTACTGGTCATTGAGCAAATTAGTGGTAGAAGATTAGAAGGTTCAGCCCCCAAATTTCCTCACTGACCCATGATCTCTTGCTCTGAACCTGAGCCTATAAGGTCAAGATGAAAGAACACCCTCAAGGGAAAACGGAATAATACCAGCTCATATTGATTTACTGCTTTGAGGATGGACTTCCAGCTCACAATCGGTGAAATAACATTTCCTCTGGTTAAAGAGAAACTTTGGCCCTTCACCTCAGCATGGTAGACACTGAGTCTAAAAAACCATCTTTGCTCTCCTTCATCACATAACCTAGACAGATGATCCCATATCCCATATCATACAAATCTTGAGATCACTAAATCTCAGAGACAGAAAGGACCTCAGTGGGTATATAGTACAATTCATACCTGAACAAGAATTTCCTGTTCAGCATTCCTGAAGAGTGGAAAGTCTTACCCACCTTCATTTACAATGCAACAATCCAACAATTACAGAGTAGACATGAAGGTGTTAGGGTGTGAAGAAAATATCACACCTTGACTAGAAGCCAACACCTACCCAAATGTTTACTTGTTTTCCTGTCTCAAGGAGTTCATAGGCATAATTACCTTTTTAGAAGAAAAGAATTAAAAATGGTTCCTTATCTGATGATTGTTGTTGACAAATGAACTATATCTTTTATGTAGCTAGTTTTTTGCATGTTATTTCTCCCTATTAGAATGCAAGCTTTTTGAGGGCAGGAGCTGGTTTTTGCCTTTTGCACATTCTAAGAGCTTTCCCAATAAAATGCATATTAACTGACTAACTGATTGACTAAATATGACCTAGGGCATTTCCTAATCAGACTGGGAATCCAATGCATTGCAGAAAAGAGAAAGTTTGAGTGATGCTAGGCTCAGTGAGACAAATTTTGAGTTTATTCTTCATGAAATGTCAGATATTAAAAAAAAGAACCTGATTGAGAGATTAAGATAAATAACACCCCACATCCTGGAACAACATCTGCTCTTTTCTTTGCAATGAGAATAGATGGAAGCCAATACAACTTGATGTAATGAAATCCAATGAGCCATCAACACAATCTTCCTTGATCTCCCTACACTCTAGCTGAGTCAGTGGCATTAGTGCTGATGTCTTTGTCATTTCTGATATGGTTCCCATCTGGCCCTGCCAGGAATAAGAAACTCAGAAGAGCTTTTTATGATTATATTATTTTAAAATTGTTCAGGCCCCTTGAGCACTCAAGGAATATCAGAAGGCCCTTTGCTCAGGGGGGTGGTGGGAAGAGAGTAAGGTATAAAACGACAATGAAACACATCAATATTTTTTCAAAATCCTGGATTTAAACCAGACCCTAAATAAATCTGGCTCAAATCATTTTTTCCTCTTAAGTTTTTAAACCCATGTGGATTTTAAGAGAAATCAAGTCCATATGTTTCTGACTCATTTACCCACAACTCATCAAAATGTTGTTTTGTAAGAATCACTGAACATCCAAGAAGCCCTTGGGGTCTTTTTTGTTTGTTTCTTCTCTTTCTTCCTCTCTTTTGCCTAAGCCCTTTTTTCTTAGAAAGAGAAACATTACCCTTTGCCCACAAGAAACTAACCTGAAGTGGTCTCAGTTTGTTTGGAAGTTCTAAACCCAGAGTATCAAAGGAATTTCAAGGGTGGCAACTTTGGACCTCTTGTCACTGCTTAACTGACAAGAAGGAATGCAAACATGCCAAGACTAATGAGGTCTTTACTAAATCCTAGCAGTTCATTGGAAAGTCAATTTAAAACCCCAATAAGATGAAATTTCACCCTTCTCTATTTACAGTAGTTACTCTGCATATAACGTTTTAGCTTTCAAATACTTAGCCCCAAAGATCATAATGAGTTTGTTGGAGGACTTTGTCCTGTTATTTCTTTTCTCAGAGAAAATAATCAGCAAGGTTTAATCCCTTGAAACACATTATTAAGGCTCTCTTTTCTCAGACATATTTAAGATTTAGCAATTACAATATATTAAGAAATCACAAGAAACAGTCATGTAAAGAAAGATGGTGAGGTATGTTGCGACAGATGGTCAGTTTTGGAGTCAGGAAGAGCTATGTTCAAGAAAATACATACATACATACATACATACATCTATACATATAGAGATATACATACATACATGTATGTATATGTGTATGTATATTGTGTGTGTATACACACACACGCACACACATCTTTAGAGAGAAACCTGAGACTACAGCTTGCAGATTAACTGCTAAACTACTTTACTAGAGTGGATTTCCTAACCAGAAGCTCCATATACACCAATAAAGTCACCAAAATAAAAGGACAATAAAAAAAAAATACGTCTCTTTCAAACCTGGCAGATGCAGTTCTGATGTGCATTAATCAAGCAATCAATGAAGCATTACTGTAAAAGGATAAAGAACCCATTTTCCCCAGGGGCTGGTCAAAGGCCTTATACATAAGGGACAAGCTGATGTCCATTCTACCCTCTTTACCCTTTAAGCTAGGAGATCACTGTTTTTTAAAAAGGGAAAAAAATTCTCAGCCTTCTCTAAAAGGGTTATTGCAGCACTATAGAAGGACAAAGTAGGTATTGAAGGAAAGAGAAAATATAAGAAGGGAAAAAAACTTTACATTTGGAAAACTCTGAATAGTAAAAGTAGTGAACTTCTTAGAAACTGTGACTGTATCATACTAAATATAGTAACTCCAAGGGGAGAACAGGACTGAACTGCATTTGTTTAACACTTTTTGAACTGAAAGGAAGCCTGATCTATCTGGATGACCATGTCCTTCTTCAAGAGTCAAGCTGAAGACTTGATTCACTGACATTCAACCTTTTCAAAAGGGAAAAAATTCAGGGCCTCACTGCATTTGTAACTTCTGAACCCCAAACAGAAAGGTCAAGAGGACTTTAACTTTTTATTATCTGTGAAGCACACAGTTCTCTCATGATCTTCTACTTGACCAGCCCTGAAGAAAATGCTTGAGTAGTTACACATTTAGACCTAGAAATAAGATGGGCATGATACTTTTTCACTTCCCAACCAGACTTCATTTCCCCACCACCTAAAGTAATTGCCAATGTCTATATAATTTGATCTTATTCCTCCAATGGAGAAATAATAGTCCCAAGACTATTATTGTCCCAAAAGTCCCAAAAAATAATAGCCTCATCTACCCTGGACAGATGACATTGATAATCAAGATAGCATCTAGAAAAGGATGGTGAAGGGGGCAGCTAGGTGACACGGAGCATCAGCCCTGGAGTCAGGAGGACCTGAGTTCAAATCTGGCCTCAGATATTTAACACACACTAGCCATGTGACCTTGGGCAAGTCACTTAACCTCAATTGCCCTGCCTTCCTCCCTCCAAAAAGCCAGAAAAAGAAAAAAGAAAAAGAAAGGAAAGTATGGTGAAGGATAGCCATATAATGATTGATTGAAGGAACTGGAAAAGTTTAGCCTAAAGAAGTTAATACTTAGGGGAATCCATGATAAAGAACTCAAAGCACTTTAAAGACTGCCATGTAGAAGAAGGGTTGGGTTTGCTCTGTTTGGCCCCAGAGGGTAGAACTATAGGCACATAACAGAAGCAGCGCATAATTTTCTTCATGTGATGAAGAAAGAGTTGTGGTTGCAGAGAGATATGCTTAATGTTACAAATATGTCCTAATAATTAAGAGTTATAACAAAGTGGAAGGAGTAGAGGTAGAGGCAGAAAGTCTACAAGAAAATCCTGGATGATCACTTGTACATGTTGGAGAGGGGACCCATTCAGGAACAGGCTGTACTAGATGTGTCTTGAGGTCCCTTCTACCTCTGAGAGTCTGTGATTCTGTTATACATGATACCAGGAGGGGGGACTTCTAAGCCAAATGCCAAGATTCAAAAGACCCGTCTGAAAAGTGTGACCTCTAATGTGACCAACGGCAGCTATACATGTGATTCACTCCCACAAAACATGACTTCTATAAATCAGAAAGGACATAAAGAGGACATAAGACTGTGTGGTATAAAAGAAAAAAAGATCAAATATGGAGGAAGATGAGATGAGCGGGTCTGAGTCCCTGTTCTGATATTTACTAACAGTGATGGCAGGTAAGGCACTCAACCTTTTAGAGACTCAATCTCCTCATCAGTGAAATGGAAACAAAACTTATACTATCTCCTCAAAAACTTCCTGTGAATACAGTGTTTCATTAAGTACCATATAAAAGTGTTACCATTATTTTTGTTGGGACTTTGTTACTAATGGATTGTGTAACTGCATGGGTCACAGGTCCCTTTCTGGTCCTCTATTCCCTCCTCTGTATTTTACAAATTCTGGATCGCCAAATAGTAAACAGGACACTCTTAACCCCTTATTAACTATGACCAAAGGAGCTGTTTGAAGGGCTCAGGATCAGTCCGTTCCTGCCTCTCCCAGATCTGACCTTCCATGCCTTTATTGAGTGACTACAGAAAGAGGCAGGAGTGGGCACATGTACTTCTATGCTTACAAAAGTGAAGGTCAGCACACACAAAAAGCTGCTCACTGACCTCTCCTCAGTATCTTTGTAACTGCTAAGGAGGCAGCTAGGTGGCACAATGGACAGAGCACTGGGCCTGGAATCAGGGAGTCCTGAGTTCAAATTCAGCCTCACACATTTACTAGCTTGTGACCCTGAGCAGAGGTCACTAAAAGCAAAAACAAAAAACTTCCCTCTGTTTGCCTCAGTTTACCCAACTGTAGAATGGGGGTACTAAGAGCACCTACCTCTCAGGGTTGTTGTGAAGATCAAATATTTATAAAGCACTTAGCATGGTCCTTGGCACATAATAGGTGCTACAGCCATTCTAGCTATTATTTTTGGTCTCCTATACCTGCAAATGTTATGAAGGGTCAGTAACAGGACAAGTGTAACAACAAGTGACATATACTGCTGTAAGCATCACCAAGTATTGTTCGTAAATACTTTATCTCATTTGAGCCTTACGATAACTCTGTAAGATAGTTTATTAAAGGCATTGTTTTATCATCGTTGAGTCATTTTTCAGTTGTGTCTGACTATTCATGACCTCATTTGGGGTTTTCTTGGCAAAGATACTGGAGTAATTTGTCATTTCCTTCTGCAGTTCATTTTACAGATGAGGAAACTGAGGCAAACAGGGTTAAGTGACTTGCCTGGGGTCACATAGCTAGTAAGTGTCTGAGGCTGGATTTGAACTCAGGAAGATTAAGTCTACTTGACGCCAGCCTGGCACTCTATTCATTGTGCCACCTAGCTGCCCTAAAGATATTGTTAATTCCTCCATTTTAAAGATGAGAAATTCGAGAGTAATTTGCCCTTTGAACCCACAGCCAGCAAATATCAATCCCAGGTTTCCCCAAATTCCAAGCCCAGTATTCACCCCACCACACAATACTGCCCCTCTAACAACAGTGCTGCTCTGTGTCATGGTTTTAACTTTACAAATTTCTATTGCATTTTCTCCCTCCAAAGTCCGAAGGAAAAATATAATTGCTTCCATTGTACAGATGAGAAAACAGAAGCATAATGATTTAGGTCAGCCATGCACAGCTGGCTTAAGATAAATTCTAGAAGTTCTGTCCCTTCTTTCTTTTTCCATTTTAAGAATCCAAAGGAATATGTGGGTTCGTGACTGCAGACATGTTCTTACCTGGTGATCCAGAGAGTAACAAAATGACTGGGTAAAAGAAGGAGTAGCTGGGCAATAGGGAACTGCCTGGCCAAAAGACTGGTAAATCTCTTTGTTCTGTTTTAGATTTAAGGACCAAGACTTTTAAAAAAGGCTATCTATATGAATCTCACCCATGACATCTCTCAAAACTGATCTCAAAATTCAGATGCCCCAAGTTTTGTTCTCTGATCTTTTTATTTCAACAGTAACTATTGGATTTTGAATTCTTGGCAAAGCCAAGAGAATCCATCTATCAATCAGTCATCAATCCACAAGCACCAGGTATTGTGGGGGGAGCTTAGTAGCTGAGGATACAAATACAAAGAATGAAGCAATCCTTACTCTCAAGGAAATTACATTATTATAAGGGGGTAAACAACAAGGATGTATAAAAGTATATACAGAATAAAAAAAGAACATATAAGGTAGTAAATACAAGGCAGTTTGGAGGAAATAAAGATCTGCTTTCTACTATGTACCAGGAAGTGTCAATGAAGTGCTATGCATCTTAGACAGCACAAACAATCAAGGGAAATGGCTTTGGGCAGGGGTCCTCAGTTTTCCTATCTGTTGAATGGGAATAATAGTATCTCTTCATCTCTTAGTTCTAATACTGGGAAAAGCAATGTAAGTGATGGGGAAGCACTCTGGAAAACATAAAAGGTACAGCATGAAGTCTAAGTGAATAAATTAGCCCCACATCAGTTAACCTATTTGCTTCAAGCACAGTGACTGGATTCAATTTCTCACCTATCACATACAACACAGATGAAAAACATTTGAAACGCAGCTGAAATAGATTTCTGGGACTTCTTACATTAAGGGTGTGATTCTGCCTTTGAGACAAAGCAGAGCCACATTTTTCTGCTACAAATCCTCTCTCAGCTAGAGGGGCCCCTTTCCCATCTCATTTGTATCATGCCTTCAAGCCAGAAGGTTTAAGAGGTGTCAAGAAAGTTTCCATGCTCACAGAATACCAGGCACTGTTGCTCAGTCGTGGTGAGCTAGTTCTAGGAAGCTGTTGCCAGAGGCCCAGGAGGTGAAACAAATTCTGATGGACTTTTTCCATTCTGACCCGAAATGAGTGATTCAAACTCAGTGTCTCCAGGCAAAAGGTCAGTGTGAGCCCTATAGATACTCCTGATACTATTGCAATTCTTCTATCTATACACACTATCACTTGTATGTAACATGTTGAAATTCTAAACATAGCCCTCACTTAAAGAAAAGGCTCAGATTATGTCATAAATTAGGATTTAATTTAATGAGTTCTGTAAGGATATAGGCCAGACTGATGTTCTGGAGCAGTGAACAAATTGATGGTGCTGATGCCAAACTGTGGACAAACAAGTCTTTAAAAATTGTTATGGATTATATGAATGTGCAGAAAAAGACTTAGTGGCCTTATTTATACTAAAAAAAATTCTTTAAAGCACAGACATAGAGACGTTTTAATATGATAAAAAATACACCTCTATAACCCAAAGCTAGCATTATTTGAAATGGAGAAACACTAGAAGCTTTCCCAATCAATATAGAAGTAAAGCAAGGAAGCCTCCTTTCTCTATTGTCATTTAACATAGTTCTAGAAAAGCCAGAGTTAGCAATAAGTCAAGGAAAATAAATTAAGGGCATAAAAATATGCAAAGAAGAGATGAAACTATCCCTATTTGTTAATTCATGGTAACTTATACAGGCTACCCCAAAGAACCAGCAAAGAAATTAAATGAGAGATTGACATAAAAGAAGGGAACTCCCAACCAAAATAACTACAAAATGTTTTTTAAAAAATCTTTCAGTCAATCTTCTGAGGCACATTTAAGATCTGTATATGTAAAATTATACAACGTTCCTCAAAGAAATCATGAATGGCTTAATAATTGAAGGTATATTCAGTGTCATGGTTAGGCCATGCCAATAAAATGAAAATTACACTACCTAAATTGATTTACAAATTTAATGCTATACCAATCAAATTATCAGACTATCCTACAGAGCTATACAAAATAATATTTATAATGCATCTGAAGAAACAAAAAATCTAAGATGTCATGGGAAAAAATGAAAAAAAAGTAAGAACAAAAGAAGAATAATACTTCCAGACTTGAAATAATAATATAAGCAGCAATCACCAGAACTATTTGGTACCGCTAAAAATAAATAAATAAATAAGATTTTTACTGCCCATATCATATCTCAAAACTACATTAGAAAGCAGTAATCATCTAAATGATTTAGGTCTTATTAAAAAAAATAAAGATGTTTATCAGTGGAACAGATGAAATATACAACTTAGAGAAGCTAATGAACATAGAAGCATAGTGTTCCATAAATCAAAAGACTCCAGATAATGGAATAAGAACTCATTATTCAACAAAAATTGCTGGGAAAACTACAGAGAAGACTGGAAGAAATCAGGGTTAGACCAATACTTCACATGTTAATCACCAAATGAACACATGACTTAGACATAAAAGTCTGCCTTATAAACAAATTGGACAAGCAAGGAAGTAATTACTTCTCACATCCATAGATAAGGAAAGAGAGTTCATAACCAAACAAGGAATTGAGAAGGTCACAGAAGATAAAATGGACAATTTTGATTACATAAGTTAATATTTTTGCACAAACAAAACCAATGCAATTAAAATGGAAATAAGGAAATAAGTTAAGTGGGAAAAATATCTTTGCAGCAAGCTTCTTGAATAAAGATTTAATTTCCAGAATATATTTTTTAAAAAACTTATTCAGATTTATAAGAATATGAGCCATTCCCCAACTGATAAATAAGTAGTTTTCAAAAGAAGAAATCCAAGCTATTAATAGCCATATGAAAAAAATGTTCCAAGTCACTTATAAACAGAGAAATGCAAAGTAAAACAACTCTAAGATTCTATATCACACTCATCAAATTAGCATTCCGTTCCACCTCTTACTCTGCCTTGCAACTCCAAATCTTGTTCTTTATCTTTGCCATGACTTCTAATTAGCCCTCAGTTCTTTTCCAGGCTATACTTTCCTCTCTTCCTCTCTTGACCCATTGGTGAACCAATCAATTCTATATTGTCCTCTTCTCGAGTCCCTTGTCTCCTTATTATATCATCAATCTTCCCTGCCAAGCCTCAACCTTTGATCACTATCACCATCCATTGTCTTTGCTCGTACATACATAGTGCTGAATGAAGTTGAACAAAATAAAAAAACCATGTTGAATAGGTTCATTATAAATTTATATTACATAAATTCATCCAGACCTTCACTATTGCCAGGTAATTCTTTTTTTACCTTTTTCATCCATCCTCAAACCTCCCATGATTAAAACACTTGCTTCATATTTCACCGAAAAAAATTAGGTCATTCACCAAGAGCTTCCTCTTCTTTCCTCCTCCTCATCTCACATCAGATAGGGACAGAAAGCATCTGTTCCTAACTCCTCCTTCAATCTCATCTCACATAAAGAGGTCATCCTTCTCTTTACCAAAGTATGTGTAGAAAACTATGAGGGTGGAACACATCTTATGATATCAGACTCAGTTTTGCTAAATTGCTTTTTCCCCATCTTTCTTTCTTATCCATTGTTAGAGAAGATTGTTGTCTGTGGAAGTGTTGTTGGAATCTGAAGATCTTCCCTGCCCCTAGGCCCTTCGATAGGCTTAAGTGACTCTGAGAACCTTCCCTGATTTGAAAATATACTCTGCCCCTTAATAGGCTGGATGTGGTCACATGGAGCCTGTGGTGGGAGGCTTGTTTTTCAGTAACTCCCACACCTTATTACTTTGTGATTGGGCAGTGGGTCAAGAGGGTTGTGACATTCTCTGACCCAGGAGAAGGCTATATATACCCTGATGTGAGGTTTTGCAGTTCACTTTGGAAAGAGTTGTGTGATTTGGCCAAAGGAGACTCTGGGCAGCCATTGAGCTTCCCCCTCCCTTCTCCCCCCCTCCCCCACAACCTCCCCAGCTTTGAAAACCCAGAGTTGGTGCTTCCCTCTCTGGTAACTGACTAGGTATGGATGTAATGGTCAGACAGCTGGAAGCCCGTCTGCTGATCTGTTTCTTTGTCTGCTTGTAACTTCTGTTTGTATTCTCTGAAGTTCAAGGTGCTGACTTTTTCCCCTGAACTAGGTAAATGATATATGTTTGATTGATTAAAGTGAAACCTTTAACCCATTTTGAGTTGCTTTCCTTTAGAAAAGCAGGTCTAAGAACCTGTGCTAGCTGCCATCTTGGGTATGCTAGGGTGCTTGTTGATACAGGAAGGTAGGAAGGAAAATATAAATGGAAAAAAGGTGTTATAAAAACAAAACAAAGGCATTAATATTTTTAACCTGGAGAGAAATTAATCTGGAAAAGGGTATTGGGGTATAAGCACAAATAGCTAAAACTAATGGGAAACAAATAAGAGTTTGACCCAAATGTAAACATAACCAAAGAAGTTTTTGGCAAAGAAGTTAAAAATAGTAATAGTTACGGGAAGACTTAGCTAATTATGCCCCAATCTCTGAACTTTGGAGTTCTATCCAAGAATAAAAAACAACATTAAGGGATAGTTGGTCTTCCATTCTAGGAAGTATGTTGTTAAGCTGGAGTACAGTTAGAGAAAGGTAAGAAAGGTAATGAAGAGACTCAAAACTAGGCCACATAAGATGGTTTTGAAGGAATTGGGACTGTTTATTTAGCCTGGAGAAAAAAGGAAGAAAAAAAGAGGAAGCATTTTCCAGGTTTTATAGAGCTGTTATGTGGAAAGAGAATTCAACTTATTCTGCTTAGTCCCAGAGGACAGAAGGAATAAGTGAAACTCACAAAGACAGACCTTACACTTGATTTAAGCAAAAATATCCTAGGAATTTGAGCTTTCACAAGTAGAATGGACTGTCTCAAAAGGTAGTGAGTTCCTCGTCATGGGAGGTCTTTAAGCAGAAATGCAATGTCCACTTATCAGGAATCCTATGGAAGCTACTCCTGCTTAGATGTGGGTTTGGACTACATGACCTCTGATGTCATTCCCCACTCTGATTCCAAGCATAATCCCACTTTGCATGAATCTAAGCCTTGATCAACAGCTTTTCACAAGCCATGTGTATTTCCTACTTGTGTTGATGAAATATCTTCCCAATCACTCCAGGCAGAATAAAGGCATTTTTCATAATTTATTTGGGGAGCACAACTTTGTTATAACTCAAATGCTTTTAAGGGTAGAGGGCCTAGAACTGCTACTCACTCATGAAAAATAAGTGAGCACTAGAGAGTGAGTCATAGTAACAACGGGTCCCAGCTCCCTTTCCACTCCAGACCAACCAAAAAAAAGTAAACATCAGAAGTTGTTCTACATGTCTGATGTCAAAAAAGTGTGGTAAAATTTCTTCCCCACTCCCCAACTTTGGAGTCTTACCCAAAGAAAGAGAAAGATCATAAATCACAGAGGAGAGGCTAAACCTAAAACTAAATTTATGGTAGTAATATTTCCCTCTGCTCCACCTTTGATAAGCTTATATAGTACCTGGTCTGTGGTCCAAGCAGGTCACAAGCTGAATTAATGGATAAATTCAAATACCAGCAAAGTATCTCTCCAAGTTATCATGATTCTCTTACACTGCCCAAGTTTATTTAAAAAAATTTTCAGAATAAAAAATTTGAATACTTACTCTGGGAAGCATAATGACCTTCTGTTGCTTTATCTTCATGTCCATCATATTCCCTGCTGGCTAGTTGCCTGTTGGCAGTCTCCAGGCGGTCTACACATAAACAAGAAATGCTTTAAAAACAAACACATATGAATATAAAATCATCAGTCTACCAAGAAAACGAGATGGGTGCCAAAAAGAGGGCATGAATAATGGTCAAGCAGAAAGTACAAAAAAATGGAGAGAGCCAGAAAGTCAAGAAACTAGTGAAAAATGCTATCTTCCTGACCCTTTGGGGAGGTATGATACTTCTTTTTCCAAGTCATAAAAAGAAGAGTCTCTAGGGGTAGGCTCAAGTTGGTGTCTTCTAGCAAATTAATGTAATTCTAGTCCCTGTGGGCATGAACTGAAGTTCCAGGGAAGTTTCTGAGAAAGGCATGTTTGGATGTTTCGTTCCTCTCCAGCATGCCAAGACAGGAAGCCTACTGAAAACAGGGCCCTTCCAAGACTTGGCCTTCTCATTCTGAAACCTAATGCCATGGAAAGAAGAAAGGCCCTCTGATATGAATTTCAAACAGGATTGGTCCCAACAGTTCCAAATCCCTAGAAGGGATATATAACATATCAAAATAACTTGAAAAAGGGACATAGGCACAGGGTAGAGACTTGTGACCTTAAGAGTCATCTGACACATCTTTAAATTTATTCAACAGCATAGCTTGGGTCCAAATGCCTTATTCATCTTGAATAGTTCAGATGAACAACAAATATGGACAGAGGGACTGTGACTCATGCATAGATGGCTCTTGAGGAAGGAAAACCTGGAACATGATAACTGGGGATTGTTACTACCATATAGTATGTGTGATAGGCACTAAAAAAAAGACTTGATGATAGAAAAACAAGGTGGAATTTGGAAGGTGACCTGCTTCCACTCTTCCTAAAATATTCAGAACTCCAGAGTAGGTAATCTCCCATCTCTGAGCAGTCAGTCAGTCAAAAAGCATTTTTTAAGCACCTACTATGAACCAGGCACCATACTATGTAATGGGTATACAAAGAGAAGCAAAAACAAAAAACAAAGCTAGTCAGTGCCCTCAAGGAGCTCACAATTGAATGGGTGAGACAATAAGCAAATAGTTATGTACAAATAAGCTAATATAATACAAAAAGGGAATAATCAGCAGAGGGAAGGGACTAGAATCAAGAGAGGTTGGGAAAGGCTTCCTGTAGAGGGTAGGATTTTAGCTGGAATTTGAAGGAGGTCATGGAAGCCAAGAGATAGAGATAGGAAGGATAAAATTCTATCCATGGCAGATGGCCAGTTAAAATGCAAATCGTCCATATACTCCTTATGGTTCTTTGTTTTGGGGAATGAGAAGATGAAGAGAATTTTTTTATTAAATTTGGGTTTAGAATCTTCTAGGAAAGATATGCGTAGTTTTCTGTCCTTAACCACATCTTATCAAGTAGCATTATTTTTTAACAAAAGGAAAGTATATATGTATACACATAAATACATAAAGACAAGTGATTCTATTGTGTAAAGCAACATATCATTCTACAAGGTAGAGAGAAATTATTCTGTCCTTAAGCAATCAAAAAATGCAGTTTAGTTTCACTAGCTTATCTAGCAAAGGAGAAACCCTGCTCCATGACAAAGAAAACTCTGAATATGTAAGGAATATAACAAAGTACACAGAACTTGAGAGTGGAAAATGCACATAGAAATGAACATGCCTCGCAGGTCTCTGTTGAAATCATGAAGTCTCCTTATCTCTCCTTCCAGTTTGTTCCTCATGGCTTTGTCCAGAGACTCTCGCTTGGTGGTGGACTTGACTAGACTCTCATAGGCTTCTGAAATCCTCTGAATTTCTATTTCAAACTAAAAGATAAGAAAGAATCAGTATTAAAAGTGAGGTTCTGTTATGGGTATCTTTGATATTCAAAGGAACACTTGAAGATGGTCTTATAGACTAAAGCATGTCCCCCATATACCAGGTAAGCATGTGATTTCTACTTTGAAATCAATCTCCCTTCCTCTCTCTTGAAAAACACTCAGAACTTCTATCAAGATGATGGAGCAAATATTCAAGGTCATGTGGTCTAACTTTAAGTCTCCAGAAATGATTCTATCTAAAATTCCTCATATTTCCTTCTATTGTATAGAATCATAGAATCCGAAGAAGGAAAATAAAAACCTGCCTACTCTGACCTCATCCCAATCATGAATCCTCTCTGTGATGTTCCTGACAAGCATCCATATGCCTTCTATTGTGCTAAGATGATGAGGCACTGACCACTCCATTTCCTTCATACCCCAAGAAGGCTAATTTCTTGTTAAAAAGTTTTTTCTACTGCTATGCTAACATCTACTTCTATGTAACATCCCTCCATTGGTCCTAGTTTTTATCTCATCTAAGAAGAAGCTGAATCCCTTTTCCACGTGACAATCCTTCAAATATTTGAAAACAACTTAACAGCCCACCCACCTCAAGTCTTTTCTGGTCCAAAAAAAGAATCTCGGTTCCTTAAATTGAGCCCCCTATGGCATGGTTTCAAGTCCCTCTGCCATAGTCACCCTTCCTGTGGACACGCTGTAAGTTGTCAATTTTGATTTTAATATGTGGTACCCAGGACTGGAAATAGTATTTTAAATGTTATCTGAGATAGGAAAATGACAGTCATACTATACCCTTCATCACCATGGATATAATGCTTCCATTAACACAGCTGTCCTGTTGTTCTATTGACTCATAGTGAGTATGCAGTCCACTAAAACCCACTAGGTCTTTTTCAAATGAACTCTTGTCTAACCATGCCTTCCTAGTTCTTTACTCGTGCAGCTAACTTTATTCAGCTATAATTTAGAACTTTATAATTTAGGACTATTGTACTTCAATATGATATGTGATTCAATCTATTGTGTTAGTCTGTCAACATCATTTCAGACCCCGAATCAAAAAAATATTCAATATGTTAGACCTCTCTCTCCCATCTTTAGGCCATTTAAATGACTTAAATAGAGTGAATATGTTCCCTATTACTTCATTCAAGTTATTGATAAAAATGTTGAATAGCTAGGGCCAATTAATAACCGTATCTAGATATCTCTTAGAAATCTCCATCCAAGTTCCCATCAATTCCTTCACTCATTATTCTCTGGACTTGTTTATTCAATTAGTAGTACATTCAAATGTCTCATCACTGAGTCCATCTTTCTCCATTTTATCTATAATTATGTCATGCAAGATTTTGTCAAAAATCTTGGTGAAACTAAAATTTACTACATATTCACAGAATTCCCTTGAAACACTGATCTAGTGATCTCATCAAAATAGGCAATGTCATTGGTCTAAGATAACTTTGATTGGTGAATTTGTGCTGGTTTTTAAGAATCACCATTTACCTTCCTAGGAGCTTTTCAACATATGTAGGCTTCTTATACATATGGCATAAGAGCTTCTTACATATATGATATAAGCACCTTGTTATTTTTCCAAAAGTCTTCCTAAAAAACAATCTGCTATTCTGAACACATCTGATCTAAGAGAACCCAAACACCACTGTGAACTTTACCAGTGATCTCCAAAAATCTTTTTTATTGTATACCTATATTGATAAAAATATTTTTGAGCATGTTTCCTTAATATAGGGATAGGAACAGAAATAGGATGTGTGATTTCATCAACGAAGGGAACCAAGCTGAGGAAACCTTCTCCCAATATGATCAGCACTTTCTCTGCAACATATGGTTTTTAGAGTTTACTAGAGCACTTGAGAAGTTAAGTGATTTTTACAGGCTCACCCAGGCAGTTAACAATAGAGTTTGAAGTAAAATTCTGATGTCTATTTTGGATCCAAATCTATTTTCGCAATTCCCCTGACTCTTCCAGACAAAGAACTTTCAGAGAAATCATTTGATATGGCTTGAGGTTGAATATAGCTCCCTTTTGCTTCTTCCCTCACTTCCTTCATTAAATTATTCAAGTATGATAAGAAACTTCCTTGTTATTAGGAGTAAGCATTTATTTAGCAGGTGAGATAACCTTTAATAGTTCTTCTAGCTCCATATTTATGATACTTTAAAGCCCTTTATAAGGTAAGTATTAGGGGTAAGAATAACATTTGTGTAATTTGGACAAGAACGTTAGGTCATATTTTACTCTATGGTAGCTAGGATTCTAGGAATGTTATTTAACCACTAGTCTACATGAATCTATAGGCGAACAAGTTTTTGTCATTATATTGTCATATACATATATATAGTCATTATGACAAATGTGTGTTTGTTATAATGGAGTTTTATTACAGTTTATGGCAAATTTCAATAAATCCTCCTTATCACAGACTAGATTACGCTCTGAGGTTCTTTCCAGCTCTACTTTCTATGATCCTAGAACATATATAGAAATGGTTACGTAATAATATGATGTACAAACTGATGATCTCTTGCTTCTAGATAAAGTAGGTATCACACAAGAGATTCTAGAGTTATTTAATCCATCTTATGAGGCAAATTCAATGAAGAGAAGGATTCATGATTTTGTCACCACATAGAATTTTTGATTCAGGAACTTTAAGCAAAGGTGGACTTGCTCTGGGATCATATAAGTAAAACGAGGGAAAGGTAGCATTTGTACCCATGTCTTACTAACTCCAAGCCTATCACTCTACTAATTATGCCATGTAGCCGGAGACACATTTTTGGTTTTGGCTGCTTCAAAGAATTATCATGTTACATCATCATTATCATAACTAACATTTATATAGCACCTATGGGCTAGGCACTATGCTAAGCACAGTATAAATTTTCTCTTCTTTGATCCTCATAACAATCCTCTGAAGCAGGTGCTTCTGGCTGAACATCCAAATTTCTGGTCTTTCAATAGTTCCATTTGCACTATCTGAGGTCATCTGGTCCTCTATCTGCCTCAAAGGGTCATAGTAGACTATATCAATGGCAAACTGATCAAAGTATTTTGGGCTATTCTGTTCCAAGGTCTCCTTTAGACAAGATCATGTGAATATTGACTCCTAGAATTCTGGGGTCAAAAGGGTCCTTAGTGCTATTCTATTCCATTTCAGATGTAAAGAAACTGAGACATAAAAAGGTGAAGTCTCTTACTCCAAATAACAAATAAATCTAGTAGCATTCTCATCGTGATGAGAATGATGATGATCATATAACTGCAGTGAAATAGATGCCTAATCCTATAAACAATGAAACTTTTCCAAAGAGAACCCCCAAAATTCAGAATTCCAAAGGACTAACCAGAGTCCTTTTCAACATAAGCATTGTGTTATTTTTTCTAAAGGTCTACCGACAGCACAGATAGATATTCTGAGCATATTTCATTTCAGACACCCTTCTCTGTTTTCTATATTGTGGACTGCTTGTTATGTAGCAGCAGAGGGTACAGCATGTCCTAAAACCATTTTCTAGTTTAACCACAAATTGTTATGCTTCCTTTCAATTTTGTTTTCAAAAGAGGTAGTTCCAAGACACATCATCTTTTATATGCTAATTTCTTTTTTTTTAAAGGTGACCTTTGCTTTGAGCTATATACAAGAATGCCTCACTCTGACCACAGGGTCCTAATTCTAGTTCACTCAATCATTCAACCAACATTTAATTTACTAAGAAAAAGCACTGAATTTGGAGCCAGAAGACACAGAGTTTGAATCCAGGGTCTGGACTTACCTACCTGTATAACAATGGAAAAGTAATTTCAATGTCCTACACCTAAATTTCATTAGCTGCAAAAGGTGGGAGTTGGATTAAAGCAAAAACTCTGTATATCCAAGGCATGATACTAGGTACAGTCCATGGGGCATGGACTGTAAGAATAAGACATGGCCCCTGTCACACTCAAGGAGAGATCAGAAATAAGTGAAACAAAGAGTAGAATGTTGTAAATGCCAGTAAAGGTACAAATAGAACACTGTTGTAGGTATACGGATTTAGGAACATACCAATTAAGTTACAGAAGAACTACTTAATGAAACAATAGTAAATAATCATGAAATTCATTTGTAGAAAACAGTGATCTAGAATATAAAGAGAAGAACTCAAAGAAATATGGAAAGATGAATGAATGAAGAGTGGAGAGAACAAAACCATGAGAACAATATATGCAATTATTATAATAATGTAAAACAATGCAAAAACGCCAGAAATCAGATTAATTGCAATGAGTGATCTTGGCCCTAGTGAAAAAGAGCTATAAAAAAAAAATACCTCCTTCTTCTCCATGAAGAGATGGAGAATTATAGGTGTGGAATGGTACATATATTGTCAGACTTCAGTCACTTTGTTGGCTGCGAATTGATTATATCATTCTTTGTTCCAAGGAAAATTTATATGGAGGGTAGGGGCATACTGGAAAATTATTCTAATTCTAGAAACACTTGAGAAAAATCAAAAAATTAAAGAAGAATGATTTTTGAATGCTATTGGAACCGAGAAGCAGAGATTGCTAATGATTAGGGTGTTTGGCAAGATAAATGAAGGAAGTTGAACATAAACTCTATCTTGAATGTCAAAGAATTCTGACAAGTAAAGGGAGAGATAAAGGGTATTTCTAGTGATGGCAAAGAGAAGAAAACACAAGGGAAGAGTAAACCATGTTTGGAGAATATGAGTAGTCCAGTTTGGCTAGAGAACATAGTATTTGACAGAGCAATGGGAGATATTGCTAGAAGGATGGATGAAGCCAAATCACAAGAGGCTTGGAGTGTCAGGCTAAAGACTAGATTTTATTCAAATAGGCAATAGAGAACCAATGAAGTTTTTATATCACAGGTGGGACATGTTAGTGACATCATAAAGGTTGTACATTAAGAAGATCTACCTGGTAACAGTGTGAAGAATGGCTTGAATGAGGGAAAAACTGAAGACATAGTTTCGGTCTCAAACTGGAGCCAAATTCTTCTACTTATACCCTCTAACCCATTCCCTCTTAGCTACTCCAGGTCCTTACTCCCTTACATGTGGTTGCTCTGTCCAAAGGAATATAAATTTTGATCACTTATAACTCACAAGGTATCTTGGGGCTTGGGGGCTAGATTTTTTTCTTCTCTACTTATTTATTCTAGTACTGATTTTTTTTTTAAAAAACTAGGACAATTAACTCTTTTGTCTCATGTAGTTTTCATGTATGATTTGTTGAAATATAGCTCTGAAAAACCAGGCTCTAATAAAGCTCATTGGCATCAAATGGCACTAGTTGACTATGCCTTTAAACCCAAACCACTCTGGCTCTCACTGATTAGTCAAAAATAGGTCCCAACCCAAGCCTCACTTGCTCGTTGTTTGAGTTTTGCTGATTCAGAGTGAGTATAAATAGTAATTGTTTCTCTTCTAGCCGGAATCTCTAAGGGTCTTCCTCCTCCAAACTGATTCTTCTGTGAAGGCAAACTAGATCATCTTTTGACTCAATTCTTATGTAGCCTTTAACTACTGAATGGGTGTTGCCTCAGACAAACTGAGATCTGGGAAAGACTTTAGTTTAAAATGGCCAAAGCCTCCCACTGCACTCAGTGCCACTGCCAATCGTGTTGGGCTATGTCTTGCCACTGAACCCAGATGGCACCGGAGGAGAGAGTGAGGCTGATGACTTTGGACAGCTCTGCCTCACTGTAATGTTAAGGGGATTTAAGATCTTAGCTGACCATGAATAGGCCTCAGGTGGAGGCCTGCTAGTAGGAGGGCTTTCACACCTTTTGCTAATTTCTAATTAGGCACTGAGTCACCAGGGTGGTGATGCCCTCTGGCTCTGAGAAGTATATATACACTAGGAGTTGGTATTTTGCTTTGGGGGCTCACTTATGAGAAGGATCTTGTGATTCCCTGGTTGAGATTCTGAGTGGCCATATGTTTGGAGCTCCCTGCCTGCTCAGATATAAAGACACTCTCAATCCAGGAATGCATACATAAAGCGTATAGTTGATTCAGGCAGTCAGAGCCCTGACTGTTGGTCTTCATTTCTTTGCTTGTATTTTCTCTGAAGTTCAGGGTGCTGACTTTTCTCCTGAACTAGTGAATGAAAGATTGTTGACCCCTTAAACAGCTATCTTTCCTAGTAAAGCAGATCTAAGAACCTGTGCTAGCAACTATCCTGGCTATGCCAGTGTGGTTGTGGCTACACTCACTTAAATTCAATTCACTTGCAAGTCAAGATATCACCTTCCTGAAGTCATTGGTCCTCCTCTAGAAGTAAGGATGAACAACAATGAAATCTTAATCATCAAATGCAACGATAGGGCTTTCTCTCCCAAGTCCTTATCCTCTTTGCCCGTCTGCAGCTTTTAGAATGCTGACCATCTTCAATCCTCCTTGCTGACTCTTCATCTTCTCCTCCAGCCTGTAATGGGGGTGCTCCACCAAACCAGAACTTGATCTCTTTTCTCTTTAAACTCTTTCCCTTAACATGGGTTAATTTCCATGCCTTCAACTATCCCTTCTATAGAAATAATTTCCAAACTGATATCTCTTGCCTTGACCCTGTACAGAACTAAAGACTCACATCTCCACGTTCCTAGTTCTAGAGTCCACATCTCCACCTGGGTTGTTTACCAGCACTTCCAACACAACTTGTCCAAAATTTGAGCTCATTTTTCTCCCTAAACCTATTCTTCCTTTTGAGTTCATTTGTTCTCCCATATTCATAACTTTGGAGCTATCTTCTCTACTTCTCATTTCCAATTGTGGATCAGGTCCTGTTGATTCCAGCTCTTCAGACTCTCACTTCCACTACCCAAATCCAGGTTTTCATTACTGTTGACTATTGCAATAGCTTCCCTAAAGAATGTCCCTCCTCCTTTTCTTTCACCTCTTCAATCAATCTTTATACATTGATAACAGAATAACCTTTCTTCAAAAATTTGGGGTATTAGTATTATGAGACAATATGGCATAGTGACTAGGGCATTGGACAAAGAGCAAACAAAGACCTGTTAAAGACTTTACTTTAAAAAAGCCAAGGCCTCACACTGCACACTCACATGATCTCCAATCATCCTGATCTATATCTTGCCATTAGACCCAGATGGCTTCAGAGGAGAAAGTGAGACTGCTGACTTTGTATAGCCCTCCCTCACTTAAACCCAATTCACTTGCAATACATCACCTTCCTGATGTCATGGTCCTCTTTGAGAATGAAGGACAAGCAACAACGATAACCTAGTAACATTACTGCTGTACTCAAAAACCTTCAATGGCTCCCTACTACCTGCAAAATAAAGTTCCAACTCTTTTGCCTGGCAGTCAAGGCCTCCACAACCTGGTGCCATCCTACCTCTCCAGTCTTATCTCATATTATTGTCTCCTAAATATTCTGTGTTCCAAACTAGACAGCTTTCTGTCATCTAAACATGTATTGTCCTGTCTAAAGTCCCTTTGTTCACACTATTCTCTACAATGCTTTTTCATGCTGAATTCCTTCTTATTTTTTAAAGCCCAAATTAAATACCACCTCTTCTCCTCTTCCTCACCCCTAATAGTTGGTAAAGACCTTGCCCTTCATCTTGAATATAGCACTTTGGGTTTTTTTTTAACTCTTTAATGTACATATCATGTAATACAGTGTATTGCATCTACTGACTTGTTGCCTTATACCCGTATTAGACTATAAGCTTATGTAAGGGTTTTTTAAAACTTTTTTTATTGATGTTAGCAATTATTACCAACCTCAGCTCATTATTATTTCTGCTAATGATAATTGCTAACATTTAAGGTTTTCAAAGTGCTTTACATAAATGGTCTCATTTGATTCTTATCATAATCCAATGAGGTAAGAGCTAATAGGATTATTATTCCATTTTTACAAATGAGGAAACAGCCTGAACAAGGTTAAAAGAATTCAAACTTGGTAAATTTTCATAGATCAAGATCATTTTGCAATTTGAAGAATTCGATGCTAAACATAATTTTGGCCTGTATATAAAACACTATTCTAATCAAAATCTCTTGGGAATCCTGTGAACTGGGTTGGGGCAGAAAAAAAAATGCTGAACCATAAGAAACTGTGAAGAAAAGGAATGTCTTTTGTGAACTTTGGAATGGTATGGGTGCCAGCCTTGAGCATTCTTTTTTTTTCTTTTCTACATGATGGAATCCAACTGGAATGACATCTTCCATTGAATTCAACTTCTAAAAAGTCTCTCCTAACTCATCTAGTCATGTAGTAATTTTTTGGGAGGGAGCCTAGTGTGAACAAAGAATATTTAACTCTTCTTCTCCCCCCTCTTATACAATCATAAATTTAGAGTTCACAGGAACCTTAGACATCATTGAGTATATCCCCCTCATTTTAGAGAACACAGAAAGTTTTAAGCATAGGCAGAATTGTTAAGTGACTTACCCAGGGTCACAGCAAAGTATATGAGGTAGGATTTGAACCTACTTCCTCCTGATGACAGTTCCAGTGCCCTATCTACCATACTAGGCTGCCTCTTTCTGACTAATCTAGAAGTAATAGGATCCATAACTTTCCTAGCTAATTAGAAACTGATCTGAGAACCTTAGCAATAAAGGAGCCAGAGATCTTACATGTCCTTAAAGCCATTTTATAGCATGTCACCTAGATAAAGTGGGTGGGATGAGGAGTTGGTCCAAAAAGTCAACAGCTTGTTAGTATTTGACCAGAAGATTTAGAGACATAGTGAATCTATTCTAGGAAGATCCTGGTGTCCTCTAAATTAATTTTCACATCAGTAGGTAGTAGAAATAAAATGAACTATCTTGAAGAATAAAAGGTTCTTCTTCATGGGAGGTCTTCAAGGGGGGAATGAAGGACGATTTCTCAGAGATACTGTGAAGAAAATACCTCTTCCAGTACAGGTTGGACAAGATTCTGTGATTTCCAAATTCCTCCTTTAATATTCCAATGACACCTTCAACCTCAACTTGTCCAGAACTAAACTACTCATCATGCTCCTCCCCAAAACTGCCCTTCCTCCTTCTTTATTTCTGTCCATAGTACCACCATCCTCCTAATCACCTCTCTAGGTCCTAGCCTTAACACCTCAGAGCCTTCATTGACTCTTCAGTCTTGTGGATTCTTCTACAATCTTTTCCCTTTCTGTCTCCACCTTCCTATTTGAACTACAAACTCCCTACTTGAGGCTCTCCAGATAAATTCTGTGGTCCACTAAGACTACACTTGAGTGTATAGATAGAGTGCTGGTGTTAGAGTCAGAAAGAAGTGTAGATACTAATTAGCTCCCTAATTTAACCTTTCTGGGTCTCCATTCCATCATCAGTAAAATGAGGGTTTGGATTCAACAACCTATAAGGTCCCTTTCAGCTTCAAATCTATAACCCCATGACTTTCAGTACAATGCCTCTCATGCAGTTCTGAAAGGGGAAGGGCTGGAACTAGAATGATTTCAATCCATTGGAAGCCACTTAAATGACAGACTAGGAAGAGCTCCAGAGCCTCTGGGCTACAGCTGCTGATAGCAACAAACACTAGGCCAAGGACAAGTCAAAACTTGACTTTTAAAATTCAGTTTGGCCCATGTGCCAAGGCAATGAAGTATAGACATCTGGAGCAGGCAAGAAGCTGAGAAAGCTTGGGAGACAAAACAAAAGGACTTAATTATTTCGTAGGAATTGAGAACTAGAAAGAAACTTTAGTGATCATCTAGTTAAACCCCTCAATTTATAGACTCAGAGAGGAGAAGAGATTTATTTGCCTAAGGTAAAAGCTAAGTTAGTAGTAGGGTTAAGATTCAAAACCAGGTGATCTGATATCAAATCCCATGTTCTTTACACTACACTGGACTGACTAGACAGAATATTCATCAGCAGAGGCTTTCAAAACCCTCTTACAGCATTTGTCCTATTGTCTTGTATGGGGAAACTGAGTCACCAAGAAGTTAAGTGAGTTGCCGGGGCTTGTTCTGTGAGTCATAGGCAGAGGAAGAAATAGTGTGAAGCTCTCTCAACACGTGGTCCCTCCCTGTAATCATTCAACAACATTCCATGTCAAAAGTTCCAGATTTTTACCCTCAGATGGGCCTATGCAAGGCCTATCTGCCACAGGTCATTATTAGGGAAAAGACAGAAATACTTGTTTCCTGGAAAATGCTGAGTCAGTCATTTACTAATCTCAATTTCCTAATTTACTAATCTCTAAATAGAGGTCTTACCCCAAGATTTTTCGGAGGCAAACTAAAGCCTAAAGAGGGGTTTGACCAAAAATCATGTGACAGAAACAGCATTTAGAATACCACATGACTACATCTAAGGGATATACTGATGGTCCATATTTGCCTTTGGATCAATAAGTGCTTTTCTCTTTCCTCCAACCAAAGCAAGCCACAGCAACTGGAGTCAAGCCCAGCCTCACCACATTCACGTGGAAATCCCGACCATAATAGTCATGCCCATATGAGCGTGACAAGGGCATACATGGCCTGGGAATGCCTAGACTAGACCATCAATCATGGGGAAAGCTCCAGACTCTGAGGGCACTTGGAACACACAAGGCTCTTTTGTGGAAGTCCTGATCAGAAAGAAATAACCTGTTCAACCAACATAAGTTGAGTTCTTCACCTGTGGTCCAAGTGTGAAATAAATGTCCAGCAGAAAAGGAAATTACGTCAAGGCAACTATTTGACAAAGGTCCTGAAAAGGTATAATCAGTACTGGCCTCCATCCTTGTCCATAGTTACAAATGTCCTTTTTTTTTCCCTTCCTAAGTCAAGGGCAGACACTCAACAGGACTCTTAGGTCTGCTTGATTATCTCACAGCCATCTCCATAAGGTCAGACCTCCAGCAAGGAACTTGAGTGACCTCTCTTCTTTGAAGCCGTTAACCAATACCTGTCTATCATTCTAGACCTCTGTCTTTCCTCTACTTCTCCAATTATGGAATACATAAAATGTGCCACATACAGGGTCAAAGTAAAAGCCTAGTTTGACAATGGCTTTTTCAGGCAAATAAAAGAACACTGTATTAGGAGTTAAGAGACCTGGTTTTTAGTTCCCCCTCTGCTACTAAAAAATTACATAGACTTGGGCAAATCACTTTAGTTATCTAGACTTCAGTTTCTTTCACACTAAAATAACCCTTCCTTAGGAGATATCTCCATTCAGAGAAAGATCTAGAAAGACTGGAGTTTAAATGGAGACTGAAGCAATACATGCTATCACTCTTTTTCAAAAAAGAAAAAGAAAAGAAAATAGCCCTTCCCTGCAGATATGGGGATCATGGGTGTGGAACAGTGTATATACTCTCAGACTTGACTCAAGTGTTGGTTAGTTGAGATGAATTTCTCCCTCTTTCTTTTTTATTCTTTGCTTTTACAAAGAATGGCTCATTGGGTGAGGGAGTAGACTTAACTAGAAATGAAGGTAAAATTAAAAACTAATTTTTTTAAATGTAAGCTGCTTAAAGTCAGGGCTTTTGAGCTCTTTTATTTGTGTTACTAATGCTAGCACAGTACTTTGCAAATGATAGGTGTTTGCCAAATATGTGTTGAATTAGGGCGAAAAATGAAAAGCTTGGCCTCTAAGGTCCCTTCAGGTTCACCAGTTCTCTGAATCTATAAAAACCTGTGGCAAGGTATTTATAAGAAGAGTTAACACAGATATAGCATTTGCAGCTTTACAAAGAGTTCCTTCACAATTCCAAGAGGTATGCAGTGTAACAATGACAACCCCATTTTACAAAGAAGTGGCAATTTAAGGCTCTGAGAAAGGTAAGTAATTTGCCTAAGATCCTAAAACTGAAGAGTCTTTGAACTGGGACTTGAATCCAAGTCTTCTGATTCTTAAGACCAGAAATGTGGTCTCAAGAAAACAAAGTGAGGGTCCATTTAGGTAGAATGACTGTTTAGGGGAAGAACCTTAGTGTAGTGGAAAGAACACTGGACCTGGGTTTGAGGTCCGACTACCACTTACTAGCTGTAACACTCTAGGCTTGATGCCACTGAACTCAGATAGTCTATAATTCTGAGAGTTAGCCCACGGAACCAGGGACAGAGAGAAGGAATTTGCTTCAGATGAGCTGACTGAAAACTTGAGGCTTTAGGCACCAGATCTCTCAGGACTCTCTAACTATTAAGTTTAGGAGGTTTGAGTTTCTAGTATGTAGAAAAACAACTGATCATCTTCAGCAATAATGATTGGCATTTGTATAGGGTGTGTAAAACATTTCCCATAAATCATCTCATTATCTCATAACAGTTTACCAAGTGAGATGGATATCATAGGTATAATTATCCCCACTTTACAACATGAGCAAACTAATGTGAAGGGATTTTCTCATAGTTACACTAATGATAAGGGTAGCTAGGTGGTACAGTCATCTGGAACCAGGAACACCCGAGTTCAAATCCAGCCTCCAATATTAGCTATTTGACCCTGGGCAGTCACTGAATCCTGCTCGCCTCAGTTTCCTCATGTATAAAATGAGCTGGAGAAGGAAATGACAAACCACCCCAGTATCTTTGCCAAGACACCCCCCCCCCCAAAAGGGCATCATGAAGAGTCAGACACAACTGAAATAAACAGACAACAACACTACCACAGGTAATGAGTGTCAGAGGTAGGATTTGATTTATTCCAATTGTTCCATTAAACCACACTGTCTCTCAATAAGAGGATAAATAAGGCCCCAACCTCCCAAACTCTCATGCTAAAGAACATTTCCTCTCCCCTTTTCCCCCAGTGTCAAATACATACCTTCTGAAGCTTGTCAGCTTTGTCATAATACCCCTCAATTTCCTGGCGGAGCACCCGGTTCTCCTCAGAAAGGATTGCTACCATTTGCTGTGCCCGCTCCACAATGGCAAAAGCTTCAGGGCCAAGCTGCTGGCCTGGGGGAGTGGCCGGTGGAGGCTGCTGGGGCAACATGGCCAAAGGGAGGGGAGGGGGCATGACCGAATGCAGTGGGCCGCTGATGGAGGAGGCCTGGGACGACATGGGGCTGTGCTGCTGCATCGACGGGTAAGGGAGTTGGCATGGCCGGCTGAAAGCAAAGGAAAAGAAAAGCATTCATCAGACCCCAGAGGAAATGGTGGGAGCAGGAAAGCAGAAATAACAATGTGAGCCCTCCCTATCTCTGGACATCAAAGCATTGCTGAATGCTAAGGGAGACCACACTAGACTCTTGGTGGGAAAGAAGGGAGGATGGTCATCTGATAGACTAGAAGACTGCACAGGACCTCAAGGGCAAACCCGGTAACTACAATCAGGAATTTCAGGTCCCAGTTGTGAATCATTCCTTCTCTCATTGTCTTTTTTTCTTCTTTTTAAAAAAAGTATTGATTTTTTTTTGTTTTTATATCAACATCTTTTCAAAAACATTATCTTCCCCTCCCCCTAACCTAGCAATTCAAACCTTGAAACCAAGAAGAAAAAAGGAGAAAAAAAAGCAGTTCAGCAAAACTAACCAACACACCAACTGAGTCTGACAGTTTATGTGATGTTCGAAATCCAGTCCTCCATTTCTGCAAAGAAGGGAGGGAGGTTCACAATTTTTTTCATAGCAAGGATCACATATTGTCTCATTATAACACTGTCTGTGTCCTTCTGCTCATCTGCCCCCAACCAACAAGTCTTTATTAAGCATCTATCACAAGCCAGGCACTGTCCTAGGTACTGATGATATAAACACAAAAGTAAAACTGTCCCTTCCCTCAAGAAGCTTATATTCTAACAGAGGAGACAACACATATTTATATAAGTAGATGGAGAATATTTACAAAATAAATACAAGGAAATTTGGGGAGTGAGGAATCTACCTACTGAAAGAGGGGAAAGAAGGTGGACATCAGAAAAGGTTTCATGTAGAAGGTGGCACTTTGCCTGAGTTTTGAAAGAAACTGGGGATCTAAGAGGCAGAGGGGAAGAGGGATGCATTCTGGACACAGGGAACAGCTTGTATCTATACCTCTTAGAACCCTAAGTATCCTCCTGGACTCGGTGCAAGGGCTATCTCTTCCAAAAAAATCTTTCCTGCTCCCTCCAATAGAAAGCATAATCTCTCTCTCACCCAAGCCTTTGAAATGACTTTACAGAAGATCATAGATTTAGAGCCAGAAGGGCCCCTAGAGGTCATTTAATTCCAACCCTCTGTTTTACAGATAAGGGAAGAGAGGCACAGAGCGACTTGTGCAGGGTCACACAGCTTGTAAGTGACTCCAGGTCCAGGGCTTTACCCACATATGCCACCTAGCTGCACTTCTTTTGTATTCACTTGTGTACAGAGTTTCTCCATAGAGCAGTGGTTCTGAACCTTCCTAATGCCATGACCCTTTAACAGTCATATGTGGGCATATCTGCATGTGGGCGGACCTGCCTGGAGATGGATAGAGGAGCAGTGTCTCAATTCCTAAAACCATCAGAAATATGTGTTTTTCAATGGTCTTAGGTGACCCCTATGAAAGGGTCATTTGACCCCAAAGGGGTCGTGATCCACAGGTTGAGAACCGCTGCCAAAGATGAATGTAAGCTTTTTGTGAGCAGAGACCATTTTTGCTTTTGTCCTAGTTATTTAGTTGATGTATGCCAAATTAGCTCTATAAAGATACAAGAAACAAGCAAAAAGTCCAGGGTATTGGAGACAAAGAGCTGGGAGGAATTTTAAAAGTCATTTCATTCAGCCCCCTCATTTTTCAGTTGAAAAAACTAAAGTCCCCAAAGGTTAAGAGATACACCCAGCATAAAAAAGTTAAATAGCAGAGTGAGGGTATTTTGCATTTATTTATTCATATATATGTTGTGTCCCTCCAGAAAAAAAAATAAGCTCTTTGAAGGCAGGGGACCCTTTTTTTTTGGAAGTGGTAGGAGTTTTTGTAGACCTTGTACTGACCATAGTAGTAGGAATTTAGCAAATATCTGTTGAATTGCACTGAATGAAATATAGCCAAGTATAGATGCTGGTATGGTGTTACCACTTCTCCATGGTGTGGGACAGGTATTTCCTTGTGGGGTACCCTTCTAGAGTAGAGGGAGTCCTTCTCTAGTCTGTCTTTCCTCTCAGGCCAGCTTTCATAGTCTTTACATAACTAGGATATAACGTAACCAGGAGAGGTAGAGAAAAGTAGAATTTTTGTTTCCTTAAGGAAGGTTCAACACTTCAAAGAGTCCTCCAATTATAGAAAGGAATGCTGTCAACAGTAAGATTTATAGACTGGTTTTCCATATTGCATAACTACTTGGCTTTTCTTGGGAAAATCAAGTGTTTCCATATTCTAATGAGTGATGGACCACATCCAAGTGAGGAAACATGTTTCTGTCCATGAATGTACATATCTGTGTGTTCACATGTACGTGCAGAGACATTAAATCTCAGGTCAGAATGAGATATCTCTTTCTTGAGCCCTCTTTAGTAGAGCCAGCCATCTCTCTCATAGTATTACTGGAACTCGTTGGAGGAATGGATCAAACCTGTCATCTCTGTAGACCTGAATAAGCACATTCCTGAAGATTGGCTGAATCCTATAATGGGGTGTGGGATTTTTTTGCAGAAGAGTTTACACTTGGCAACCAATTCTACTACTACCTCAGGTTTAAAGGCAAAGGTCCCTTTCCCCAGCCAAAGTGAGTAGGCTTATTGTTCTGATAGCATGGGCTCCTTTCCCCATGAAGAAGCTGTGAGGGATGGTGCTGTTTCTTGTGGAAGGTGATAGAATAAACTAGAATCTGAACTTAGGGCTGCACAGCATGCCTAGGCACATTTGCATGGCTCTGTCCCACGCTTTAGTCAGGTCCATTTCATCTAGCTTTGACTGATGACCTGTGGCTCCAGTGTCTTTATTTATGGACATTTTGTTTATGGACAAATTGGATATTACTTCACTGTCTGAGGAATTCTGTCATACACATTTGATTACATGGCAAAAAAAAAAAGTTACCATGAGCACTGAGACAAAAATAAAGTTAATGCTTTAATCTTAAACTAGTTCACAAGCCTCTTAACAGCAAGGACAGGGTCTTCATGTCAACAAACATTTACCTGGATTATAATAGGTGCTGAATAAATACCTGTTGCTTGACTGATTGATCTGTTTGTGTGTAGAGTAATGAACTAACAACCTAGGAAGATATAAAGTTGAGAGGGGAATCTGTCTCCTCTTTCAAAGTATATAGTCCAAAGCCAGGTCAAATCTCATACACAAATAATTTAGTGCTAAAAACATTACAAGGACATCAGAGGGGTCCAAGTAACTGTCACCTAAATGGGGGCGGGGGGGAAGAAGGGTCATACTGACAGAGGATGAGGGGAATCAGGGAAAGCCTCCTCAAGGGAGTGGCATTTGAATTGAACTTTAAAAGATAGGTAGGAACTCTCAAAGGAACTGCTTGAATCTGAGGCAGACCACCCAGTTCCAATTATCTACTCCAGCGAAACCTTCAACTTCTCACCAGACAGAATAATAAGAGATAAATACGATGAGAAACTATAGTAAATGACTTTTTTCCGTACTAGTACTATACAAAAAGTGACCCAGAAGCACATGACAACAGGAAAGGAAAGCCATCAACCAAGCCACCACAAGCAAAGGGCTGCCTTCCAGCATGACCAGAGACGGGCCAGGGATATATGTAGAATACAAGGTTCTGTGTCTGGAGGAAGCAGGAATGGAGGGCCCCTGAGAAATACTCAGAAGGGTCAGAAAGTCCAAGGGTGGAGACTTGGGGAGCTCTGCAGAATTGACAAGTGAATAATAGCAAATATGTAAGGAATAAGCAATTCTTATGCTATATAAACAGTAAACAAAATCACGGAAAACCAGTATCTTACCAAGCTCATTTTATGAGACACATAGAGCTTGATAATCAAAGTGGGTAGATATAAAGCAATAATAATACTACAGTTAAAAATGTGAGGTCACTAATAATAACAGTAGATATTTTTATAGAGCTTTAAGGTTTTGTAAAGTAGAAATGGAAAAAACTTAATAAAGAGGCTATAACAATATATTTTTGAAATTATTTATTATGACTGTATTAGATTTTTACCATAATACAAGGATGGTTCAATACTGGGAACACTAAAAAAGATAATCAATCTTATTAGTAACAAAAATAATAAAAATAGCTTGCTTATATCAGCAGACAGAATACTCAACTATATAAAAACACTCAAAAGCTAGACACTAAATAAAAGAACTTTTCCTTACTATGATAAAAAGTATTCTTCTAAATTCAAAAGCCAGCTTTATTTGCATGGAGGAACACTGAAAGCTTTTCCAATAAGATCAGGAGTAAAACAAGAACGCCCACTATCTCCATTATTATTTTATAAATTACTAAAGATGCTTGGGGGCAGCTAGGTGGTACGGTGAATAGAGTTCCAGGCCTGGTGTCCAGAAGACTCATCTTCATGAATTCAAATTCAGCCTTAGACACTAACTAGTTGTGTGACCCTGAGCAAGTAACTTAATCCTATTTGCCTCAGTTTCCTCATCTGTAAAATGAGCTGGAGAAGGAAAGAGCAAACCACTCCAGTATCTTTGCCAAGAAAACCCCAAATGGGGTCAGACATAACTGAAAAATAACTGAACAAAAAAGATACTAGCTATAGCAAGAAGACAAGAGAGAAATAAACAAAAAATACCAATAGCCCCTTGAAAAAATTTCAAATTCACTAATAATTAAGAAAAATGCAATTGAAAACAGCTAGCAAAGATGCTAAAAGATTGGAAAACTCATCGTTAGGGATTTAGAAAGAAGTCATGCTAATTTACCACTAGTGAAACTATGGAAAACAATTTGGAATTATGCCAGAAAAATGACTAAAATAGTTTATACCCTTTGATCCAGAGATTACCTAGTGGTTCTAAATCCTAGAAGCTATTGACAGCAAAGAATGACATCATGGGTACAAAAAGGTTCAGAATGGCATCATCTGTGATAACAAAATGCTAGGAATAAGACATGTATATGATGATTGTGAAATGGCTAAAAAAATCTTGGCATATGAATGTAATGGGATACTACTGTGTCATAAGGGATGATGAATACCATGAATACAGAGAAACCTGGGCAAAAGACGTGATACAGATTACAGAAAGTAGGGCCAAAGAACAGTATACACAATGATTAAAACAACATGAATCATGGATAAGCAACAGAACTCCAATCAAATACAACAATAATGTTGGTTCTTCTTTCTTTTAACAACTGATAAACTAACTTTTTCAAGGAATTTACTTTGCAAGGGAGGGGAGAGGTCTTACAAAGTGAAATTTTCATGGAAAAAAAAGTCTCAACCAAGTCACCAACTCTGATAACTGAAATTGTACCTGCTGATTTGTTTTATCCTTAAGTCTGAGAATAAAGGTGGGTGATCAGGAGATCAAGCAAGCCCCAATTAGAAAAACTCTCCATGTTTTTTTGCTAAGAGGATAATTAAATGTAAATAAATAAATGCATTTCTTAGGCTCCTGAAATACAGAACTGCCATTATGTCATTTTCAGAGCAAAACCCTAGCCTTGGGGTTTTCTCTACCTGGGCTACAAAACAGAGAAGAACAGTGGAATTACCATGTTTACATCAGAGAAATGCTCAAAAGATCACCCCAAAACCAAGAATCTAGCTCCTACAATCCTGCCCACCCCCTGGCCCTAAGGCACAACAAGCATTCCTAAAACACTCTCTCTGCTTGTGGAACTCCCCTAATTAGACAAGGAAGGAGTCAGAATGTCTCCTCTTCATCTTCTCTAGGTATTTAGCTACAAAGATCTGTCTGGCCACAGAATACGTGCCCAAGGCCAGCCCAAAGTAAAAACTGTGAAAAGAGAAAAAGCTATGTTGCTGTTGTTGTTTTAATCAAAGTTGGTTTTCATTAGTCCTAACATCTAGGAAAGCTATCATCTGGGTGCTGAGTGCTCCAATCTTCTTGTTTTAAGGTAACAACTAACTTAATAATCCACCAGACAAACTATGAAGGGGATAGACAGAGGATAAGATCTGGAAGAGCTTGGATATATTCTTTCCTATCCCAGGCCATGTATGTATGTATATATAATATGTGTGTACATGTATGTATGTACATATGTTTGTATATATGTATTGTTGTATATATACATACATAATACATATGTGTATATACATTGTGTGTGTGTGTATATACACATCCTACACAGATTCCTCGCTGGATTCAATAATAAAATACACTGTTAGAATATACACACACACCCACATACATATACATATATACATACATGCATGTATATTAAATATGTGGATCTGTATTATAGTGTGTATATCTATATATAGTACATCTATATCTCTGTATATAGTATATTTATATAGAATACATATATATACATTACATACATACATATTTAATATATATGTGTATATATATATATATGTGCACATATATATATATTCTAACAATGTATTTTATTATCAAATCCAATGGGGAGTCTATTATGGGACTGACACACCCTATTCTTACTGCCTTTGTATATCCTGGCCCAAATCTCCCATAAGACAAGGACCAAAACAATGAAATTTAAACCAGATTTAAGAGTTGGAGGGGACCTCAGACACCATTAAGTCCAGCCAATATCTAAATCAAAGAAACCCTTTCTACAATACCACCACCAAGCACTCCTCTAGCATTTACTTAAAGGCCTCCAGTGGTAGAGAACCCATTGCGCCTGAGACATTTCTGGATATCTCTTTCAGGAAGTCTTCCTGATATCAAACCTAAAACTGCCTCTTTGAATCTTCCTCCTGGGGCTCTTGGTTCTTTCCCATAGGACCATACAGATATAAGTCTTCTATGTGGTAGGCCAACAAATAAGTATTAAGTCCACTCTGACCCCAAGGCTTTTTTTTCCCCTCAGGCTAAATGTTTCCAGCTCCTTCAACTGATTCCCATGTGGCATGAACTGAAGGAGTTCAAAAGTGCAGCAAGGTGACACAGTGGATAAAGTACTAGGCTTGGAGTCAGAAAGACCCATCTTCCCCCGTTCAAATCTATTTTCAGACACTTACTAACGGTGTAACCCTGAGCAAGTCACTTAACCCTGTTTGCTTCAGTTTCTTCATCTGTAAAATGAGCCGGAGAAGAAAAAGGCAAACCATTCCAGCATCTTTGCCAAGAAAACCCCAAATGGAGTCCTGAAGAGTCAGACAACTAAAATCACAGAACAACAATGAGTTCAACAGAATCTTGATCGACTTCTTCCAGATGCTCTTCAGTTTACCAAAGCTTCTCTTGAAATATGGCCCTCAGAGGGGAACACAAGACTCCAGATGTGTTCTGATCAGGACGTGTTCAGCTCTCTTACCTCCCTGGTGGTGGACTCTCTGCCGATTAGATCTTTGGGTTGCTATATCATACAACTGATATGTTGACCTTACAGATTAGTAAAACCCCCAGGATTATTGGGGTGGGTCCTCAATAATTTTTTAGAGTAAAAGGCGATATAAGACCCAAAAGTAAAACATTTGCTGGCTTAGGACCTAACACCAAAATGCTGAAGGGGCAGTCTGGCATAGTGGGTAGAGGGGGCAGCAGGCCCTAGACTCAGAACAAGTGGAAAGAAGTTCAGAACACCTAAATTTGAGTCGAGGCTCTTTCACCTACTGAGCAACCTTGATTAAACACAGCCTCTCTGGGTCTCAATTTCTTCATCGGTAAAATGAAGTTGTCGAATAACACGGCTTCTTCAGTTTCTACCAACCCTAAATCTACAATATTACAATTTCCTCCACTGGTATAAACCACTCTGCCTCCCCCCAAGTAAAACAATGACTGCAGTTTTCGAACAAGCCAACTCTAATTCCTCTCTCTATCACTTTTACCATACAAATACCATTAGACCGTGAGCTTCCTGCGGACAGGAACTATTTTTTGCCTTCACATCCCCAGCAGTTCAGATAGTACCCAGAATGTAGTAAAGTACTTAATAAACAATAACACATTAGATGGGCCCCACCTTTGGAAGGCTAGCCCTCCAGAATTCTGCAACTCAAAATAATGGCCATGAGATGAGAGTATCATAACTTTAACCATCAAATTTTAATGCCTGAAACATCACCTTGCTTTTCCCATGTAACAGAGCCAATATCAAAGTACCCAGTGGCCATGTAAATTTTCACATTATTGACTCAGCACTTTGGTGAATTAAGATCAAATCACTGTCCTCCAGTGTAGGGGTGGATAATCTTCCTGTTTGGAGCTGTTATTCATTTAAATCTTTATAGCTGGAATTGTGCAGGTTCCCTGAGAAAGTAACTTGAACCGGACCTTAGCCTCTTGAACTCATTCACAAAAGTTTTTTCTTAACACAGAGAGTTTCACTTGACTCAGGAGACAAATTTTCAGCTGAAAATTAAACTAACTCCTTAAAGCTGATGCTAGTATTCAAAATAAGCATTTAGACAGTCAACTGGCATTTATTAAGGACCTACTATTTGTCAGCCACTAGACTAAACTCTAACACAATAACTCTAATACAAAGAAAATAAAAGCCCAGTCCTTTTTCTTAAGAAGTTAACATTAGCTAAGATGTGTGTGTGCGTGCACGTGCGCGCATGTGTATGTGTGTGTGTGTGTGTGTGTGTGTGTGTGTGTGTGTGTGCATGCATATACATATGGTTAGGAAAGTCTTCTGGTGAGATGTGGCACTAGAGCTGAGCCCTGAAGGAGGTTAGGGACTCCAAGAGGCTGAGATGAGGAGGAAGTGCATTCCAGGCATGAGAGGCAGTCTATGAAAAATGGGCCAAGACAGAAGAGAAAACGCTGTATATGGGGAGCAGGAAGAAGTAGGTTGCAGTTCATCCTTCACCATCAGAGAGGACCAATGACATCACAAGGGGGATGTCTTGACTTGCACAGGAACTGGATTTAAGTGAGGCAGAGCTTCAGCCTCCCTCTCTCCTCCACAGTCATCGGAGTTCAGTGGTAAGACAAAAGTCAAGATGACTGGTAATGGCCTGGGATGCAGTGGATGACCTTGGCCTTTCTAAATAAGGGTCTTTTCAAGGCCTCAGTTTGTCTGATGCAACTGATTAGAAAGCAGAGCAAGTGAAGGGAAGTGATGTTTAATAAACCTGAAAAGATAGGGTCAGTCCAGATAAATGTTGAGCTGGGGAGTCTGTATTTTATCCTGGAAATAGTGGAGGGCTCTAAAACCAGAGAGAGACATAAACAGAAAGATGATTTTGTCCAGGGAGAAAGGAATTGAGTCTAGGAGCTAACAGTAGCACAGACTTCTGGAATGTCCCCCCCACCCAACATCTTCACTAGCCTGCAATCCTACCAGCCCTTCAGGACCTAGATTCAACATTATCTCCTTCATAAAGACTTTTATCAATCAATCAAAAAAATTTAATCTACACACACTAACTCTCATAGTACTCTGTACCTTTCTGTGGCCATGTTCTGTTTTGTGATATTGTTATGAGTACATATAACTTATCTACCCTTGTTCAGTTATTTCCAACCTTTTGTTGGAAAAACCCCATTAGGAGTTTTGTTGGCGAAGATACTGGAATGGTTTGCCATGTCCTTCTCCAGTTCATTCTCAACTGAGGCAAAGAGGGTTAAATGACTTGTCCAAGGTCACACCGGAAGTGTCTGAAGCCAGATTTGAACTCAAAAATATGTCTTCCTGACTCCAGGCACAGTACACTATCTACTTCACCTCTAGCTGTCCCCATTATCTACCTTACTAGATTGTAAGCACTTTGTGGGCAGGAATGGTCTTATTTTCCTTTGTATTTCCCCCAGAGTCTAACAAAGAACACTTTAAGTAGCAGGCACTTTAAAATGCTAGCATCAAATTAAACCATTCTCACCAGCATTAATTAAATCATTCCCACCTCACCTACTAACCTTGTAAGCAAAACCCATAAGTTATATACCTAGGGATTTTTTTTTTTTTACTGGAAGTGATTTCATCAGTGTCGGAAGCTCCTAGCAAGAGAATTCCTCTTCCTATAAGAATCAGGAATATCCCTGCAATCTAAGAGATTTAGAAAGTTAAAAGTATAATAGTCCTGAAAGATCACAGAGCCAGTGAGTGTCAGAGGTGTGATTTGAATTCATATCTTCCTGACTCTGAGACATCTCAGGACAATTTTCCTGGTTTGGCTCTATTGCTGCCATTTCCTTAAGACAGCAGGTCTCAGAACTAGCTAGAACTTGTAGAACTTAGCTAGCATCAGACTGCAGCCCCAGTGATTCACTGGTTAGTAATAAGACAATTTCTAGTGCAGCTTCATTACCTCTATTGACTTAAAATGAGCATTTTTCACTAACTAGACAGAGCTCTGATATTAATCGTTAGTCTACAAATTCCAGCTGTATCCCTAGTGTTTGTTATACAGTTTATGATTTTACCTGTTATACATATTCCCCTCCTACCATCTATTTTTAGATGTGTAAATCATTACCTTCCCCTTCCGTCCTCTGTAAAACTTCATTAAATTGGTCCTGCCTATACAACTAAAACCTATAAAAGGTTGCTAAAATACAGTTTTGTATATTGTGGGTCTATGCTGAGAATATAAAAAACCAGTTATTAAAACCTTTCTGCATGTTGATAAGTATGATTGGCAATAATGTCTATCAACAAATCCTTGGACAATTTTTATGTCAAAGATCAGCTCTCACTTCACTATAGCACCCATCCTCTAGAGCAGTGGTTCTCAACTTTCCTAACGCCGCAACCCTTTAATACAGTTCCTTCTGTTGTGGTGACCCCCAACCATAAAATGATTTTCGTTGCTACTTCATAACTGCAGTTTTGCTACTTTTATGAATTGTAATGCAAATATATGATATGCAGGATGTATTTTCATTGTTACAAATTGAACATAACCCACAGGTTGAGAACCGCTGCTCTAGAGGTATACACCTGAGAGAGAGAGAGAGAGAGAGAGAGAGAGAGAGAGAGAGAGAGAGAGAGAGAGTATTGCTTATTAATGGTAAGGACAGAGAGAGGAGGCATGAGTGGGTTGCTATGTGTACTGGACTGATGAGCTTGAAGATTCATTGAAGTTTTAAGGATTTTTAAAATGATACCCTTATGGAAGTTGTCAGATTTCTGCAGACATTGGCATACATACATTTCTTTCACTACATAGACTGTTGGAGGTCAGGAGTCATGACAATTTAATTAATGTGCCTCCCTCAATATCATATACTCCTGGACTGCTCTCTCTCTCTCTCTCTCTCTCTCTCACACACACACACACACACACACACACACACACACACACACACATCCATACATGTCAGTTAAAATGTTCTCAGTGAATTCCAACTAATTTTACTACTAGCCTATGCAAAACATAATTAGAAAGATAATGCTTCTGAGGGGAAAACATTGAGGGTTTTCTAAAGCCAAATATAAATGATTTTTAAAATATTTAACCCTGCATGCACTTTGTAATATTCAGCTGAAAGTTGGCTATACTAATCGGTGATAATTATGATGCTAATGAATGGCTGGGTTCTTTCCAGTGATAAGAAAGGTAAAAGAGGAACCAGCTCCAAAGAAGAAAATTCAGAACACTTTTGCCACCAACTTTTGTTTAGGCTAGCTCAGTTGTGAATAGGTCCAAAATTTTTATTTTGTATTCTTTAAGATATATCCATTCAAAATTTTTTAAATCAACCTAATGCCTTTACAAACCAAAATTTGAAATAAGGGTCATCATTGCCTTTTCCACTTAGGAACAAGTAGCCCATCAAAATCCCCTTCTGCTGACTCAGCAAGACTCAACGAGATTCATTGGATAAAGGGACTGGAAAAGACATGTTCAAACAGGCTCAGAAGGCAGGAGGAGAACTATTTAATGTACCCATTTCAGGAGAATGGTATTTATAGACATATGGAGCCTCTCTTCATGAGGTTCTTCTTGACTAGAGTGGATTTTATTTGGCCATAATTCTCATGAATTTTTTTTTTTTTATTCTACCACCACCCACCACCACCACTACCATTATGAGCAAAAAATTGAATGTTTTTCCTGCAAAACAAGTGACTAATTCTAAATATTCACACTTGTTTATTCAAAAATAAGTATTAAATACCAGCCATGTGCAATGCAGTGAGTAAGCTATGGGGGAGGGTGATACAAAGATAAAGGAGACCCAGTCGCTTGGAAGAAGCTTACAATCTAATAAAAAAGCTCAGACATCATCACCAACCTCATAAATACTGAAGGACCTTCTGCCATTGTGAGCACACCCCCCCACGGGGGCAGCTCAAATATCCCCTTCCATGACCACGTGAGCAGACATTCTTTCACTACAGAGTTATTGTGGTCAAACAAAAACAAAAACAAAAAAATCCTCATCATCCTGTCACCCATCTAATAACGAGCCTCTCTGAACTTGGCTGTGCCTGTCCTCTGGCAAGAGGAACGAAGTCCATTGTCTGTAGAGCTTCATATGACCCATCAGAACTTGCCCTACAATGGGATGGAGAACTTGGGTCATCCCCAAGGGAAACCGAGGCGATCAAGTGTAAATGGTAGTGGTGAGTCATAACAAGGCCTGATATGTGTCGACTGTAGCATTTTAGGGTTTATAAAGAATTCTATGTACTGATCTCATTTCATTCTCCCAAGTTCCTTATGAATGCAGGTGAAAGTGACCTGCCCACAGTCACAGAGCTAGGAGGTGTCAGCTGGGTCTCAAACCCAGGACTTGTGACTAAATCTAGTGTTCTTACTATACAGATGTGAGCTATTGATGACTAAGGATAGGGGGAAATAATCTGAGGACTGGGGGAAGTAATAATAATGACTAATAAGAACAGTTAATATTTGTATAGCCAGGCACTTTAATAAAAGCTAACATTTTACATAGTACCTAAAGGCAACGAGGTGGCACAGTGGATAGAGTTCATGGCCTCAAGTCCAGAAGACTCATCTTGCTGAGTTCAAATCTGGCCTCAGCACTTACTAGCTGTGTGACCCTGGGCAAGTCACTTAACCCTATTTGCCACAGTGTCCTCATCTGCAAAATGAGCTGGAGAAGGAAATGACAAACCATTCCACTATCTTTGCCAAGAAAACCCCAAATGGGGTCACAAACAGTTGGATACAACTGAACAACAAACAAGTAACAAGTAATATGGTGCTCACTAGGTGCCAAGCACTGTGCTAAGTGCTCTACAAATGATACTCACAACAATCCCAATTTACATACGAGGAAACTGAGGCAAACAGGGGCTAAATGACTTGCCCAGCGTCAAAAAGCTAGTACATATCTAAGACTGAATTTGAATTCAGGTCTTCCTGGCACCGAATCCACTGGGCCACCTAAATGCCCCCATCTGAATCTGTTTTATTTTGTACTATTTTTTAAAATCCACATTTAGACTAGATGGCAAGTGCTCCCACCGAAAGAACCAGTGCCTGAGGTGGGCTGACAAATTCAAACATATTGGAGCCACCTGCCCATGAGCCAGTGCAGACAGCATGGATAAAATGCAGGCACTCCTGCCAAAGCACAGAAAATTCATGTGTCAAGATGCGCTTCATTTAGGGCACTTTTCAATGATCCATAGTGTGATCATTGAATCCATAGTTCTGTCTTAGTCATCTAGCCCTCCCTGCCATTCATCACCCATGCCCACCACACATCCCTCCACCAAGGAAGAGGAGAAAGAGTACTTGACTGGCCATCTTGGCTTTGCCACTTTCTCAATCTGTGTTCTGGAGAAAGTCATTTAAATTTTCTGGGTTTCAGTTTCTCCATATGGGAAATGAGGAGCTTGGACTAGATGGCCTCTCAAGTCCCTTCCAGTCCTAGATCTGTGATCCTAAGAAATTACCTTGAGGGTCCCTCTGTAATGCCAAGCAAAGGCAACTTCCAAGGTTCAGATTACCAGCATAGCAAACCTCATTTATTCAGTGACAGATTAAGGCAAAACATTCACAGAACAGAGGAAATCAAAATACGGTGTAACTCATTCATTTAGCAAGTAAGTTCTCAATTCAATTGCCAAGTACCAAGGTCCAAGTATCCCACCCCTGGCCAGTAGCCAAAGTAGCCCACTCCTGGGCAGTACATTCATGTAGTCTCTTCTCAAAAGGAGATTAGTTTCCAATCATAAACAAAGTACATTCATTTGGTCAATCACAGAGCCCAAAAAAGTCAAAGGTTTCCTACCCCTGTATCACAACTGAATTACAATACCATCCATTAACGCCAAGCACTTTCTCAAAAGGGGCAGGAGAGCACAAAAGGCCCTCTACCCTTAAGCTACAATAAGGTTAAGATATCATTACAGCATTGAGAACCCAAGGAAAGGTCCTTCCTTCATCTTGACTCGAGGCACGTTCTCAGCAATCTCAGTTCCTGGGGAGACAAAGCTCAACAAAGCCATAGCCAGTGTCCTCACCAAGTCACTCTCTGCCTGAAGAACAGTCCCAGAACCCCTGAAAACATCAGCAAGGCCCTCTTCCAGGATTTCTGTAAACATACGACAGGAAAATCCTCCTTCAGGGCTTCTGAACCAACAGCCAGGTTCCAGGACCTCTACAACAGCAGCACCGTCCTTTACCAGCAGGTAAATCTGGCAAAACAACATCAAAACAGACAGACAAAATACTGGCATCACAGCCAGGCCTCCTCAGTTCTTGCCAGCTCAGGGTGGCAGTTCCCAAAAGTCCTTGTGGCCTCCTCTGCTTAGGCCTTCTCTCTGCTTGGGCCTCTCTCCCAATTCACGGCTCCTCGCAGTTCAGCCCTCTCTCTTCACATCAACAAGTCCATCCCACAAGAAGGATTCACAAGCTCTGGGTTTTAACACTCAACTCGAAAACCAAGCCAATACAGGGGGATCTTTAAATTCCATCACCATTACACCCTTCTAACTAATATGTTTTGGTTCCACAGTTCAGGCTGTGGTCTCCTTGAGAGCAGACACTATTTTCACCCTTCTCTGTTTCTCCAGCATTTAACACAGTGCCTAGAATATAGCTGGAGCTTAAGAAATGCTGACTGACTTTACTTAACTTTTCTTAGAGTTTCTGGCCATTCTCCTTTGCTTAGTATGTTGGTAGGCCTATCCAACTCCACCAAAAGCTATGACTGTCGTATGACCCATCAGAATTAAATGCCTGGACCACAGTAGCTAAAGACAATCAATGTAGGCTTCATTAATAATAGGAACACAAGCCCTCCGGCATATTCTTTTCTTTTTTTTTAATTAGCAAGGATTTCTTTTCTCTCCCTCACCCTTCTCTCCTCCCCAACTGAACAACCACCACAAAAGAAAAAGCCTAATAACAAATATGGCATGATACTTTCAAAAGATCTCAACCAAACATGGAAGGGAGTTACAACAATATCTCCATTTTCCAATGGAGTGGGTGGTTGGGTGGGTAGATGGGTGGATGGGTGGACTTATTAACCATAGCCTCTCAGTGACCAGGAGCAGAATGCATATCTAAGTCCTCACTCCTTTCACTAAACTGAAGACCACAAGGACTTTCTAGGGAAGGAGTGAGAGCTCAATTACTTGACTCATTTAAAATGACAAAATGACACTGGACAAAACTATTTAAACATTAACTACATTTATACAGGAAGCAGGGAGATGCACTGGACAATCTCACTCCAATCTCTCCCTTTCTGACCCTGGCAAAGTATAACATCTATTTACTCCAACAGCCTATGGGGAGTTACTGAACCATTATTATTAACGATAAACTATTCAGTAACCAAACCTCAAAGCCCAGAGGATACACTAATGAAATTCAAAGGAGACATCCCTGACTCTACGATCAAAGGCAGCTCCCTAGTCCATCAAACACAGCTGGTTTTGGACCCATCCAACTGAGTTCCTGCTAAGTTAACTGAGTCTAAAACAAGGGTCCGTATGGATGCTACTTTGTTTATACAGTCATCAATGGGCTGCCTGGCTGGAGCCATTCTGGCTGACCATAGAACGGCTTACAAAGAAGTCTTTGAGCTCTGGAACCCTTTACCTCAATAGCCTGTCTGTAATATCAAAGGAGTTTGGCTCTGTCTTGTCAATCTAGCTGCCAAGGCTGGCAATCAAGTCACAAACTAATCCAAACTCCTCACACGTTTAATTTAATTTTTTAAGTCATACCTTTCCCACAAATCACACTTTCCAACAAATCACTTGATAGACTTTGAAATGCTTCTCCCCTCACTTTCTTTTTTCTCCCTTTTCTACTCTCTCCCCTGCTCTGGTTTACTAGAAAAGTAATGAACCATGACAAGCAAAACTTTTGACTTTTCATCTTCTCTATAATAACCCCTCCTTTTGGGGGGGGGGGGACTCCAGATCTATTATTTCATAAGATATAAATTCCTTATCTACTGATTCAGATGGACAACCCTTCAGTAATGCAGTCTTAAAAATGTTTCTGGGGCAGAAAATTTAAAGAACTTGCCCATAGCCACACAGCTAGAAGGTGTCATGGCAGGTCTTGAGCTCAAGTCTTCTTTGATTCTGGGTATCTGTCATCTGTTCCAAGGCCAGCCCTCTACCTACTACACTATGGTTCCTCTCATCTCCTCCCGTCTGAATTCAAAATAGCAGAGCTGAGTTAGAGGAAACATTTTTCAATCATCTTCAAAGTGAAAGATTTAATTCAACCACGTTATAGTCACACTGTTAAGCACCTGAGGCTGAATTGAATTCAATAATTAAGGAAAATGCAAAGCATCACTGACCAACCATGACATTATGCTAAGCTGAACTGCACAGTTTCTTTTAATACAACTTAAGTAACTTAATGAAAACCTAAAGATTTGAGAGAGGAAGATGACTTTTAAAAAATGTCATCCAACTGGTTCACCATTAAATTCATTTTTTCTTTTCATCTCAGGGAAGCCACACAACAGAAGGAAAGAAAGGCTTCCGGCTTGATACCTTTAGTATTGTCCAACAGAACTTGCTTGTCTCCATTTCCAGGGAGAATTAGCCCCCTTACTGGTGGCTGATTCCAAGTTAAACATTATAAAACTCTGTACAAAAGCATTCTGGTAGCCCCTAGGAGGAAAGCAGAACATGGTTTTGGAACTGGGGGGTGCCTTAGAGATAACATCATCTGGTCTGAATGCCTCATTTTTCAGATGAGGCAATTGATGGGAAGTGACTTGCCCGAAGTCATATGAGTAAAGCTGAGATATGAAGCCAAGTCTTCTGACCCTCCCTCTACTCAAATCCAGTATTCTCTCCATTGTACCACAGAGCAGAATCACTATTTTAAAGTAGTCATCCCATCTTCAGTGACACCCACTTCAATTTACATAGCCATGTTAAGCCTGGGCAACAGGCCTTCTATGGAGAAAGGGGAAAGAACCTTCTGTTTCATAAGCCCAGTCTCACCACTTCAGGGGAAAGAATTGAGCTTCTTTCATTTGAAAGGAAAATAGGAAAACAAATTATTAGGGGCAGCTAGTGCAGTGAATAGAACACCAGGTCTGGAGTCAGGATTAGACCTGAATTCAAATCTGGACTCTGGCATTTACTAGCTGTGTGACCCTGGCCAAGTCACTTAACCTGTTTCCTCAGCTATAAAATAAGAATAATAATAGCACCTATTTCCCAAGATTTTTGTGAGAACTAAATAATATTTATAAAGCACCTGACACATAGTAGGCACTATATTAGCTATTAGTAATATATCTATTAATAAACTGCTATGGCTGATGTTCAGTTGTTTTTCTATCATTTCTAACTCTCCATGATGCAAGCTGGAATTTTCTTGGCAGACATACTGGAGTGGTTTGCCATTTCCTTCTCCAGGTCATTTTATAGATGATGAAACTGACACAAATGGGGTTAAGTGACTAACCCAGGGTCACACAGCTCATAAGTGTCTCAGGCCAGATGTGAACTCAGAAAGATAGGTCTTCTTGACTTCAAGCCTGGTACTCTATCTACTGTATCACCTAGCTGCCCCCATCAATAAATATTATTACATAATTATAGTTATTATATTATCTAATGTATACCATATTATTCTAAATATTGTTATAAATGTTTTAATAATAATAATACTATATCCCTTAATAAATAAATTACAATGCATAATATGTGGGGATCACTTTTTATGCTCTTGAATGTCCCATTGGGTATAATAATTTACCCCTTTAGGATAATAGTTTAACAGAAAACTTGGGCAATCAAAAGATTTAGAGATGGGAGAAGCCTTCTACCTTATCCAATCTAACTTCATTGTGTTACAGATAAGGAAATTGAGTATCAGCTACATAACATTACTTTTCCAAGGCCACATAGGCACCATAGTAAGAATCTGAACCCTGATCCTAAGTGAGACTCTAAACTCTTGCTGCCTCTCAACATTTTAATGCTTGTGAAGCATAGAGCTCTGTGCTCAGCTGAAGACAGAGAAATTTATACAGTGTTGACACACACAACCACTCTGTGATGTAGCTATTCTAATCTTATTAAGCTTATTTTATAGATAAGGAATCTGAGGATTGGAGAAGTTGCAGGAGCTGGTCTCTTAACTACAGGTCTTCTGACTCCAAGAACAGTATTCTTAACTCAATACCAATGTAGGAGAACCACAGGGACTAGTGTGGAATAAAATCTTAGTGCTTAGGGACAGCTAGGTGGCACAGTGGGTAGAGGACTGGGCCTGAGTTCAAATCTGGCCTCAGACAAGTTTTGGCCTCTAAGATCCTGTGAACTAAAAATGTTTACTGAAAATAACAGAAATGGAAATTGATGATAGTAACCCAAAATACCCTATAATCACCTTGTTACCCCATACTCTGGGGGTGGCTGATACCTCACGACAGCAACTTCTGTTCTTGCTGGCTGAGGAGGAGGGTAGGGTTTGACCATCTCATGGATCATCCCAGGGTGTTGGTCATTGTAAAAGAGCCCATGTTCCTGGGTCTTGCTGACTGGAGACATCATTGGCTTAGCCTTGAAGGGATATTCAGGTGGAGGGCCTCGCGGGTCCATCACTTTGCCTGCAGGCTGGGCTGAGGGTGGTCCCCCACCAGCCTTAAACCCTTTACCATTCCCTGAGCTAGGGAGGTGTTGCTTAGCCCCATTCCGCTCCAGTGACAGCTGCATGATTCTCTCGCTGAGAGAGCGGACATGGCCCTGCTTGAGTTCCTTGAGGGCATCATCCTTATGAGCCTGGCCACTATTGGCCCGATTCACTGTGGGCCTCCCTTCAGTCCGGGACTTCTGACTAGTTGTACTGGGCACGTAGTAACCATGAGCGACAGCCCCCTGCTGCTGTTGCTGCTGCTGCCCCCTGAAGAACTGGGACTGGGCCTTGGCCTCCTCATAAGTCGGCAGCTCCTCATTGTTCTGCTGGGGCTGAGCGGACCGGACCTGTTTCTCCATCACCGTATTGTCCACCTGATGTTCTTGCCCCTGAGGTTCCTGCCGTGCTGACTGGTGGACCATTTGTGGGTCTTCTTGAGTAAGGTTTTCCGTGGAAGAAAGGGTGCTTGTCGTACTGTTGGACGGTCCCGCACTCCCGGTGGCCTGGTGCTGAATGGCCAGCAGATTCATGTTCTCAGTCGGGGTGCCATACCTGAGTTGTTCCTGGATCAACCTCTGTAATACTGTGCCAGCTGCCCCATCCTCTGAACCTCTCATTTCCACCTCTGAGATCCTCAGGAAAGTTGGGGAGTAGAAGTTACAAAAAGTGTCCTCAACTGGAAAAAAATGAGAAAAAAAAAGTCAAGCTTTTATAGAAAAGGATGGATGTCAGTGTGTATTTTTTTTCTCATTTTAGCTATATAGTCAATGAACCTTAGTTATCTGTAACACTGCTGCAAACCTTGGGGTAAGGTTTTTGAGTAACAAAAAAAAACCTTACAAACCCATGTGCATTACTACATAGCAGAACTGGTGAGTCATGTTCACACTTATGTAAAATTAAAATTATTGTCTTAATAAGCTAGGTTCTTGGGTTTCACCTTCAAGTTTGTCCCCATCTTTGGTGGACAGCATGAGAATACTAGCTAGAAACACCCAATAACAGTATAGCCAAGTCAAATCAAGTCAATGAGCATTTATTAAGAACCTAGAACCTACTGTGTGGTAAGGATTAGGGATACAAAAAGGAGGGCAGAAGATCCCTAAACATGCAAATAATTATGTCCAAACAAGATATATACAGGTAAATTGGATATAATCTCAGAGGGAAGGCGACAGCATCAAGAGGGAATCAGGAAAGATTTCCTTCAAGAAATAGGATTTTAGCTAAGATTTAGAGGAAATCAGAAAATTCAGGGAGTGAAGACAAGAAAGGAGAGAATCCTACACGTCAAGGAGAGGTCTTAAAAATGTTCAATCAGAAAGAAAGAGTAAGGAAGCTATATCCCTGCAGAGCAAGGTCTTAAACTGAGTTTTTGGAACTTTTAAAAATACATGTTTTTGACACCTGTATTTCAATAGAACCCACTTCCTCTGAAATCACATGTTATTTTAGGCATTTAGAAACATCATTCTGAGAAGGGTTCACTTAGGCTTCACCAGCTCTCCAAAGTGTACCATGACATAAAAAATGAGTAAGAATCACTGGCTTAGAGAAATGGAAGCTATAAAGTAAGGGGAAAGACAGGAGGAATACTGAGAGGGAAAAAGTCTAGAGCTACTCGTGATAGGAAAACTCAATAATCCAGATACTTTATTCCCTAGCAATGCTAGATTAATGATGAAATATAATATGTTTAATGAAGATTATTTCTGCATTTGAACTTTCAATCATTCACTCTCTATGTAGGAAGGCAAGGTGTGTGTGTGTGTGCGTGTATACACATATATACATATGTATTTATACACACACACACACTCACATATATATATATATATATATATATATATATATATATATATATACACACACATATATATAGCAGCCTAAGGCCATGCTTAGAGCTATGCAGGTATACATTTCCTAGGCACAGAAAATCTGAACCAAGAAGCCTGTCCTATAACTACTAGAAGAGATATTATTGTCAGGTAAGCTATCAAGGGCATCTCACAGCAACACCCTCAACAGGGTGTCACTGGTAATAGTTGCAAGAATAATAAGAATGACACCACTAATTACCAGTGTTGGTGTTCAAGAAAAAAGCAGCAATTTTCCAATCTGTTCACCGTCCTCTAAACAATCCACATTCACACTTCAAGTCACATAGAGGCTAATCCAAGTCCTGCAGGGGAAAACTGTGAAGTTAATCAAGTATTTACTGAGTAACTAGTGGGTCCAAGGTATCCCACTAGGAAACCTCAGGGGAATCGAGAGTTGATTCTTGTCCTCAAGGAGTTTAAAATACAAATAAAACTGGAGAGAAAATCCATTAATGAGCATTTATTAAGCACCAGACACATACCTGGTACTGGGAATACAAAGACAGAAATCGCACAAGTCCCTGCCTTCAAAAGGTTTCTATTCTATAAGGCAGAGATTCTTATTCTGGAATCCATAAGCTTATTTTTTTTAATTTATAATGCTATTTCAATAAAACTGGATTCCTTTGTAATCCTATATATCTTCGTTTATGCATTTATGAGAAGGATCCATAGTTTTCTGTCAAAGGAATCCAAGACACACAAAAAAGTTAAGAATCCTGGTCTGGGGCATAGAATGGAAATGTGCAAGTATATACAAAAAAATAAATAAATAAATACTATAATTTGGCAAGGGGAAGACATGGCAGCTGGGAATGGGGCAGGAATCAGAAATCTTAAACAGCAAGGGAAAAATGAAAGAACAAGAGAAGGTAATAATAAATCAGGTATCACAAGATCACTTGTGGGAATGCTTCATCAGGAGGCAACTTCTGTTAGGAAAAACAATTATGCCAAAAGAGCTGATTTGTTCAGTTTTGCAGTAAAGGAATCATTGACACAGATCGAGAAAGGGGAATTAGAACTCGTCTAGTCCAAATCCCTAATTTCACACATAAGGAAATTGAGGTGCAAGGGAGGAGAAGTGACATGCCCAAGGTTACATGAAGAACAAGTTGGTAGCATGGGATTCAAACCCAGGTCTTCTGATTTTGTATCTAGATCTCTTTCCAAGAAACCAAGCATGGTCTTTCCCTAAATGGCTCTACAGAAAAAGAAGCCAGTGGAATTCTCTGAGCTCTGATAGAATGGAGATTTCAGGATATTTAAGGCATATAATAGGTGTTTAATGCATGGATATTAATTAACTGATTTAGCCCAAGGCAAAAGACCTACTTCCCTGAATTGACTTTAAACATGCTCAAGAGAATTATATGCAATTACAGGAATAGCAGGCACACTAGGACCAACAATGCTTAGCAAGGAGGCTGTTTTCTTACCAAACGAAAGTTTTGAACTTGAAATACTTGGGGAATTTCTGTTTAAAATCAATCGATCAATAAGCCTACTGGTAATTGGAAGAAAACAAAAAGAGAGATGGGAGAATTGAGGGAAAGGGAGGAAAAGAAGAGGGAGAAAAGGGCATAAAGAGATAAGAGAAGACTTGAGGAAGTAGGAAGACTTTTAAAGTTCCTACTTTACTAAATTGAAAGCAGGGAGTTATAGTAAAACAGAACTGCCTACCTTAGCACACGAGCCAAAATGGGGCACTTTTTAAGGAAAAGGGAAACAAGGATCCAATATGTTGGTTCCTAAATGTATAAATAGGGGAAAGGAAAAAGGGAGCCAGGGAGGATACCTGAAGAAATCACATCTTGTAAAAAGTCAAAAATGGGAAAGAGAACAAGGCTTTGCCTTTCGGACACCAGCACCAAGGAAATGGGGCTTACCAGCTTTTTCTCTAGTGCTACTGCCTGCCTCTACTGTCAACGGAGAAGCTTCATGCCTCCCAGAGAAGAACTGAAGGTCTGGGAAAAGATAATTTGTGTCTTCGAGTAGCTGGGCCGGGCTACTTGGACTGCAACACACAGGCAGGGGACCTGGAAACAAGAAAAAGGGGATGTTAATGCCAATAAATTCCGCCATCCTTCCTGCCATGACTCACAATAGCAGCCTTTGAATCATTCCTCCAAAACAATTTGAGTTGTAGTAGAAGCTTGTTTGACTCTGTTACTTTTTGATTCATAAAATTCCTGACTTACTCTGCAAAATCATCACAAGGTCAGCCACCCACTAAAATGGCCCACGGGGGGCCAAATGGCAATATCCAAACCACAGGAAGTGGAATTTCCTACCAGGCAGTCCAAAGAGCAAAGTAAAAATCCAATCCCCTACTGAACAACCCAAGCAAGTCCCAGAGCGAGGAATGGGACATTGGAGGGAAGGGGAAGTGGGGGAGAAGGGACTTGGAGCAGGAGGAAGGGGGTAGTATTTTTTTAAGGGAAATAGTAGCTGCCTCTCAGAACAAGGAAAGGAAACAGAAAGGAGCCATAGTTTCAACAGACCATGTGCTAGCATGAGAACATCCCAGCACGGGATGGAGTCAGGCACTCAGCCTTGTATTCAAACTGTGCACAAAAGTCTTTGGAGTTTCATGTTGCTATGTGTAGCCAGAGTCGTGGCCCTCTGCCAAACCCTGGCCTTTCAGCTCTGGTTTATCTGCTTCACACACAAACTGGGGTGCACTTCCTGTTCCAATTAAATATGACATTTTCCTCAAGCCTACAGTCACTAGACATGAAACACCACTACAAAAACACTGATAAAGCACATGGAGAGTTCTCAGGAGCATTCTGCAGGACAGGGTGGGCTCCATTCTCAGGCCTGGGATCCTTTCTCTAGCAGAACCTCCAGTCCAACATTCACTTTCTACCCCCCTCGCACTCCCCCGAAAGATAATATGATCTACTCCGGGGAAACAGAATCTCACTGCATATCTCATAAGGAAAATTCTTTCCCAAAAGAAAATTCCATTAGTAAGAAAATTATTTTTCTCATTAGCACCAGAATAATATTCAACGTTAGCTAACAAAATGTAACCTTCTTGAGGACAGACACTGTTTTGCTTCTGTGTTTATATAGCACATAGCACAGCGCCTGCCATATGTTGGCTACATAATGAATGTTTGATAAGCTGAAATCAACTCTAAACAACTTGATGATTCCTCTTACCTCTCTTAGGAAAATAATTGACATTTGTAAAATGCTTTCAATTTCCCCAACCTCATCCAGAACATGAAATCATTTGATCCACACAATCATGTGAAATAGGTACCATGGTAAGTATTAATCCCTAAATGAGGAAACCTGAGAACTTAAGTGACTTTTTGCTCAGTCTCACAGACCTACTAATGTTCACTGCTTCATTAAAGCTAGAGAACTATCTTTGTTATCTGGAGATCTGGGTTCTAGTCCTGGCCCTGCTACTAATGGGTGTGAACGTCAGCAAGTTAACCTTGCTTGTTTTATCTATGTGCCTTTTCTGCTTTTGTTGCTGTTCAGGTCTTTCAGTTGTGCCCGATCCTTTGTGACCCCATTTGGGGTTGTCTTGGCAAAGACACTGTGCTGGTTTGCCATTTCCTTCTCCAGCTCATTTTACAGATGAGGAAACTAAGGCAAACAGGGTTAAGTGACTTGCCCAGGCTCACATGGCTGATAAGTATCTGAGGCTAAATTTGAAGTCAGGAAGAGGAGTCTTTCTGACTTCATGCCTGGCGCTCTATCTACTACACCACCTAGCTGCCCCAACATACCCCATGCATCATGACAATATTCATCAGAAAGGAGTGAACTCCAGTCAGAGGCTTAAGGAAAGTCCAAATGATTATAATAACTCAGAGTGATCTTCCAGATACAGCGGGAGCTTTCCAGCACCCTGGCTGGGAGCAGGGCTAACTGCACAAATAGGCAAACTTGTCATCTACAAAGCTCAGTGTATGGAGTACCAAAAATCCCGTACCCTATCATCTCCACTGACCTGTCACATGTGAAATGACACCATTATAAATTTGTTCCTTTGGGTGATTAGCATTAACCATAAGAAATGATGTCAACACCCCTGGGAGCCATTGGAATACTCTCTAAGCCATTAACATGTTCATCAGTTTATCAGATCCCATCACATTACACAGAACCTGAATACAGACGCTCTTCCCATGGGTAGAAAACAAAGAATCAAATCCAGGCTATCAGGTAGTGTCTAAGATGTGTAATGAGTAAAATCTGGAAAAAGAATTCTCTCAGAAGGACAGTATGGCTCTAAGTAGTCTGGGTCTGCTGTAAAAAGTCAAATTTTAGCTGGGACTTGAAAGAAGCCAGGAGGCAGAGATGAGGAGGGAAAGAATTCCAGGTTAGTGAAAAATGGCCAAAGTTGAGACAGAGGGGGTCATGTACAAGAAACAATGAGGCTCTAGTGTTACTGTATCCCAGTGGGAATGAGTGAGATGTAAGAAAACTGGAAGAGAGGGAGGGTAAAGGAGCCAGGTTGTGAAGGGCTTTGAATGCCAAAGAACTTAATATTTGATACTAAAAGTGATAGGGAGCCACTGGAGTTTGTTAAATGAGTGTGTGTGTGTGTGTGTGTGTGTGTGTGTGTCTGTGTGTGTGAGAGAGAGAGAGAGAGAGACGGAGAGAGAGAAAGAGAGAGAGAAGGCTAGTGTGTGTGTGTGTGTGTGTGTGTGTGTGTGTGTGTGTTGGGTGACACGGTCAGACCTGTGCTTTAGGAAGATCACTCTGATCACTGAGTGGAGGATGGAGTGGACTGAGGAGAGACTTGAGACCGGCAGACACCATAGGCTATTGAAATAATCCAAGTATGAGGTGATAAAAGCCTGCACAAGGATGGGGGCAGTGTCAGAGGAGAGAAAGGGTCATCTAGGAGAGATGTTATGAGGGTAAAATAATCATATCCTGGCAATAGAGGAGGTGAGAAAAAGTGGGGAGCCAAAGGTGATGTCTAGGTTGTGAGCCTGGATGACCAGGAAGATGGTGGTATTCTCAACAATCATAGGGAAGTCAGGAAGGAGAGAAGGCTTGGGGGGAAAGATGTGCCCAGTCTGGGACATGTTAAGTTAAAGACAACTGTGAGAATCTGAATCTTGTCCACATCTTTCCATCTAACTTCCATTAAAGAACTACTCAACATGCCAGAGCCTTCTGGCTCTTTTAATATGTCACAGATATCAACAAGCACATGCCAGTTGTCTGTCTGCTAACCCCAGCTCCTGTTAAATGACCAGCCCACCTCTTTTTCAGGTCCTGTAGAGAAGTGGTGTCAAACCCAATAGAAATGGGAGTCACTATAAGGCATGGGATGGAAAATCAATATTGACACATCCTCTATATCCTATTATAGTTTTATTTATTGGGTTAAGTATTCCCCAATTACATATTAATCTCATTCGGGCCATGCCTAGGAGTGTAGGAGCTGAGAGAAGCATGCCTGATATTCCTGCTGTATGCTATGTCCTTGGTGATGTCTATTAAGTCACTTCTAAGTAAAAACAATCGCTGGTATTAGTCTATGTATCTTCTCAATGCATTGCTCTGTTGCCCTTTGGACCACTTTCAACATCTGTGTACATTGGGAGGGAAAAATCCAACTAATTTACATGTTTACTGAAGTCTAAATTCCCCATCTGGCTCCACTGTGGTTCACTGCTCCAAATCAAATCAGAGTCAGATGTGAATTTGAACCTAGGAATAAACAAAAATGAGCAGCAGCAACATCACCAAATCTCTGAGGTGGGGGAGGGAATCAAAGGATCTCAGATTTAAAGGGAGAAGGAGCATTAGAAGTCATGAAGTTTAACTCTCTCATTTTAAAGATGTGGAAACTCACTCATCATAGATATTTAGAGCTTAATAAGGTGCCTGGCACATAGCAGGTCCTTAATAAATGCTTGTAGACTTGACTAGTGAAAGAATGGACTCTGAAGACCATCTAGTTCAACCCTTCATTTTATACAGAGGAGGAGACTTAGGTGGTGGGGGAAGGGGAGGTTGAGTGGTTTGCCATAGGGAATATAGCATCCTCTCCAACCTGCTAAATGAACAGCCTCTGGTCAGGAAGCTAAGTGACCCTGTCAGAATAAGTCCAGCAATAATAGCCTAAAGTTCCTTTTCTAACCAGCTTTCAATGTCACCCAACCTCCAGATCCCCAGGATTCTTCTTTCTGACTATGAATCAGCACCCTATTTCAGACTCTTCTTTCCCTTCTCCCAATGCCTGGTCCTGCTAGACCCAGGTAAGAACCTATTAAAACCCATCAGACCTGACTGGTTTGGAGGGAGAGCACACCTCATTCTACACAGGGCCCCAGTGGTATACCCATTTCCTCCTGGGAGCCTAAGCAGACTTGTTTCTATCATTCTTCCCTGATTGCTCTTCATTTTGTAAGTATCTTCCCTAAATTCTCATTGGCTTGTTCTATTGCAGTGGTTCTCAACCTGTGGGTCGCGACCCCTTTGGGGTCAAATGTGGTTGCCTAAGACCATAGGAAAACACATATTTCCGATGGTCTTAGGAACCAAGACACTGCTCCTCTACCTATCTCCAGGCCAGTCCGCCCACATGCAGATATGCCCACATAGGAGTATAAAAGAGTTACGGCCTTAGGAAGCTTGAGAACCACTGTTCTATTGTCTTGTGAGTTCTGTGTTTCCTTGTATTGGACTTTGATATTCCCTAAACCTTCCTGGGTCTCTCTTAAGACATTCATCCAAGGTCAAATGGGCAGGTTAGTTTTATAGGCAGGATGTGAACCCAGATGCTCTTTTCCTCTGTAGAAAATGGCAAGCACCATTCAAACCCCAGTTCTCTGACTTCAAATTCACTCCCATCATGCCATCCCCAAAGAGGGCATAAAGAAATCACCTCCACTCACAGCCCCTTGTTCTGTTTGTTGTTGTTGTTGTTGTTGTTGTCAAATGTTAAATTTATCGCAATAGTGTCCTTTGTGGCTTTTAACTTGCTGGGCATTCAACACCACCACTATTGATGTCATCAATGACATCATGAGGATGTCAGCCATCAATGTTGCAGCCCACAGCCTGGGCTGTCCCAAGTATCTCTTTAATGGCTCCAGAGAGATCTCTTGCCAAGGATCGATGCCTCATCTGTTGAGCAACGTTGATAATCTCATTGAGACTGATGTTTCCATTGCGTTTAATATTTTTCTGCTTCTTTCTGTCCCGAGGAGGCTCCTTTAAGGGCTTTAGAGAGCAAGGCTGAGGCAGAAGGCACAGCCTCAATCTGGGCCTGTCTGTTCTGAATGGTAAGCTTCACTGTGATCCTTAGCCCTTTCCAGTCACCAGTTGCCTTGGCAATGTCATCAGCAACCTTTCTGGGAGACAAACCCAAGGGACCAATTTTGGGGGCCAGAGCTGATGTGGTACCAACTTCACCACCAGTGTACCTTAAAAACATGACTTTAATTTCATTAGGGTCAAACTTGGGCAGCATGGCGGCAATGAAAGTAGAGACTTGGCCCGGACACTGCAGGGTGGCTGCCGCGTCAGATGAACCCGGATTCGGGACGACTGAAAGAAGTTGCACCTTCACCACCATGAGCTGGAAGCCAAAAGCCACAGCCCATTGTTCTTAAAACAAGCTAGTTGCAGATGTGTTTGGTGGAACCCTATCATGAACCACAAGTGAGTCTGTAAAGCACTTAGCATTGGCCTAGGTCAAGTCCCGACCTCTAGGAAGCTGAACCCTAACCCTATCTCTGTCCTGGCTACCCTGTGAGTGTCTCTTCTCAGAGATCTTATACCTCTCTAGTCTGCACAAGGAAGCTCCCTGAAGGAAATTGACTTGCATTTTACTTCTGTATCCCCCACAATGCCTAGGATGGCCAGCATTCAATGAATAGAATAACCAGATTTCAGAGTGGGAAGAGACCTTTGAAGTTGTCCAGTTCAGACCCTACCATTTGTTGCCTCCCTGATTATATGATAATAATTTACATTAAAATAGTGTTTAAAAAGTTCAACAACAAGCTTATACCACAATCTTGTTCTGTAGGCAGCAAGTACTATTAGCCCCATTTTACAGATGAAGAAACTAAGATCTGAACAGATAAAATGACTTGCCCATGGTCACTCAACTAATAACTGTTGGAGGCCAGGACCTGAACTCAGGTCCCTAGACTTGGGAGCACTGTTTTCCATTTCACCCTTTTCCACATTGAATGAATTAATGAATGAATGAAAACATTTATTAAATGCTTACTATGTGCAAAGCACTAAGCTAACTGCTAGAGATACAAAAAAAAGATAGTCCTTGCTTTCAAGGAATTCACATTCTAATGGGGAGACACTACACGTTTAGAGAGTTTTTTTTTAGTTGTAAGTCATAGGGAAAGGCACAGAGATCCCTAGGGTGCAACAGCAAAGCAGATTATATCTTCTTTAATGTCATTTTCACTGATAAAACTAGTATATCTATTCAGTAAGTATTAGGGAAGTCCTAAGAAGTTTCCAAGGAGTGTGCACATTACTGGGGCAATACAGCATGTACCCAGTTAAATAAAGACAAAACAATAGATAGAAAGTAAAAACAAAGACATTACTGGGGTTGGGGGGGGGGGGGGTGGAGAGAAGGCTGAGACCAGCATTGTGATCATGTAGGAGGTGCACTTCAGATGGGCCTAGGAGGGAGCCAGGAATTACAAATGATAAAGGGAAGAAGAGGGAGCATTCCAGGTATGACAGATCAGCCTGTGCAAAGGAGGAAAGAGATAGAATTTCGTGTACAGGCCACTTTGTCTGGAACACAGAGTGCATGAAGGGGAATAATGTGAAATCAGTCTAGAATAGGAAGCTGGAGCCAAATTGGGAAGGGTTTAAAATGCCATCTGGAAGCATCAAAGCTACCCATTTAACAAGTCCCCCTTAAGTTAAGGCTTTGGGGTTTGAGAGGAGTAAGCCCTCAAAAATAGACCAATCCTAGTTAAAGATTTAGCCCACTCTTCACAAAGAATTTGTTGATTCAGCAAACCACATTCACAAAGTCTCTAAGTTTTGATTAAAATATCCCCCCACAATACATCTAAATTTACATACACTAATAGCTTACATTTATATAGCCTTCTTTGTGTATTATCTCATTTGGTTCTCATGAAAACTCCAGGAATTAGAGAATATAATTATTACAAAGGAATTAAACTGAGGATGGAACACAAGCTCTTCTTATTACTTCTGACTTCTACTGTTTCCACAACATCATGCCTCAATACCCACTCTAACTAACCTCTCTAAACTGAGCTGAAGGCAAAGACTCAGGGTCTGTGAGGTCTCACACATCTTTTAGTCTACAAGAACACACCAAGAGCAAAGGGAAGACCTGTTGGGAATAGCCTCAAAGGAGACAACTGAGTCTTGAGACCATAGATCAAGGTAGAAGAAGCCTTAGAGATCATCTTTGTCCAAGACATTCATTTTACAAATGAGGAAACTGATGTTTAGGGAAATTAATGGGCTTTCAGAAGATCAAATGGGGGAAAATGAGCAAAACCAAAATTTGAAGCCAGGCCCTCTGACTCCAGGGCTTTTTCCTAGAATAGCTCCTCCCCCCCCC
>CM053588.1:130589158-130692179 GCA_028646515.1 Pseudochirops corinnae | reverse complement strand
CTAGGTCTTCCATAATCTGCTCCTTCCCTACCTCCTTAACATGACAAAACTTGCCACACACACCCTACTTACAGGTGGGCCTGTCTCAAGGACTCACTGCCCTTGGCAATATGTGAGACACAGGCATGCCACATGCTTATTTTCCCTAAATAAAACCCCCTCTACCATCCTCTCTATTTTAACCAATAATTCACAGGCAAAGAGTGTCCCAAAAATGGAGACCCTCATTCCAGCTCTGCCCTCCTTCTCAGAGCCCCAACTCCTTTATCTGTAAAAGGAGGCTATAACATTTGCACTGCTTAATTCACACAGTTACAAGTCATGGGCTTTACAGATAGAAAGTACTTCTATCTCACCTCTGCCTCCTAGAATTCTGAGTTCTCTTCAAGACTCTGCTTGAAAGCCAACTTCTCTCCTTGATCCCTCCTTTGCTGAGGCCTCCAGCTACTAATGCCTTCTCTGCAGAATTACCTCGCACCTATTTTGTATATTCCTACATTCATACATCTCTCTTCTGACTAGATGGATCAGCTTCTTGAAGGTAGGGGCTATTTCTTATGTCTTTGTATTCCCAGTATTTGGGCATATGGGATCAATAAATGCTTCTTGATTGATTAATCAATATCCATTCATCAAACACTAGGTGCTTATTCTGTATAATAACTATGTTAGCCATTCAGAGATGCAGAAAGAAATAACATTAGCTAAGATTTATATAACAATTACTATGTGCCAGGCATTGTGTTAAAAGCCCTTTACAAAAATGATCTCATTTGATCGTCCTAACAACCTTGAGAGGGAGGTGCTATTATTCTGCCCATTTCACAGAGGAGGAAACTGAAACAAACAGAAGGTAAGTGATTTGCCCAGGGATGCACAGCTGGTAAGTGTCTGAAGATGTGCATGAACTCAGGTCTTCCTGATTCCAGGCCCAGCAATCTATCCACCATACTACTGAGCTGCCCCAGGACCTTAAGAGTTTATTCCACTCCATTCAACAAGAAAACCTTGGGGGGGGGGGGGGGATTTTATTTTTATATAGTTATGCTGTGCTCTAAGTTTTCTTTCAACTCAAATTCTGAGATGACAGCGAGCACCACAGCAGACCACTCTCCCCTCCATCATCACCTTCCACTGTTAAAAAACTAAGGGGAAGTTGGAGGTCAAAGACAGGTCTAGCCAACTGCCCCACCCCTCTTTTCACTGCCCTGGGGCCACGAAGCTCTGGCTCTCTCTCTCTCTCTCTCCCTCCCAGCGGATGCTGTGCTCCAGGAGGTCGGGAGGCTCTATCACAGCCCCTATCAATTGCAAAAACAATCTCCCAGGTGTTATTTTGCCAAAGTGCAGGAACTTCCTGCCAGATGCATGTAACATAAACCTCCTAAGCACTGTGAAGAAAAATCACTGCCCCAAATTAGAAAGGCCCTCAGTGATGTTAGAAGAGACTTTAACCACAACAGCAAACTCTGGGTGGCTCTGACCTTCCCCTTTCAAAGAATCGAGGAATTTACATACTGTGCCAGAGGGCCCAAAGTTCAAAAAAGCAACCAAAATATTCTGAATTGACTTAAACTGGGGTGGTTTTCCTAGGGAGCTGAATACCCTTTTCTGGAGTATGGATGTCCTGGAAATGATACCTGTTAAAGTTGTTCACATTAGAAGAGGACCAATAACATCAGATGTTGGGGTCAAGGTACAGCGTGTTTTAAATATAGATGATCGGGTCCAATATGAGCTGTGATGGCTCTACCACAGGTCAAGCACAAATAGTTCATTTGAACATTTAGGATGGAGATGTCTCTAGATTTGCAAATCTCACATTTCCTTTCTGCTTCCGTGATTCTGCTTTGTTCATGTAGCACAGCACCTTCTTTGAAGCAGGATGATGATCATCCTGGGCCGTCATCTCCATGTCTCACAACTGATACTAAAGTTCTTCCGAGAGATTCTGACAGTTCTTTGCCCTCCACGAAAGCACTTGCCTTGTAGGAGTTCTCTGTAAAATAGTCTTTTAGGCACACGTATGGTTGGCATTTGGGCTGCATGGCTAGCTAGGATTTGTTCTGTGAAGTTTGGATTCAGTCAAAGGGCTGCCCTTGAGGACCTAGAGGGCCATATGTGACCTCGAGGCAACAGGTTTCCCACCCCTGGGCTAGTCCATTGGAATTGCACTCTCTGCAGTGGAGTTTGAAAGCTTGGCAGTTCAACTCATGAGAGGACCTCAGCATCTGCTACCTTATCTTGCCAGGTGATCTTCAGAATCTTCCTAAGACAATTCAAATGGAAGCAGTTCAGTTTCCTGGCATGGCACTGGTACACTACTGTCCAGGTTTCCCAGGCATACAACAATGAGGGCAGCACAGCAGCTCTGTAGACTTCCAGTTTGGTAGCCAGCCCAATACCTCTTCCTTCCCACACTTTCCCTTGGAGCCTCCCAAACACTGAGCGAGCTCTGGCAATGCCAGCGTCAACCTCATTATCTTTGTGGACATCTCTGGAAAGTACACTGCCAACGCAAGTGAACTTATCTACAGCATACAAAATTCCTCCATTTGCTGTAACCAATGGTTCCACGTACAGACGGTACAATGGTGGCTGGTGGAAAACCTCTGTTTTCTTGGTGTTGGTTGTCAGGTCAAGATTTTTCTTGGGAGTTGAATAGCCTCTTCTGGACTATGGATGTCCTGGAAATGATGTATATGGGAAGCCAAGGCCCAGTTGCCTTAGAGAGAGGCCTCATCCCTGCCTGCTTTGAACATAATGGATTTTTCTTTTTCAAAGGCATTTGTACCAAAACCCAACCGGCCAGCTGTGCTTAGCCAAGTTCAAGTTTTAGGAACCTGGGAAATACATATGAGAGGTACATACATACTGTATCTCCCTACTCTTAGAAAAGACAGAATTTCTACTTTTGAATGAAATGGGAGTCAGAATTTTTATTCCCTACTTTCCTTCTTCAATCAATCACTCAGAAAACCTTTATTAAAGCATCTAGTGTGTGCCAGGCATTGTACAATTGTTGGGAATTTTTCAACTAGGAGGAAGGGACCTCCTGGGAGTATTTCACCCACCAAAGGCTTGGACAAATTGTAGGTCAAGTAAAGTGAGTTGACAAATTCAAATGGAGAGAAGTTTATCAGTATGCTGAGAGAGACTGCCCCCTCAGAGCAGTCTCCCGTTCTTAGTAAACAGATTGGGCACAGATACCTTTTCTGGCTCACGTAGAGTACATTTTCAAACACTGGCATCCTGTGGTGAGTAAACGAAGCTTATCTAACTTTAGCTGTCTTAGCTGTCTCCATATTTGGAAAGGTCGTTACTAGAACCTACTGCAATTACCTCCCAGATCTGGGAAAAAGCAGACCAACCCCCCATTGCAGACTTGGATTATCTGACATCATCAAAATGGAGACTTGAAATCACATACATTTTAGAATGGAATTGCTATGCTGCCACACCAAGTGAAGGAAATACAAGAACACAGATTTAAGCAATGCCTACTTGAAAGATTCCTACCTACATGTACCATTATCTTGGTGCTTGGGAAAAAGCAAAGGTGGTTAATTTCTCAAAACCCCATAAAAAGGCAGGGCACCAGCTTTCATCACATACAGGTTCCCAGGCTCAATATGAGTCAATGCTGTGATACAACAACTAAGAAAATTAACATAGTTTTAAATTTTTTTATTGTTATGAACTCAACAAACATTAACATACTTTTATGTACAGTGCTCGGACAAAGGACTAATTCCATTATACTCTGCTCTAGAGTTATCCCTTCCACATTGCAGGCATTAGGGGCGAGGCAGCCCTACTTCCCATCTGGAAAAATCCATGTAAAATTTTTGGCTGTCCTTTCATACCAGAGAAGAAGTCTGACTTTTTTTTCTTTTATGGGATGATTATAGTACCTTATTGTAAAATGTGGGTTAAGTATTTGGTCATAGGCTCTGGGTCATCTGCTGCCCTTATCATGTCATCTGGGGCTTCTATAAAACTCCTCCAAGATTCCCATTTAATTTCTTATGCTGACCTGAGATATACTGAAACCACAAAGGGGAAAATCTCAATGTGGAAGGGATAACTGTAGTGTTTTATTCAGGATGCCACATTTTAGGAAAAGACATTGATAAGCCAGATAATATTCAGAGTAAGGATAGTAGGGATGGTGAAAGACCTTAAGATTGTACCACGTGATGACTGATTTAAAGAAAAGAAATGGTTTAGCATGGAAGTGAAAACTATATGGTAGGGACACAATAGCTGTTCTCAAGTATCTGAAAGGCTCCCTTGGGCAGAGGGATTAAACTTGTTCTGCTTGGCCCCAAAGGGAAGAATGAGGAACAAAACCATAGCTATAAAAGAGGAAAATCGAAGACTGATATCAGGGCAAACTTCCTAACAATTAGAGTCAACCAGACTGCAATAGACCCTTCTGAGACTGAGTTCCTCCTATTAGCCACCTTCAACAGAAGTAGGATGACCACTTTGCTAGTAGAAGGGATTCTCGTTCAGGTGTGGGTAAGACTTTGACTTCTGAAGTTCTTTCCAACTCTGAGTCTGTGATCTCTGATTCTGTGTCACCAGCTTAGCTGTCTGAACTTCAGCAAGTCACTCAATGGCTCAATGTTGTTTTTCCCATCTGGACAATGAGGATAATAATATCTATCTCATGGGGGCCATTAGGACTTAAGAATGACTACAAAACTTTTATTACTGAGACCAAACTTAAAAAGGTTGATATCATTGAGACATAGATCTTAAACCTTTCAAAAGGCTTTCAATCAATCAATCAACAAGCATTTATTAAGTGTTTAACATGTGCCAAGGTAGCGTGCCAAGTCCTGGAAATACAAAGAAAAAGCAAAAACACGTTCTGCCCGCAAGGTGCTCACATTCCAAGGAAGGCTGAGACGAGCAGATAACATGTAAATCAGAGCATACAATTTAAATATAGAAGATACGAAAGGTAACTTTGGAATTAAAAGGAATACAATCCAACCTTCCACAGCATCCTAGGCAGATAAACATTCATTCAAACTCTGTTCATTTTCATTAACTGATGACTTCATAAGTAACCCAGTCCTTCACTGGACCACTCAGATAGCTCTTCAAATGGTTGAACTTAACTTCTAATAAGTCGTTAATGATGGCCTTAAAAAATTATTTTTCTAAAAAGGTGTATTTGGAAATTTTTGTTGACACCAAGTTCAAGTTTCTATATGAATACTAAACATATTTCTTTGTAAGTATTCTATAATTTTGTTGTGTGACTAATTCATACTGGCCTCCCTCCATGAGTATGAGTAAAGAATTTTTCACTCTTGGTAGTGACATATGCTGTAGCTAGTAATCTGCTGTCACCAAAACTATCCTTAGAATTATATTTAAACAATTACCATCATAATAAAAATGATTCACTAAAATAAGCCAGATCTTCCCAGTGTCTGTAGCATTTCCTAATTAAGACCCTTTCATTCAGTTCTTCAAAATGTCTAAATTAAAACAAGAATCTAACAATAATCTTAATAATGAAACATTTTACATATAAGCATCCTGTTGGGCACTGAAAGAAGAAAAAAAAAAAAAATCAAAGGGAGTCCCACATCATATCCACTGTCTGACATCACTATCATTCTCTGGAAGGAAGCATACCAAGTTTCCCACGCAGCCTTGTAACCAAGGACTTGGCCAAAGAGAGAGGCAAATTCTATCACATTAGAGAAGCTAAATCACACCTAGAACATACTGTCAAGGATCTGCCCCTATTTTTGACTGTCCACTCTCCATTCCCGGCAAGGGAACTTACTTTCTTTACCCTAACATGTACTCCTTGGGGCGGCTAGGTGGCACAGTGAATAGAGCACTGGCCCTGGAGTCTGGAAGACCAGAGCTCAAATATGACCTCAGACATTTAACACTTACTACCCATGTGACCTTGGGCAAGTCACCTAATCCCAACTGCCCTGCCTTCCCCCCTCCAAAAAGCAAAAAAAAAAAAAAAAAAGACAAAGAAACCTACTCCTCCTACCCAATGGCAGCTACACCCTGATTTCTCCTACAGGACAAAGACTATAAAGGGTTTCTTATCTAAGGCAAGGGTTGTTCCAGTTCCAAAGTCTCCTTATAGTTGATGCACTGTGTTTACTTCTATTCTCTTGACTCCTCTTTCTTGTCTTTAATCTCTGCTTTCTTTGTACTTCAGCTGTTAAAATGGCCTTCTTCCATTTTCCATCTTAATCTCTGCCTTCTGTGTATTTCCTGAGTCTAGACCACATTCTCAATGTGCTGTACCCTACTTTCAGCCTCCATCTTATCCCTGTTGTTTTTACATTAGAACTTTGTCTCTGAGAGCAACCATTCTCAATAACCTAGCGGAAGACACTAATGAAATCCCTAAGAGATAATAAATTCAGCACCAGCACAGACTGAGTCGTAATTTCAGTTCAAGACAGTCTCTCCCTCAGATGAAAAATAACTTCAGTACCTACCTGAGGGTTACTATGAAAATGCAACGACTCCCAGTGACAATATTCACGTTCCCAAGAGCAATGATCCCAATTTTTCATCCCATAAATCAGAAACCCAAAGAAGGAAGTCCTTACTAGGGAGGAGAGGCAATTTAGCTCTCCTTAGAGGAACAGAAATGCTTCAAATATGGCTTTCTCCCTATGTGACCATATTGGGCATTTTCTTGTTCCCTAGAGAGCTAAAATAGGACAATCAGGATGATTAGTTTGGAAAAGACTAATATTAACTTAAACATCTTTAAGCATAGCTCCCATTTTATTTTCCTATAAATATCAAGTATCTACTTAGAACATAAAATATCTATGCTTATCTTCTCCTTTTTTCCCCACTTTATAATCCATCCTGTGTATTAAAATGACACCATTTCTACCTCATGTTTCCATGTTCCTGGATCCCCTTAGAGCTGATTAAATCTTTGCCTTTCTTAGTAATCACTAGCTACCATAAAATCTGAATATCCAATTTATAACAATTATATCTAAAGTGATTTTTTTAATCAACTTTGAAAAAAATCAGGAAGACATGATTGAATCAGTTCGGAGGGAGGGGGGAGTCCCAAATGCAAATAACTCAACAAAACACTGCAAGGTCTGAATGTATGAACTCTTTTAAAAAACTAACTCGTCTTTTTCTTGATAAAACCTTCATGTTAGCTGACTAATGTCAAGCAAGTTCTCACCAAAGAAATAAACCCAGAATTTGTAATGTGATTTGTGGGAAATGTATCATATCTGCTCAATTTAAGTATTACAGATCACAGATTTAGAGCTGAAAAGGAACCCCTTATATTTTACATGTGAGGAAACTTTGGGCAGAACATAGGGCACTGAAGAGGGCACTGGCCTTGGAATGAGGAATTTTTATGTAGACATCTTGGAGTTGTGTCCAACTCTTCATGACCCATTTTGGGGTTTTCTTGGCAAAGATACCAGAGTGGTTTGCCATTTCCTTCTCCAGTCTATTTTATAGATGATGAAACTGAGGTAAACAAGTGTAATTTTAATGGAATAGTAATATCTTCCCCATCCATTAACAGGTCTATGTGACCACATGGGTCCCCTTTTCCCTTGGTATGAGTTGTATTCCCAGATCTAAAGGTACACAGGTATTGTAATCACAGATGTCTTTCTGCTTTGAGGTCTGGGCCAGCTGTGATACATAAGGCCCACTGGGGGAGGAACATGCCTAAGGAGGAGCTTACTGGTAGGAAGGCACTTTTGCACTTTTTGGCACTAAGCTAATTAGGCACAATGAGGGTTGTGATGCCTTCCGGCTCTGAGCCTATTAGTTGAAAACTATATATTGGGAGGCTGGTATTTAACTTTGGGGGTTTGCTTATGAGAAGGATCTTTTGATTCCCTGGACCAGACTCTGAGTAGTCATTTGTTAAGAGCTCCCCCTCCCTGACATCTCAGAGGTTTGGCACTCTCCCAAACCGGTGGCGTATGTAGGTGGTTGTATTACTTTGTTCAGACAGTAGGAGCCCTGTCTGTTGAATTTCTGTGCTAATTTCACTGCCTGTGTTTTCTACTTATCTCCATGAATTAAAGTAAGATTATTAAAGTCACATCCTAATTTAGTATTATTTTGCATTACAGTTATTTGTATGTGAGTCATATCTATCTATACACTAAAGTGTATGCTCCATAAGGACAGTCACCATGTGTTATTTAAATTTTTTATTTCAAACAACTGCTAGCCTGATGTTCTTTGTGCACTGGGACTTAAGAAATTAAAATAAGATTCTTTCCTTTAGCGAAGCAGACCAAAGTACCTGTGCTAGTAGCTTACCCTCTGTGCTAGTGTGGTTGCTAATACAACCGGGTTAAGTGACTTGTCAAGGATCACATAGCTAGTAAGTGTCTAGGATCAGAATTGAATTCACAAAGAGTCTTCCTAAGTCTAGACCCAGCACTCTAACCACTATGCCACCTCACTCTAACCCCCTGACTCACTTGAGTCAGGAATCCTGGTCTCTGAAATCAGTATTTTTCCCACTGCATCATGGATTTCTATGGGTTGGTTACAGTTACTTATTTGTACTTCATTAAGAAATCAGAAAGGATTTCAGGCAGCTAATTTGCCAGTCACTTTCTAAAGAAGTAATGATGGAAAAGCAAATCACTCTATTGTTTAGACCATAACAGCTAAGGTTAGCTCAGAGACATCTCAGGAAGTCACAAAATCACAGAATTTTAAAGCAGAAAAGAAGGTTAGAGATCATTTTATATATGGAAAAAACTAGAGACTAGAGCAATGAAGTCTTGAAACTCCTTTCCTTGGTATTCACAACCCTCCACCAAGAAGCAACACCATCTAGTGCCAAGCCCTAGACTCAGAATCAAAAGAATATGGATTTAAATTCTGACACTTACCAGGTATGTGAACTTGGGAAAATATTTGTACTACCTAACTCACATAGGTTTGTTGGGAACAAAGTATGCTGTACATTTTAACTGTTAGATAGATATGTTACTAATTACTGAGGATGGCTAGCATGGCATAGTGAATGGTGTGCCAAACTTGATGCCAAAATGGCCTGAGTTCAAATCCCACACCAGACACTTAGTAATAGCTACATACATCACAACACCTCAGTTTCCTTGTCTATAAAATGGAGATAACACCTAATTCAGAGGGTTGCTGTTAGGATCAAAGGATATGTAAAAATGCCTTGTGAACTTTAAAGAGCTCTGCAAAGCTCTTTAACGTAAGTGATTTTTGTTTCATACTGTTCTCTTCCATTCGATACTTTGCCAAAACAACTATTCCCTATCCTCCTTACATGTTCCATACTGTCCCTACTTCTAAGGTTTCATATACACTGTTCCATTACATACCCTCTTCCCTACCCTCCCTCTCCACTTGTTGAGTTTATATAGTTCATTAAGCACAATTGAGTTGGACTAACCACATCCTTATGAAGTATTATTCTACTTTGCAGTTTTTTATATGTGAGTAGTATCTGTTCACTGAAGTGTAAACTCCGTAAGGACAATCACATGTGTTATTTAAACTTTTTATTTCAAACAACCGCTAGCATGATGTTCTTTGTGCCCCGGGCACTTAAGAAATGCTTCTTGAAGCAGCATGATTTCAGAAATACCTGGAAAGACTTACATGAACAGATGAAAAGGAAAGCAAACAGAATGAGGAGTACATTATACACACTAACAACAATATTGTACAATAAAGAACTGTGAATAACTTACCTATTCTCAGCAATACAATGACCCAAGACAATCCCAAAGAACTAATGATAAAGCATGCTATCTGCCTATTTAAATACAGACTGAAGCATGCTATTTTTCACTTTTTTTCTTTCATTCTTTTTCTGAGTCTTCTTATGCAAAATGACTTATATGGAAATGTTATATATGACTACACATGTAGAACCTATATATCTGATTGCTTAGCATCTCAAGGAGAATGGACGGAAGGGAAGAAGGGATAGAATTTGGAACTCAAAACTTTTTTTTTTTAATGTTGAAAGTGTTTTGACATATAATTGGGGAAAAAATAAAATACATATTTTTTAAAAAGAAATGTTTATTGAATTCAGGTAACCTACCAAGAGCAAACTGTTAGCTATTACCTCTCAATCGCTGGCCATTCACTTTTTGTTTACTGTTGCCTACTGTTCACAGTTAGACCTATATCTAATTCTGGCTCAAAATTTCTCCCAACTGGATCAATCAAGCGAACAAAGAACATTGACGGACCCACAGAATGTTAGTGTTTAAGGGCAAGAGAAGACCTATGATGTTTTATAGTTCAATTTCAGTTATAGCAGGTAACTGAGAAGACAGAGTAATTTGCCTATAATTTTCCAAATTAGATAAAACTCAGTTTAGTTTGAGGAATATGAGCTTATTAGCTAAAGAATAGTTCCCATTATATTTCCTGAAGCATTAAAGCTTCAAAATAAACCATAAGGCTTAATACAGAGCAATGCTTGAGCAGAAAAGTATGCTGAAAGATCTAATCTACAAATGGCCAAAGTAATATATCTTTGACGAAATGCTATGTGATTTCCTTATTAAAATATCTTGAAAAAAATTCTTTTTTTTTTTAACCAGACTTGATATGTTGTTTGTTATAGAAAACTACCAATAAGGAAACTCCCTCTACCAATGCAGGTCAGAATCTGGTCTATAATCTATTGCCTTAGTTGCCTGAAGCACCTAGGGGTTAAATGACTGGCCCAGGATCACACAGCCAGGACATAGCAAAGGTGGGACTTGAACCCAGGTCTTCCTAATTCCAAGGTCAATCCTCCACTCGCTATACCATACTAGCTTTGGTTTGGTGAGTTCTTATCCTTCCATATTGACCTTTTCCTCTTCATTGGAATTATTTCTCTTTTTATATATAGAATTTAATTCTTGAGATCCTGTTATCATTCCTGGGTTTAACCCATAAGATCCTATATTCTTCCCTTCAACCCTTTTAAATCTGCTCTCCAAAAACCAAGGGTAAATTTAAAAATATTCTCAGGGTTCCTCTCTTCCTGGATGATCTCTTCCTATTCCTCATTTCGAGCCCAAAAATCAGTTCTTCTTTGTGAGTGACAATCAGATCTATAATAGTGGTTCTTCTCATTGGTTCTTCAACCTTTTGAAGGACAAAGCTATCATTAAGGCAAGACAAGAAATTATTAGTTACTCTGTTTTTGGCAGAGAACTCCAGCAGACAGTTAAATAAGTGAAACTCTCCATCACTACTATCTAATGCTTCTATTCTAGGGTTGTGATACATTTTTCAAGCTCCTCATTTATTTCTTCTTTCTGTTTAGGCAGTCTGTTGCATAATACCATGACAATATCATTTCTGTTTCTGTCTGCATTAATTTTCACTCAGATGTTCTCCACTATGTTTCTTCATTCATTTACTGGATCTCCTCATTTGAATATATTTTCTTAACACATAATACTCTGCCCTTCCTTTCCCTTTTGTCCATCCTGTTTCTTTTAAATAAGTATATCTTATAGAGCTATATTCTGATCATAGGTCTAATCCCAACAAGTCTCAGAGGGACCTGGTCCAAGTATCTCTCTGTATCAAAGTATCCAAAGGTCAAATTTCTCTCCCTGCATTAGAATCTCTAGTTCATCGTGCTTGCTCTCATACACTACAAATATGCATATTAATATCCAAGATTCTTTTCCTGGACTTTTATCTCCTGTAAGTTTCTGGCTAAATCTGATACTTTACCAATTCACCGTATTTTCTTATTTGAATGTATCTTAATGCATATTATCCTGTCCCTTCTCTTCCTTTTAGCTCTACTAAGCACCTCTGCTGCTCTTTTTTCTTTCTCAATTATTACTACTCTCTAAGTTTCTAGCTAGATGAATGTATATGATGGTTTTCTCTCCACCACCCCCTTTCAATATCTAGTTTAATATCTAGTTGATTAACTCTGCAAGATTACAGGCAAGTATAATCTTATTATCCCTTGTTGGATGCATTCCATCTCTCAACCAGAAATTCAGCTGATTTATTTCAAATCAATATCCAGAAATTTAAATCAAACATCTTCTTAACCAACTATTTATTTCCAAGTCTGATTGTCTCTCTTCCAAAGCTTTTGACTCTAATAGGCAGCAGTGATGAAAATACCATCATGTCCCTCAAGTCCTGAGTTTCTTGCCCAGGAGTCTGTAATCTGGCTTATATGGCTTTTCTGCCCACATAATTCACCAGATGTGAGGAGTAGGGTCATCTAATTACACAGATCTTGGAAGACTGTCTCTTTCATCTTGGACTCATAGTCTGGGGAAGGCGGCAAACTTCTCTATTATTGCTATTAGGTTAGCTGCCTTATTTACCCCTTGCCAGGGAGCTACTAAACACTATTACTGATCTCACCTTCCTTAGATCCTTACTGAATTGTCTCTCATTGACAGCATCTGTGTATCCACATTGTTTTCCAGAGAGTAAGCAGTTGCATCTTTTTCAAAGGGCCCATCCCTCTTATCTTCAGGAGGAGCTTCATAGCTGTTACTTAGCTCCAAATGATGAGTGATCCTAATTCCCTTTCTCCTCTGAGTTGCATTTTTCCACCTTCCAACCTCCTGACACAGGTCAGGACTCTCCTCTCTGCCTCTTGGGGTTTTATATTTTTTATTTCTACATTGAAGCCCTTCTGTTGTTTTTAAGAGGAAATCTTTATTCTCCCTGATAACCTAGAAAGAGGAAGGGAATTCTTTGATCATCTTTACCCTTTCCTCCAGGAAGAAAATCTATCTCCACTCTGAGCATAGATGGCAGTCATTTAGCCATGTCAAAAATATAAACACTGAACACTCTCTGCAGGTCCCTGTATAATTCACCCTGCTTTCCATCCTCATTCCTTTATCATTCTTACTAGTATTCTCCCTGGACAATTGTTTATAGGTGTCTTCCTCTCCGAAGTTACCAGGTTCTTAATCATCAGCTTGACAGTCACATACAACTTCCTTTCCCTAGTCTTACTAAGTAATTATCTTGTCTCAACAACTTTCAAATTTTCTTTACAATTCCCTTCCTCCTCCTTCAGCTCAATCCTGCTCCTTCCCTGATATCCCTAGTCCCATATTACACTGCCTCTCACTTGAAGGATACAGTTATCCAATTACAGTGTATGCTATAAATATAACTCAGAAAGTAAAAGGAACACATGACAGGAATCTTTTATACTGAGCACTAATTCCCATTTGGTATAGTGACTTTCCTTCTAAAAAGTCTAGAGAAGAGCATCTAGGAACCCCATAAGATTGGGCACCTAAGAAAGGTCACATCAGTCCAGCAATTTAGTGAACATCTGTTAAATATGAATTCTCACTTCTCATAGTATAATGGAAAGAGCACAGTAAGAAGGTCTAAATTCTAAACACACATTCCAAAGGGCTAAGCAAATCCCTTAAATTTTCTGATTTTCAGCTTTCTCATCTATCAAACCGAAATATCAATACCTATCTGACCTTTCACAAAAGTTTGGGTTTTTTACTTGATTATAAAATTAGATAATACTTGTAAGAAAATTGTACAAAATTAAAAGTATGGTAGAAAGACAAAATATTTTTAGAAAACTATTCCTTAAAAGTTATCTGAAAATAATAAATTAATCACAAACCCTAATTAATATTCTATGATATCTTTGAGACAAACATGCATTAGGTAAAAGGATATTCTATGGGATTTTTCCCCCAAGTGGATTTTCTGAGCCTATCTCAATATGATTTTAGATTAAAAAAAAAAAATTTATCATACCACATTTCTAATTCTTTCACTTATTTGACTCTGAGACCTCTTCATTATATGGAGGACATGTCCCTCAGGTTCTCAAGGGCTTTGCCAGTAGAATACAAGCTCTGATAAATTTTTCTAACTTGGAAAAATTAATCTGAGGCCAAAGTTAGCTAAGATCAATGAGGCTTATTATCAGGCTATCCTCAGAGTAATGAATGTTTTGGTAATGCAACTCAGCAAGAGGGTGGGCTAAGGGATAAAGGGGTTACAATCTGCATTGGAAGTGGTGCCCACCCACACTTGTTTATCTTTGAAACTCAGTGTGAGTTGATAAGGACCTGCAGCAGGATGGTGGCAGTGTAAGAAAAGAGAATGGAATTCATTCAAGAGATGTTGCAAAGGTGAAATTGACATATATCGGCAATAGATTGTACATGGGTGGGGGAGAGGTGATGAAGAATCCAGGACACACCTGAGACACTAGGAGGATGGTGTCGCCCTCCACAGTAATAGGGAAAGCAGGAGAGGGGAATGTTTTGAGTGAAAGATCATGAGTTCAGTTTTGGACATATGTAGAAGATGTCTACTGGGCATCCAATTCAAGATGTCTGAAAGACAGGCTGGAAATGTGACACTGAAAGTCAGCAGAGAGCTTGAGGCAGAATAGTTAGACTTGAGATCATCAGCCTAGAGATGGTCATTACATTCATGGGAGCTGATGAGATCATCAAGTGAAGCAGTTTTGAGGAAGAAGAAAAGAGGAGCCCGATAAACAACCTTGTGAGACACCTACTGTTAGAAAACCAGACCTAGATGAGAATCCAGCAAAGGGGACTCAGAAGGAGCAATCTGATAGGTAGGAGAAGAACCAGAAGATAAGTTTGGAAATAAAGGTTATACAAAATCAAGAGTTATGAATAAAAAAATTTTCCAAAATATATGCTTCTATGCAAAGGACATGCTCCTGAAAATCTGCATGTAGCATAAATTTCTGTAAATCAAATTATACTTGAAATGCACTAGGAGAACTGGTAATTTTAAAGGGAATAGTTGTGCTTCACTGAATCTCAGAAACCTGCCCTGTGCCAGCTGGGATCCTTTGGGATCTAAGAAATGATGGTTTATTGTCCTTTATCTCTTATGGGAGTGAGGCAAGTTCTCTGCTCTTAAATTCCCAAACCTAGAACATAATTAATGATCAGCTTGTGACTAGACACACAAAACCTAATATTAAAAAAGTGTTCCAAATACTCTACACTGATTGGCTACAACAATTATCACACTACATTATTAGTCACACTGCACACACCTACACTTTCTCCATCATTACCAAATTATCATCCTAGCGATGCAATACTTCCTCCTCTGATTCACCTTTCACCCATATACTATCACTCTCCCTTCCCCAGCATATTTGTCCTTCTGCCCGCACAGAGAATATAAGCATTTTTGGCTGTGTATACTTAACTTATGGCTTATGTCTTGCCTCAGCTTCCTATTTTTTGCTTTTAAACAATCTACCTGATCTTAATTCCAGGTATTATTAGAACATGGGCTGGCTATGATGGTGTCCTATTTTTTTTGTTTCTTTGTTTTATTTGTCCTTAATGTCTACATAAAAAAAATAGTTCACAATTTAATGAATGTTTAATGCATGAAAGAAGGAATACATGAATTTGGTCTTTATTTTTACTTCCTGTCAATACACTGAAATTTACCCTACTGGCACAAACCCATGGCCAAGTTTTCCTTCTAGTTAACATTCTAAACCACTGCAAGAGAAACCTGAAAAACTGAAGAATTCTTCATTAAATAAAGCAAATTACTCCTTAATTTGTCAGGCTTTTAAATGTCAATTTTTACAAAATGGGTAAAATGGCTTTACTAACCACAAGATGATCTGACTGAGGATGTCCCAAAAGTCTTAGTGCAGCCTTAAGCTATTCAAATTTAAGCTATTTAAGCTTTTGGGACATCCTGTATTTTATTAAGGTTTGATCTGGGGCAAGTATTAGGTAAGGGTAAATATGACTTCTTGATTTGGATCCAAAATACCTATCATAACACTGCAGCATTAGCAAGATGGTATACTCAAAATTAACAAGTAGTCATGCTAGTGTATAACCTTGTACAACCTCACAGCTTTGCATACAGACATAGAGACATGTAAAGCTCTCTTCTAGCTCTGGATCCAGGATGCTACAATCTGGTTTTACCAGTGGTTGGGTAAAACATATAGAGTAAGAGAAATCTGCTCATTAGAGGCTGATGTTTCACTGAACTAGTTATATCGATTTGTACTAGTGTTTTAGACTATGTGTGGGGGTTAGCAATGGGGATTCCTACAAACAGCTAATATCGACTAAGACTCTACACAAGCGCGCACACATAGAGCAGAACGTTAAGGGGCCAACTTTGTGCCTTCTGCCTTCAGCCCTCCCTTTCCCTCAGTCACTCAGCCTTCAGATTAACCAAGATGCCAAGTGAGCCTACATTGGCTTAGTAATACCTTCACACAATTATTAGTTGATGGCAACAAGAAATCCTAGGGGAGAAAGGGCAGCTTAAGAATGGAGGTGGGATGAGAAAGTTTGAACACCATTGATTTATGTGAAGATGTGTCCTCCACTGGATATGAACATAAAGAGATCTGCAACCACACCAAGGAATTGTTGAAAAGAAAATTTTACTTGGCTATATAACATATCCTCTCCTCCCACTCCCATATATTGCCTTCCCCCTCTCCCATACCAACACACTAAGATAGATACCATAGCAGCAAGCACCCAGGGTGGCTGCTAGCACAGGTTCTTGGATCTGATTTTCTAAGGGAAAGCAACTCAAAAGAGGGATAACAATCTTACTTTAATCAAACATATGTCACTCGTTTAGTTCAGGGGGAAAAGTCAACACCTTGAACTTCAGAGAATACAGACAGAAATTACAAGCAGACAAAAAATACAGAGAGAGAAAATAACACAATTCAACAGACCAACAGACAGGGCTTCTAACTGTCTGACCATTATGTACATACAGTCAGTTACCATAACGGGAAGCACCAACATTTGGGTTTTCAAAGCCAGGGGGCTCAATGGCTGCCCAGAGTCTCATGTGCTCAAATCACACAACTCTTCCCACAAGTGAGTTCCAAAGCAAAAACTCACCTCAGAGGTATATATACCCTTCTTCAGGGTCAGGGAACATCACAACTTTTGTGACCCACTGCCTAATTAAAAAGTAACAAAAGGTGTGGGCCTTCCTGAAAAACAAGCCTCCCCTAAGCAAGCTTCTCTTGTTGGGCTCCAAGTGAGGCCCATTACAGGCAGGGAAGATCTTCAAATCCCCTTACCATTACAGATACACAGACACACAGAAACACAGAGATATAAACCTCTTAAGATGACCTTAAGACTGAGTTTTGTCTTTGCATGTGCAGGATATTGGGCCTGGCACACTGTAAGATAATAAATACTTATTCATTGGTTGGCTTGCACACAGTAAAAGCTTACTATATGACTTGAATTTTAAAGCCTTTTCAATGATGAGGTACCCACTAAGCTTTAGTTAATGATGAGACCCTTATGAAGGAGTCCTTTTGGTGTTAAACGAAAATGACTTGGCACCAGGGCAGCTCAAGGAGAATACATATGTGTGCTTCAGACTGTATGATCCTTCTCCCTTCAGGAGTTTTTCTATAAGAGGATGGAGTCATCAGTGGCAATATTTCTCTTGAGAGGAGGGCACTCACATGATTCATCTTTGTGGGGTGTAATGGGGGTGAGAGAAATAAGTGTAATAACAAGCCTAGCAGGGAGACATTTATTACCAGCCAAGGATGTGAGACAGACAATCATTGGAGTGAACGAAGAATAATATGATATGATCCTTCAAGGAGGGAACAGAATGATGCTGTCAAGCTGAAGGCCAGGGTACAATAAAGGTTGTTTTTATGGAGGGGGGAAAGCAAGGCAATTGGGGTTAAGTGACTTCCCCAAGGTTACAGAGCTAGCAAGTGTGTCAAGTGTCTGAGGTCATATTTGAACTCAGGTCCTCCTCACTCCAGGGCTAGTGCTCTATTCACTGCACCACCTAGCTGCCCCCAGAGGTTGTTTTTAAAAGAAACAAAGATGGAAGACAGGAAAGACATCTATACTGGCAGGGATGGATCTCCAGTGGATTTCCTAGCCAATGTGATTCTTACCTAAATGCACAAGAAAAGAGACAGAGATAGTGGGTACTAAAAACTTCCTGAAAAAAGCCAATGATCAAACCAAGAACACATTTAAAGGAAAATAGGAAGAGCCTCTGCCATATTGAAGATCTGGGGGCCCTGTTTGAGTCAGTCAGTCTGGTAAACTAGGTTGTACAGTGGATAGAGACCTTGGCCTGGAGTCAGGTAGACTTGAGTTCAAATCTAGCCTTAGACACTTACTAGCTGTGTAACCCTGGACAAGTCACATAACCACTCTCTGCCTCAGTTTCCTCAACTGTAAAATGGGGGTAATAATAGCACCTACCTCACATTTTATGTATGTTGTGAGGAATAAATGAGATAATAATTTTGAAGTGCTTAGCACAGTATCTGGTACGTAGCAGGTATGATATAAATGTTTATTCCCTTCTTCCCCTTCCCAGAGAGCTACTGAAATGTAGAGGTTACACTTAAGTTAGCATTTCATATTCTTTCCAGGGGTCCATGACAATAGATACAGAAGGTATCATTTAATTAGAAAATAGGTAGACAAATTGTGGTACATGGATGTAATGGAATATTACAACAATGCAAGAAATGAAACATATAAAGAAAACAGTGTACAGCAGAGAACAAAAGAAAACCTACAAAGGAAGCAAAGAAAAGATGGATAGCTTTCAACATAATGCACAGTATTTAATATACAGGCTTTCTTGAAAGGATAAATTATTGTTATATATTCTGAATCCTTTCCTATGTTCTGTGGTGCACATGAGATGTATTTTTCTTTTCTTATTTTATATTTAAGTTTGATATTTAAATTTATAATGTTTCTTTTTCTTTTCTTAATATACTTAAGTTTTAGTATTTGTCTAAAATTAAAAAACAATTTTAAAAAGAAAACAGAAGCATGGGAAATTTCATGTGAACAGATACAAAGTGAAGTAAGAAAAATCCCCAATATAACACAAACAATAACTACAGCAACATAAACTACATAAAATAACAACAATAAACTGAATACAGTATAATTGAATTGACCAAGTTTGGGCCCAAAGAGATGTCAAACTGTACCTCCTCCCTTCTTTGCAAAGATAAAGAACTGTAGACCCTTACATGTCAAACTCAGTTAATTTGTTAGTTTGGTTAAACTGTTTTTTCTCTATTCCTCTTATTCTTTGTCATAAGAAATATTTCTCAAGAGAGGGAAGGAGGGAAGAATTTATCTGTAAATAAGAGTGATATGAAAATAAGAGATAGCAACATAATTTTTTTAAAAAAGATATCCAGAGGAATTGTCAAGTAGTCCTTTTAGAGATAAGGTCATGAGCTTTGAGGTAGAAATGAACTTAAAGGCCATCTAGCCCAACCCCTCATTTCACAAGAGGGGAAACTGAGGCCCATGATCGCATACAGGTAGTAAGTGTCAAAAAAAGAATCTGAACCCAATTTTTCCTGATTCTAAGGTCAGTACTCTATCAACTATGGCATGCTGCTTCTCTTTTAATATTACTTTTTTAAAACTCACATCTCTTAATACCATAAAATCTACAATCCATGGAACAATGATTAATTTTGTTAAAAGTCAAGGTATGTACTACTGTGAATGCTCAGTACCTCCAGTGGGCAGTAACATCAAAGAAGCATAATTTTTTTTTATTTTTTAAAATTTAATTAAAAAAATTTTTTTTGAAATTTTTAAAAAAGAGTGCATGTGTGTATACATACAATTGTTCATTAGAATGTGAGCTCCTTGAAAACAGAGACTATGTTTTTGCACTTTTTGGTATCCCCAGCACTTAACATAGTGCCTGGCACACAGTAATAGTTTTAATAAATCCTTGCTGACGGACTGACAATTGTTGAATTTCACCCAAGCCACACAAATATTTTGTATTGGCTCTGCCCCTATTACAGCTGGAAACTTTAACAAAATGGTTCTAAGATTATAGGACTGAGAGTTAGAAGGAGGTCTGGAGGCTACCTATTCCAAACCTTTCATTTTACTGAAGAGGAATCTAAGGCTCAGGGGACCAAGAGTTCCTCCAGGTTCACAGAACTGTTAAATGTAGGAATCCCCCATATGGAGCATATGATTCCTGTTACAGAAATGCCTGACCTTGTATTGTAGCTATTTCTGTATGTAAATGACCACATAATAAGAGAGGTACTAAAGTATGGAGTGCGAGAGAGTACTTTAGATAAAGGCAACATCTTGGGGGCAATGGCATTGGAACTGGGCATTATAGGATGGTCAGGAATTGGACTGGACTTGAGTACAAAGAGGGGTAATGCATTTCAAAGAGAAGTTAGAGTGAAAGTAGGAAAATAGAAAGTAGCCATTTGGATGGTGTTGAATGTACATGAAGGAAGAGTATCAGAAGGTAAGACTGGAATGGTAAAGCCAGCCCAACGTGTGGAGAGACTTGAATGCCAGCCTAAGAACCTTGGACTCCAGTCTCTTCTTCACACAGTGCCAAAGTGATATTCCTAAGGTTCAAATCTGAGCTCTCCTCTGCTCAAGAAGTTTCAGTGGTGCCCAGCTGCCTCTAGGAAAAAATACAAATTCTTGTTTGGAATTTAAAGAACTTCACACTCTGGCTCCAAACTTTACTATCTTTCCAGGCTAACTTCTTACTCATCTAAAGGCACTCCATGTTCCAGGCAAGCTGGCCTGATTAAGGTTTCCAGTGCACTCCATTCCATCTTCCACCTAAATAGCTTTGCACAGGCTGTCCCCAGTGCCTGGAAGGCTCTCCTTCCTCACGTGTACCCCTGTAACTCCTGGTTCCCTTCAAGGCTCAGATTAACTTCCTCCTCCCAAATCAGTGTTTTGTGTACTTTTTATATATACTTATCTGTGAACATAGTGTATCCCCCTGGGAGGATGTAAGCTCGCCAAGGGCAAAGATTGTCTCACTTTTGAATCTATATCCCCTCATTTTTAGCTCAGTGCATCACACATACTAAGTGTTTTAATAAATGCTTGTTGATTGATTAATAAATATATAACAATATAAATATTATACATAATAATTGATTAATATGTCAATAGTGGAAGACAACTGAAAATTTCTGAACAAGAAGATAACACAATTAGAACTGGGCTTTAAGAAGATCAGAGTAGTGGCAAGTGTGCAAGCGAGATTGTAATGGGCAAAAGAATGGAGGTGGGGAAACTAGCCTGAATGCTACTCATTCAGGCTAGTTTCTAGCTTGATACTAGTTGGGCTAGTTTCTAGCCCAATACTCTCATCTCATACTCAGAGGTCATACTAGAAAGAAGTCTTAGAGAACATACAGCTCAATCCCTTCATTTTACATACGGGGATACCAAGGCACAGTCACATGAAATCACAGTCACAAAAAATCAGTGGAAGAGCCACTGGCAAGTCAAAACTCTGGTCTCTTACCTCATAAGCAAATGAGTTCTCCATTATACCTTACTGCTAAGAGAAAGGTAAGGAGCAGATTCTTGAAAGCCAGAATGCAAAGAATGACTGGAGAGTTTAAACTGATAGAAGGAACAAGAATTATCAAATGTGTGCAGCGGAGTGGGGTTGAGGGAGAGGAGGAACCCTTCAAAAATGAGCTCTGTGGCACCACAAGGAAATAATAGTTACCAACAAGGAAAAGAGAAGACCTGAGCTCTTCCTCCAGCAGCAAAAGATAAGAGGACAAATCCAGGCATATTTTCTCACACACAAAAAGAGGGTGTGGCAGCCTATAAAATACAGTAATAAACAAAGGGGTGAATAAAAGGGGATGACATCACCCCAAGATGCGAAACTTTTTAGTAATTAAAGAGACAGCAGACATTTTTCTGAGATTTGCTCTGCAGAACACATATGACTACTTCAACCCAGATTGAAATAGCAAAATTAAAATAAATTAGGAACCATTGGCAAACTATCCATTCATTTCCCATGGCAGCCTGTGGGGAAAGCCTGAGAAATGGTCCACTTGCCGAGGCAGCTCAGTGGCTCAGTGGATAGAAGATCTGAAGGCAGGAAGACCTGAGTTTAAATGCAGTCTCTGACACACACTACTTGTATGACACTGGACAAGTCACTTAACCTCTCTTTGCCTCAGTCCCTCATTTGTGTTTATATAAATGTATGTATGTGTATGTATATATCTTTCCAGGCTAACATCTTACTCATCTAAAGGCATATATATATGTATATATATATGTATATATATGTATATGTATGTATATGTATGTATAGACACATTCATATACACACATATATACACACATATGTATATACACATCACATATCCATAAATACATGCATCTATCTATATACACATGTGTATGTATATAATGATAATAATAATAGTGTGACTTCCCAGGGTACTTGTGGAGACCAAATGAGATAAAGCTTGTTAGCCTGTCACACGGTAGGTGGTATATGATTACTAGCTATTATGAAGATGTTACAACAGCAGCTGGGAAAGACTCTCCAGTTACAGCACCTAGGACCAAATGCACTGAAAATTCAGGCAGATAGCATACATGCTGACAGTTTTAGGCTTATGTTTCTGTTGGTCTTTTCCCCAAGGTCTATGAAGTTCACTTTTCATAAGATGCTGGCCTTTGGATAAAAGTTCAGCTCACGTTTAAGAACTGTAATAACTTAGTACTCTAACACTCATGTCAGAAGGGAAAGGATGAAGTTTGCATCTTTTGTACAAACCCTCACAGACTGACCGCCTGCTCCACCAAGCTCACCCATCCTGTCCCCATTATGTTGTCTCTTGAATTAGCCATTGGAGTCTGCCAGCTTTTTCAGGTTTTCCTCATGTTGTCCTATCATTACAAGAATGCCTATGAAGTATTGTAGGCTGTCCAGGTTGTACTTCGTTCCCACTAGATTACAGATCTATCTTTTTTTTTATTTAACTTCATCACATAGTGGTATTCAGTTCGTTCCAAGTACAAAATACCAAGCATGTCTTCTAAGGTACTCATACATGTTTCATGGGCCTCATCTATCCTTGGAAACTGAAACATAGTACTATGAGACAGAATTTAGGCAGACGAGTTTTACCCACCACACAATCTCTTTAAAAAGAGATTGGCCATGGGCAACAATCAAGTCACTTTACAGTAACATACCTACAATGTTCCAGACACTGTTAGCAGCTAAGGACAGAAAGACAAAAGTGAGACAGCTTCTCCTCTCAAGGAGCTTACATTCTATAAAAGAAGAAAATATGCCTATATGTAATTATATACAAAATAAATACAAGGTAATTACAGGTAGTAGAAGGCACTGGAAGGCACCCCACTGGGGATGGGGATCAGAAAAGGCTTCAGATAAAAGTTAAACTGAGTTTTGAAGGAAACAGGATTTTAAGAGATAGCAGAAAAGGGGGCATGAGGAGGTTTGTGGGGGAGATTGTGCTCTTTAGGCACAGAACATTCAGTGCCAAGGCATAGAACCTTAAGAGGAAATGTCATATATGAGGCCAGTCTGGCTTGACCCATAGAATGTGGAAAGAGGGGAAATATACAAAGGCTTGTAAAGCAAGATTATAAAGAACTCAGAAAATCAAACATCATTGTTTATACTTGATCCTAAAGGCAGCGAGAAACTCTGGAGTTTAGTGAAGGAGCAATGTGGTCAGACTTGCACTTTAGGAAAATCCCTTTAGCAGCTATGTACAGGGTGGATTGGAATGAGGAGAGATGAGGTAAGGAGACTAATTATTGCAATCTTTAGATGAGAGGTGATTAGAGGCTGAATAAGGGTGGTGGCTGAGTGAGAAAAGAAGACAGATGGAAGAGATTTTGTAGAAGTAGAAACAAAAAGATTTGGTGACTGATTGGATAGGGAGTATCTTCCCAATATTCCTGGGCTCTATTTTTCTGAGATGATATACATACAATTAAAGAGATTTGACAAAGTTTAGCTTTCTTTGGCATCTAACACATGGGAATCCATGTGATCCATCAGGTGAGACTAAAGGGAAGGGAAGGGGAAGAGAAGAGGGGAACATAGGTTTTGATAAATAAAGGTATTATAAAGTGAATATTCAAATGCTCTCATTTGGCATGCTTCTAGATAATTAGAATGTTATCATCTGCATCATAGGCTAGGTTACCAGTTTTCAAAAACTTTGAACACAGAAGGTACCTGCCATCCTTTTCCAAGTCATTCTCATGAGCTATTAGAGACAAGTAAGAACCTTGGTACAATACATGAGTACCCACACTATCTCAGAGTTGGAAGGGGCCTCAGGGTTTATGTACCTGAACTGGAATCCTTTCTATAAAATACCCAATAAGTATTCACTCAGCCTTTAATGAGGAGGAATCTCTACTTCTGAAGGGGACCCATTCATTCTACTTTGGGACAGGTCTGTTGCTGCCCAGACTAGCCTAAGGCCCAACTGCAGCCACCATCTAATAATTTTATCAGCACAAGATGTGCCTTCAATTCCCCCCTGACATCCATAGATCAGGAAGATTCCACTAAGGACACAGAAGCCCAGACATCTCTCTCTTTGATCAATACCTAAGGTGCTAACACACACATACATACATACATACATTCTTTCTCTTTTTCAGTCTCTCCCTTCTTCCCCTCCTCCTCCTCATAGTCTGTTTCTTTCTCATACTCTTTTACTTCTCTCTCTCTCACACACACACACACACACACACGTATGTGCACACAAACATGCGCGTGCACACACACACACACACATATTTCTCTGCTTCTGTCTTTATCCCTCTGCCTCAGACACTCAGGCCTACCTAGATGGGTCAGTAGATACAGTGCTGGGCCTCAAGTCAGGAGGATTTGAGTTGAAATTCAGATACCCACTAGTTGTGTGACCCTGGGCAAGTCACTTAAGCTCTGTTTCCCTCCATTTCCTCAACTGTAAAATGGGATGATAACAGCACCTACCTCCAGGGTTGTTGTGAGAATCAAATGGAATAATATTTGTAAAATACCCATCACTGTGACTGACATATAGCAGGAACTTAATAAATCCCAGTTCCCTTCTCTTTCCGCTCTATTTCTGTCTGTCTCTCACTCCCCCATCGAAACATGACAGCAAGGTTGCTCTGACTACTAGGCAGCACTTGGGAAAATTTTCTTGGGGTAGCAGGTCCTAGACAGTTAGTAAGCAGAAAAATCAAGATTCAAACCTAGGTCCTCTGACTTTGAACCCAAAATTCTTTCCATGGTACCACACCCTCATCCCCAGAAAAAAAAATCCTCCATCGAAGCTAAGACGGGTCAGTAAGAATCACCAGTTGGAGAATCTCTGCCACAGGCAAATATAATAAAATAATTGCAACACTAAAATTATGGTGAACATATATATTCCAGTGGTGACTCAGAACTTTGTTGTACCTGGAACTCAGCAGTATGAAGACAAATTTTTTTCATTCTATTATTGAGCTTGAAGTTCAAATAGATAGAAAAGTAAGGTTGATGGAACAATAGGGTGAAATGACTGCTTTTACTCTTCATATGCTCGAAAGCTTCAGAGCTGGTTTTCTTTCCTAACAAACTGGGAGAGTAATCACAGTAATTTATACTTAGACAGCTCTTTAAGCCTCCCAACAGGCTACGTAGTGAGATATCTCACAGACAATGAATCCTCTCACTCCACGGGTTCTGAAATAACTTCTCAAACATCAAAGAAAAACCACATTTGCCAGCAAAAAGTCCCAGTCTGCAAACCCTGGTGAAGAGTACTCATATCAGACTTTACAACCTCAGCCAAATCCCTGGAAACATTAAACTTGACACAAAAGACCAACAAAACCCACCAGAAACATTTATTAGCCACAAAACACTGCACACAATTCTTGGCCTCTCCCAAACGACCATGTAGTTTAAGAGGGACCCCCTGCCCTCACCTTACATGAATCTTGCCCACGAATCAGTCCCACAGCCACCTCCGAGCAGCTGCAGCAGATGCTGTCAACCCTGCAGAAGCTGCTGAAGAAAATAGGGGAGTAATCACAAAATGATACAGATTTTCTCAAGGAATTTTTTTATCTCCTTCTGAACAAGGAGAAGGCCTTCTCAGGGACTGGCAGCCTCCTCCCCCATGGGTCTGATAAAGATAGAGTTTTCTGACCTTCTTGCATATGAAGAGGCTGTTCTATTCTCATTGCTTCAATATCTCACTGGATTAGAGATACAAGGAAAAGGTTTCATGGTACCTGTGGGATTGGCAGTAGGGATATACTAATATATAATATATACATATTATATATATATAAAGCATGTTTCATCATGCTCTTTCAAAACTAATCCAATAAACATAAAAGGGGGTTTGCTTTAATATTTTTAAAAGGTAGCTATTGTGTAGATGCAATAATTTTTAAAAACAATTCCCTAATTTCTAGGAAACATGGCCAGTGTAAGTGGCAGAGCTGGGACTATCATCAGATCTCTTAGTTCCTAATCTTATGCTCTTTCTGCTAGATCATACTGCCTAGAGAGAGTACCCAGCATTTTCCTTAGTCAGGGAGTCACACATGGGGCCAAATAATGCCCTAAGGTATTGCTGGCAGCCTAGACATCTGGAGGAAAGAGGAAGGAGGAAGAGATGACAGAGAAAAGGAATGAGGAAAGCAAGGAGAAGGTTGGAGTGGAGAAATGGATTGGAGAAAGAGAAAAAAATGTGCCTATCACTTAAGTGGTAGAGTCACAGTAAGAGTTCTCTCAATGCCTCCTACTCCTGGGCACTGTAACAACAACTACACTGGCATACCAAGGATGGCTGCCAGTATAGGTTCTTAGATCTGCTTTACTAGCCAAAATAGCTGTTCAAGGGGTCAACAATCTTTTTAAATTACATTCATTAGTTCAGGGGAAAAATCAGCACCCTGAACTTCAGAGAAAATCCAAATAAAGAAAATAGAGAAAATACAAGTAGAAAAATGAAGACCAATAAACAAGGCTTCTGTCTGAGGAATTAGCACATATCAACAGACAGATGCAACTGTCTGACCAAGGCACTACAAAAATAGTTACCAGAGAGAGAAGCGCCAACATCTGGGTTTTTCAAAGGGGAGGGGGGGGCAGGGCTCCTTAATGGCTATCCAGAGCTTCATCTCTCCAAATCAAAAGAACACTCTTCCAATGAGCCCCAAAGCAAAATGCTAACCTCAGAGTATATATACCCTTTTTAGAGCCAGAGTCACCCTGGTGACTCAGTGCCTAATCAGAAATAACAAAAGGTGTGAAAGCCTTCCTACAAGCAAGCCTCCCCTAAGCAAGTTTCCCTTAATGGGCTCCATGTGAAGCCCATTAATGGGCAGAGAAGAACTTATATCCCATTAACATTACAGGAACTTCACCAAGGAAACAAGTATGATGTGTGCGTGTGTGTGTATGTGTGTATATGTGTGTGTGCTGATAATGCAAGAGGTACAGCCAGATAGCAGTTCCTCTGGTGGGGGGGGGGGGGAGATCTATGGTTTTTAGTGGCCTACAAGCTCAGTATGATTCAACACTGTGATATGGCAGTCAAAGAAAAAATTAATGCAACCTTACATTACAATAAACAGGCACAGGTATCCAGCACTAGAGAAGTATAAGACCTAATACAGTTAACTATGATTAAACCACAGCTAGAGATTTTGTGTTCCATTTTGAGAAACACATTTTAGGAAGAATGTTCTTTCCTTAAAGAGAAAGTCCAGAGGAGCATAGTCAGCATGGCAAAAGGCCTCCACATTGTGCTGTAAAAGAACTGGTTTCTAAGAATTTGGAATGTTTAATCTAGCAAAGAGAAGACATAAAATGTACCATGGTGATGAATCTTGGTCCTCAAAAAATGCCTCATCATCATCATAATTAACATTTATTAAGCACCTACCACATGCCAGGCACTGCGCTAAACACTTTACAAATATTATTTTCTATTCACACCCACTAAGAGAGGAAGGTATATGATTATCCCCATTTTACAGCTAAGGAAACTGAGGCAGACAGAGGTTAAATATCTTTCCCAGAGTCACACAGTTGGTAAGTATCTTAGGTCAGTTTTGAACTTAGGTCTTCCTGACTCCAGACCCAACACTCTTTATTAATGGTGCTCCCTTGATATTGCCCTCCTCTGGGCAGAGAGAGAGGTTGGAGGCTAGGTGGGGAATGCTAAATATACTACCCAAAACAGCTGTTTATCAGTCCCCTTGGTTTTGTTCAGCTGGGTTCCACTGGAGATGGGGGAGGGGATGTTAGGAGATGAATGGTGTCAAAAACAAGAGAAATCAATAAAACTTAAGTGAAATAAGCTATCCCAGGAAGTAGTGGGTCCCCCCTTCCTAGAGATTCTAAAGTCACAGCTGGAGGGCCACTTGTTGCAAGGGATTCTTTGTTCAAGGATGGGTTGGCCTAAAAGATCTCGGAGGTTCCTTCCAATTGAGATTTTGAGATCTTTTTAAAAGCTGGATTGTCATTCTAGTCTTTCAAAATGAATCTTAAAAGCTGCAATTAAAAACAAAACCAACACCAACGAAGAACAAAGTCATAACGTACTCCTTAGCATTTGGAAAATAATGTCTCATTTCTTACATAATACATACAAGGAAACGGTGTTTCATGCTGCATTCTGAGTTGTTAAACAAAGGATGATCACTTCGCTTTCAAAGACAGTCTCTCTCAGACCTTGGGAAGATTGGTTCAATGCTCTTTATAGAAAGAGAGTAGCAGAAGGGCTAATGTGTCAAATAACTTCTTCCTGGGAATGACTAAAAATTTCAGCAGAGAAAAGTTTTTAATGCCTGAATTAAATTCCCCAGATCTCTTAATGTTTTAACCTTACACGTGCAAGATTTCTGCATGAATGGGGCCCCAGAAATAGTTATTTTGCCCACAACCTTTCCCTTCCTTCCACCATTGTCACTGATAGGCTTAGTTGTCACTCAGCATCAGGCCAGAGCCACACTTCAGTGGTTGTCACACCAGCATGACTTGTGGTGCCAGAAAGAGAGAACTGGAGACTGATAGCCACTGCAGCTACATCAGCACAGGAAGGCTCCTGTTAGCCACCTAAGGAACACAAGAACCACAGAAAACATTACAGATGCTCTGACTAGTAAATTGTGTAATTTTTGCCATCCCCTATGGGAAACCTGTTGGATCAGGAAGAAGGAAGATCCTCCACTGAGGCCTCAATATACCAAAATGCTCTACTGTGGTAAGAGGCCTCGAGGCTGAAGGTTCCCCACCCCTGGTAGCCCTACCTCGATCCTACAGGGGGCTTTGCCTTCATGGCATATCCAGGCTCCTCCAAAACACCATCTTCCTCTTTACCCAACTCCCTCCCCTTACTGTCTTAAAAAATTAGATTCTCAAAATATCGCCTACCATTCCAGCAACTGACTTTCCTCTCCTTCTACCATCAGCAAGGAATGGGTCTCTTAAGACCCTGTCATAGAACCATAGCTCCTACCTAGGTCATGGGACAATGCTAATGGATGACTGAGATACTCAATACATTTTTTTCATATTTTTCCTTTATCAAAGAGAAAAAATGTTCAGAATAGGAAAAGATAGAACTAGATTTAGCTAAATTGGAAACTCAAGTAGGACAGCAGTAAAAGAGAATCTAGCTAGGTGGCACAGTGGACAGAACTCTGAGTCTGGAGTCAGGAAGTTGTTGTTGTTCAATCATTTTCAATCAGGTTCAACTCTTCATGACCCCATTTGAGGTTTTCTTGGTAAAGATACTGGAGTGATTTGCCATTTCCTTCTCTAGCTCACTTTACAGAAGAAGAAACTGAGGTAAACAGAATTAAGTGACTTGCCGAGGGTCACACAGCTAGTAAGTGTCTGAGGCCAGGCCAACTGCAATCTCAAAATCATTTCCCAAAACCACAATTATTTATCTGCTGGTACCCTCATCATACAATCTCTATGGAAAGAGTATTCACTGGATCTGGAGTCAAAAGATCTGGGTTCAAATCTTGGCTCTCCGTCACTTATATTTGTATGCACTTGACAAGCCACTTCTCCCTTTCTGGATCTTAGTTCCTCATCTTTAAAATGAAGGGATTGAACTTGATGGTTTCTGAGGGACATTTCAGCTCTAACCCTATAAATCGTCCTTTGAGCCAACAAACTGCTATCCCACAAAAGGAACTGAACCATATCCATATTGACTTTCTCACTACAAATGAAACCAGAAGGCACAAACCAATAACAGTGAAATAGAAGGATGGTATCTGGGGTCTCCCCCAGAGAGGTACACAGAGGAGCTGGATCCAACACTAGTCCAAAGAATTTCACTAACATTCCCTGAGACTAAGAGAAGTTTAATTCTTTTTCCTTTTGACTTCCCCATATGTAAAACGTGGCACGCGCAGCATCAGTTGGCCAGCCACACACAAGGACACGGTGTTTCTTAGCCTTTATTTATGAGGATGTTGCTATTCATTTCATTACCAAAAGAGCGTATGTGCTTCTTTTCCATAAGTGCTTATGAGACTTGAATTAGCCATTCATGTTGGCTCATTTCTTACGACCATTAGCACACACCTTCACAATCAATGGCTAGCTAGGACTGTACTCCAGGGACAGCACATGGTTCAGAGAAACAATCACAGGATTTGGAGTCAGAGAAACCACATATGAACCTTGGCTCTGTGAGACCTTAGCTAAGTCTCTTAACTGCTTTGGATCTCAGTTGGAGTTGGACTAGATGAGAGGTTTTAAACAGATTACCTCCAATTAGTGGTATGCTGGAACCAGCTTCTACCACCTAGGGAGAACCAATTACTAAATTTTTAATATAAGCATTTACACTTCAAAATCAGCAAATGGCTACAAATCAGGGCTTGATTTATTGTTTTCTTGATTGTCTGGACTTAAGAAGGGATAGTAGAAATGTTAATAATTAAATTTAAATGTTAATAATTCAGATTAAACTAAAAAATGTGTCATAAATTACATCTCCCTCCGCCCGAATAGAGTCTATTGTTAAATATTTACCAACACACCCTTGCTTCCAAGTCTATGCTCTAAATCTACAATTCTATGATTTATGGGCAGAGAAGTGGGTCCATAGAGAATAGGTTCAGATGTGCCAAAGATAACATTAATTTACTATTTTCATTATGTGTGTGTGTGTGTGTGTGTGTGTGTGTGTGTGTGTGTGTGAAGTGTGGTTAAACAGTAAAGAAACAGCTGTCCATGTGTAGCTTATGAAATTAGTCTCATTAACTGCAGGTCAAATCTCATATGATAAAATTCACAGATAAGAGGTGTCATAAAATAAAATGACAATATAAGGGTGCCACTACTCCTAATACCAGGAAAACTAGCTTAAAATACAAGGAGTTTCATTTCTATAACAGGAGATAAAGCTGTACCCAAACTGTAATTACCTAGAAAGCTTGGCTCTAGAATACCAGAAAGACTGGTTCACAGGAATTTATGCCTTCACTCTTGAAGAGAAACAAAGGACTTGAGCAATTCAACCCAAATTATTTTGAGCTGACTAGAAATCACTGAAAAACAGGACTAAATGATTAACCAATTAAATTAAAGTAAATGCTGCTAACATGTCAGTTCTCATATGCCAGTTCTTCCCTGGTTTCTACTATACTGAATTCTCCATTGGCGTAAGATTTAAAGGAGTAACTACCCACAGGCATTATTTTAATTTGTTAATTTAGGCACTGCCATGCATCAAGGGAAAAAAGGTGTAGCAGGTTGAGGGCAAAGGTTTGTAAACTCCCCATACTCCGTATCAGTCTGTTTTGATGAGCTAAAAAGCACGCAGAGGAGAGTCACGAGGAGAGTGAATGGCCTCCAGCCCATGCCTAATAAGGATCAGCAGAAGTAAGGGAGATTATTTAATCTGAAGAAGAGAAGATTTAGGAAAAGGTGCACTAGCTTTCTTTAAGTATTTAAAGGACTGTCATGTTGAATTCAGACCCAGAAGACAGGACTAGAATAAATGAGTATAAGCTGAAAGAAGGAGAATGAAAGTTTCACATAAGGAAAAACTTGCTTATAATTAAAGTACAATAGCTTACCTTGGGAGCTAGTACATTCCTCCTCTCTGGAGGTCTTTAAGTAAAGGCTGGATGGTCATTTGTTGGGTGTGTTGTAACAAGGATTCTCCTTCGGGCATGGATCATAGGACTATATGGCCTCAGGGATCCCTTCCAATTGGAAAAATTGGGGACTCTTCCAAGATGCATTACTCTCTCTATTTCCCTTATAAGTATAAGGAATTCTCCGATTTAAGAGTGCAATCCATTATCTGTCCCTCCTTCTTAATGTGCTCTATTAATTATTTTATCTGTACATATTTATATTCATAGTACACCAATTACTTTATTTCCAACAGTGGGTGGTATAAATTCCCATGATAATAGACCCTTGAGCAGAATGTTCACGTCTGCTTCCTCCCACCAAGAAAAAGTACAAATACTGCTGATTATTCTCACAGGAAGCAGACAATGCCTGATAGACCTCTGGAATATCTGACCCTGACTCTATATTTCTGCTTTAAGAGAAAAAATCATGTCTAATCTTTACCACGTACGCCAAGCATTCTTAAAAACTTGATAAAATGCCCACTGACTGGAGGAGGACATAGCTATTTTCACTCGGAGAACATGGCCTTTTCTCAATGTGGCTCCTTCAGGCCTGGCAATAAGACAGCAAGGGGAGAAATGCAGCAAAATCTCCTTATAAAGTAGGATCAAAGGAACATACATTTAAAACTGGAAAGGAATTCAGAGCATCAGACACAACTCCCTTATTTTACAGATGGAGAAAATTAAGTCCTTTTTAAAAAGTAAAGTGCTTCACCCAAAGTTAAAGAGGTATGTATGTGGCCATCAGAATTTGAATCTAAATCCAATGTTCCTTCCAATGCACCACACTGACAAATAAATTCTAAAGAGACAGTGTAAAGGTCCTGTGCCCTTTGCACATAGTGATGTACATTGTACAAGGTGAACAATTATACCATGGGAAGCGTGGAGTGGGGTGGTGGAGGGAGGGTGTTCAGATATCCCTGGAGTTTTATATTGAGTTAGAAAATCATAAATTAGCATTATTATTTAGTTATTTTGTTATGCATTTTCCAATTACATTGTAATCTGGTTTGGCCCACACACTGACGTGGGCCTTGAGGCTGACACCTCTGATATATAATACCTCTGTCACTGTAATAGGAGGATACCAGGAGTCCCCCTCAATGACTCCTTAAAAAACATTGAAACTGTTCTGGAGACCTGATTGGCTCAGGGGACTAAAGGCTGCTGCTGTAGGCTCCTGAGTTTTAGTTACAAAAGCCAGGTCACAAACAATCACTTGGATCCTCCTCAGCCTTCTGACCAGTAGCATGACCACACAGGCTATTGAATGCTGTGCTCAGCTGAATCGATACTCTGTCCTCCCCTGATACAGAGAAGTAAAATTTATTTTTGCTAACTGTTAGGTGGACTACATAAGTGTCTCATTTCATTTCAGTTTTAAACTGGAGCTACCAGACTGACCTGGGAAACCCTGGCCTACTACAGTTACAATACATGGAAAACTTGGACCACTACACAGATGGAAAATATGTCCAAATACATGAGATCCAAATACCTTCTTCAGGACTTTCCTAGTTGATTCAATTTATCATGAGGGACTATTTTAATCAAAATGCATTTATTAAGCACATGCTAGGTTCCAGACATAGTATAAAGTCTGGTAATACAGAGAAAAAATTAGTCATATAGCACCAAGCACAGTGCCTTAAACCAAAGAGTTCAATAAATTTGGTGATTACTAAATCAAAGAATAGACATACTAATAAGAGACATACTAGTAGTCATCAGAGCCTCACAAGTCAAAGAAAATTTATTATGGAGAACAGAAATGTGCCAAATTTCTCATTATGCTTTTTGAATGTTTCTGACAGCTGTAAAATCTTAAATGGCAAAGACAATTACGTTTTCTTTTTCATAGCATGACAGATTGAGAGTGAAAAGGAACTTCACTAACAAAGTGCCTAGAATTGTATAGGCACTTAATAAATACTGGCTGGCTGGCTGGCTGCCTGACTGATTGATTGATTAAGTTCAGAGGTTATCTAGTCTAGCTGTGAACATATATTGATTTAGAAAACCACAGACTAACATTATCTATCTTTTATTATATTTATTTTGTTAAATATTTTCCAATTACATTTTTAATCTGGTTCTAGTCAGCACTTGGGAGTTTTAGAAGCTTCCCTGAGTCTGACACTTCTGATCTAGTCCTCTTCATTGCAGAAATGGATAAACTGAAGTAAATAATGGTTAAGTGACTTGTCCAGGGTCACACAGGTATTATGCCATAGAGCTGGGATTTTAACCCATGCTCTCTGATTCTAAATTCAATAGTTTCAAAGAGTGAGAACACACCTTGAACCTTTAATATGAAAGGTCATACTCCAAGACAAGCAAGAGTCTTGTCCAGGGATAACAGTGATTATGAATGAGAGACATGCAAAGATGGTCAAGTCTATGGATCCCTTCTCAGAATGTTTTTAAATACTTAAAATGAAATACATGGCTTACAAAGGAAACCAAAGGCTACTCAGTTATTAAGTGCTTACTACACGCTAGGCATTGTGCCAGGCATTGTCCTAAGCACTGGGGATACAAAGAAAGGTAAAAGCCAATCCCTGTTCTCATGGAGCTCACGTTCTAGAAGGGAAGGCAACACGTGAACAATTATGTCATCCTCCCGCTTTCCACATTCACAGACTCCTAAAATCTATCCACAGACCTTTAACTTGAAGGGGTCCATGGACCCCTACTTAAGAACTCCTTCTCTATAGTGGTTATTTTCCATTGAAAATTTGCCTCTGTATCTTCCTCACCTTTAAAAGGAGAGGATTAGACTAAATGATCTCCTTTCTAGCACTAAGTCTTTGATCCTCAAGACTGCCTCATATTCTGTGGAGGAACCACTTTTCTGTTCTGCTCAAATACATTTCAAAACACTCCACAATTTTTTAAAGGCAAAACTCCTTTTAAAAAAAAACTTTAGGAAGCCTAAGAGTTGCTAGGCTGTTGAAAGAATCTTTAGTAGCCTATGCAAAATAATTTTAGACTAATGATGAGCTTCAAAAGAGGCTGGAATGAGTGACAAAGAAGCCTGGCTGCCAAGGTCGCTATGTACTGTGGAAGATGTGACCTTTCGCTGCTGACAAGAGAAGACCATCGTGGAATTCTTACACAGACACTTAGGCCTAGATTTTTTTCTTCCTATCTTTTTTCTCACTTATAGAAAACCAAGCCAGAAAGGCTAGAGGACAATTTTTAAAATAAAACCATGAAGTATTAAAAAAACAAAAAACACTAAATGCAGCAAAATACCAAGTTTCCCTCTGGGGAGATAAATCAATCAATGTAAAGTGCCTGCTTTTGTGACAGGCATGACATGTATAAAGATAAAGGGAAAAATAACTAGCTTCAAAGCCAAGAAGATCTTTAAGTCCTGATTCAGACAAATACTGGATGTGTGATCCTGGGACAGACAGTCTGAACCTAGTGTTCTAGGCAACTCTAAGACTATAAATCTGCAGAGGTGTGTGCCTGCACTATTACAGTGTTTCCTCACCTGGGAGTTCCCTATACCCAAAAAAGCTGCAGCCCTTATCTCTATCCCCATGTACCAGGCAATGAGGATGCCAAAAGGGGGGAGGGGAGGTAAAATAATGCCTACCCACAAGGTGTTCGTATTCTATTGGAGGAGACTATATATATATATGTATGTATGTATGTATAAAACACAATAATAAACAAAACTAAAATAAAAGGTAATGGGGGAGGGGGGAGAAGAAGGGGCATTAGCAGCTAAGGAGACCAAGAAAGAGCTCATGTGGGAGCCTAAACTGAGTTTTGAAGGAAACTAGGAATTCTAAGAGGTGAGGATAGCTAGAGTGCTCCAATGTTATTTTTCAGCACTAAAGAAGGAAACAAATACCTCCTCCCAGACATGTTATAAGGTAATAGTCACAGGTATGTCAAGCTGAAAATGTTCTGAAAGCATAAGACCCCAACTGCTAGAATTAGGACCAGGCAATGATGAGCAAAAGCTATAAAGATCTTCTGGAAGAATTTGGCCCTATGAAAGGGCAAAGTGACCTTATAGACTCTTATTCTTAGACCTGACAGAAGTCAGTGGAAAGAGAAATGTACTAATGGATTACTTCTATTACCAGAAAAAGATGGTGCTCCCCATTCCAATGGAATCATTGATATTGTTAAAATTAAAAATGAAAAACAATTTACAATGACTTTAGGATTGTAAAAGATACTAAAAAAGGGTGTGTATGTGTGTATGAGAGAGAGAAAGAGAGAGACAGAGACAGAGAGAAACAGAGAGAGAGAGATTGAAATTTATTCAAAATGTCTATGTACTGCTTTGCCAGGGGAGAGGGCAAGGAAGGAAATAATGGAATAATATATTTTTAAAGAAAATTTACAATTTCTAAATATCCAGATATTTTTCATCTCCAGCCAGGACCAGGTTTACTTCCAACATTATATATTCAAAGTTTATTTCTAAGTGATTAGTAGTGGTGGTGGTGGTGGTGGTGGTGATGGTGGTGGTGGTAATAGCAGTTCAAATATATTAAGCTTCACAAAGCACTTTATATTCATCTCGTCTGATTCTCACACAACTTTGTGAGGTAATTGCTATTATCCATTTTACAAATGTAGAAACTAAGTCCCTAAGAGGTTAAATGAATTGCTCAGGATCACACAACTAGTATCTTAAGTAGGATTCAAACCCAGGTCTTTCTGACTCCAAGTCTAGCATGGTATCCACCAACCCATGCTACTTAAAGAATCCTGAGTATGGATGGTTATGTTGTACTCATATTATGGATTGATGTATCTATTATACAGGACGAAATATAAAGCCTTCTTAAAGTCAAGACAAAGAATATTTGTTGCTTTCAGATGGTCTGAGAGCACTATTACTTTGTCATAAAATGAAATTAGATCAGTTTGCAGGATTTTATTCCTTACCAAAGGCATTCTGGTCATTATCTAATTGCTCTGTTCTCTTCAAGGTATTTGAAAATTGATTTTGCATTCATTTCTCCATTTTTTCCAAGTAGAGTTTGCTATGATTTCTAAGGTCATCCTATTTAATTCTAACGTATGCAACATATTATCTCTTCTCACATTATCTGGCACTGTCCCAATTTTCTGTGAATTCTAAGATTTCCTAGGCCTCATAACAGAGAGCACATTTTCCACTCCCCTGTCCCATGCCTACCAAAAAAATATTATATGACATCAGTGAGCCAGAGTAGCTTAGATGATTGAATCCAGACTTCAAAGAAATAGGCCAGATTTAAGGCAGTCACAACCATGGCAGCTTGCTTACATTGGAGGCAGGATGAAGATCAAATAAGGGACTGGAAGATCATGGAAGACAGAGAGGAGTCAGACTTGCCAAACTACCATCCTGCTACTGTTTTCTCCATCAAAAACAACAATTTTCCAATTAGAAATATAGGATAAAAGTGGCTAACAAGGAACTAAAATTAAAAGATAACTGAGCACCCAAGTATACCAATGTCTTCAGGTTACTTTGTCTTAAGCAGGTAATAAAAGAACCCATGAATATGTTGAGTGTGCTGTTGCTGGTAGAGAAGGGCCACAAAACTGGAGTTAGCAATCTTTGTCTAGTTTTCACAAAAGAAAAAAGCTGGATACTTCAAGCTATCCACTAGTGAACGGTCAAGTTCATGAGTAATGAGAAAGCAAAGATATCAAAAAAAGAACTAGCACATGTTTTCATTAAGAACAAATCAGGTCAGATAAACCTAGTCTCCTTTTTTGGATGGAGCCACAAGAGTAGTAGATGAGAGAAATACCACAATAGGCTTCCAAAACAATTGTACAAAAATGTCTCATGAAGTCTTTGTGAACAAGGAGATCCTTGGATGGAATCAGTTTAGTGGATCAGAAACAGTGAGTCAATTGGACTCAAAATACATTAGATTATCCAAATGTCCATCTGTAGGGAGGTCTCTAGTAGTACTTTAGAGTTCAGTTCTTGGTCCACTCAGATTGAATATTTTTATCAATGATTTGGATGAAGGCATGAAGGTCATACTTATAAAAGTTGTGTATTCATGAAACTAAGAGGAATAGTTTTGCAGCAGTTCTCAATCTGTGGGTTATGTTCAATTTAAATACATCCTGCATATCAGATATTTACATTACAATTCATAAGAGTAGCAAAATTACACTTATGAAGTAGCAACAAAAATAATTTTATGGTGGGGGCTCACCACAACATGAGGAACTGTATTAAAGGGTCACGGTATTAGGAAGTTTGAGAACCACTGGTTTAGAGGTTCATTAGTCTTAATGTTGGGAGATAATATAACAGCTAACAGTATCTAGAACAGAAAAAAAAGATCTCAACAGCCTCAACGGTGGTCCAAACTTCAAAAGCTACAATGAAACTTAACAGGCATAAATCTGTTCTATTCTTAGGTTCTGGTCTGGGAGACTATTCTTGGGTTCAGGTAGCTAGGTGGTACAGTGGATAGAACCTCTGGCCTGAAGACAGGAAGACTCATCTTTTTGAGTTCAAATCTGGCCTCGGCCACTTACTAGCTGTGTGACCCTGGCCAAGTCACTTAATCCTCTTTGCCTCAGTTTCCCCATCTCTAAAACGAGCTGGAGAAGGAAATGGCAAACTGTTCTAGTATCTTTACCAAGAAAATCCCAAATGGGGTCATACAGTTGGTCATAACTGAAATGACTCAACAACAAAAAAAATTTGGGTTCAGAATATCAACTTTATAAGTACAGGATGGGGTACCTGGCTAGGAAGCAAGTTATGAGAAAAGACCATGGAGCCTTAATAGACTACAAACTCCAGGTAAATCAATACTGGTAATTTAACAGATATGAGACTCTTTCCGAATACTGGACCCTCTGAGAAACTAACTTGTCTTCCAAGGAACACTGTGGACTTGTGGGTACAATCAGATGAGAGATCATCCAGCAAAGGTCATTCAGTAAAAAAAAAAAAAAAAACCATATTATTATAAGTCTGAAAGGAGGAAGAAATAAGTAGTACGGTAACTCTCTGAGCTAAAGAATACAGAAGTAGCTGTTGTAAAGAGAGTCTTTCCAGAGTTTATATCCAAGCTGTGAAAGATCCAATCCCTATACTTGTCAAACAAAATGACTACTACCCATGTTTGGTGATTCATGTGGCAAAACATTTAAGGAATATATAAAGTATTTATAAAGACGATTAAGTCCTAGGCAAGAAACTAAAGACCTTGGGGTTATATTTGGGATATTTGTCACAGCTGCTGGTCCAAGACTGGGAGATACAGAAGAGGATGGCAGATCTGGTTAAGAAAATTGTTGCTGAGAACAGAAATTAGGTTTCTATGCCTTCACTTAAAACATAGGAATGACAGGCATTTGACCAAAGACTGAACCTAACAAGAGTTGGTAAGAATATATTTGCTTAGACTGAGTAAAAAATACTTTAACCCAAAAAGAAAGGGCAGAAAATGAAAACTGGCAACATTTCCACCAAGCTAGATGGCCTAGAGAACAGATACAATGTCGAAAATTGAACAGCCATAAAGACACTAGTAATTCATAGAAGAATAGCCCAGGATGTCAAAAACACAAATGCAATCAAGGTGAACCAGATCCTAATGAAAGGAGTCAAATTTGACTTCATAGCTATTGCTGAGATTTGGTGGGATAAGAATCATTAATCAATCAACATTTATTAAAAACCTACTATGTACTGTTCTAGGCACTAGTGATACAAAGAATAAAACAATCCCTACTCACAAGGAGCTTTTAGTCTAATGGGGGAGATGATATAATTGTATATTAAGAAAATATGCTTATATTGGGTCAGTCTTCTAGAAAGCTGTTTGGAACTATACCCCAAAATTACTAAACTCTGCAAAAAATATTTGTAGAACAATTTTTGGATTGGTAAAAATTGAGAATACTGGAAAATATGGGCATGCCCATCACTTGGGAAATAGATAAACAAATTGTGGTGTATGAACATAATAGAATACCATTGTACTATAGGAAAAAACAAAGGAGAGTGTCAGAGAAACCTGGGAAGGTTTGCATTAACTGATGATGCAAAGTGAAGGAAATGGGACAATTTGCATGATAACAACATTATAAGGAGAGTAACTCTGAAAGATTTTAAAATTCTGATCAACACTGTGACCAATTACATTTTGAGAGAACTGATGATGAAGTATTCTAACTACTGTATGACAAAGAAGGTATGAATTCCAAGGTGCAGAATAAAATATATATATTTTTGGACATGGTCAATATGGACATTTGTACTCTTTGACTATATTTGCTATAAGGGATTGGGGGGGGTGGAAAGAGAAGTTTTATGTTGAAAAATGTAATTTAATTTTTTGAAAGAGGCCATATTCATATAAAAATAATGGAATACAAATAATAGAGAGCATGTGGGTAAAAACAGAAATACAAATAAAAGTTAATGTTGACATTGGAATCAACCAGGATAGAAATAAGAAATGGATGAGGAGTCTGAGAAACAGATCATAAGCCTTATATAAAAAGCATTGGCAGGGATGTTGTCTGGGCATCTTCTAGAGCACTTTCTCTGCCAAAAGTAGAGCAACCAATAAACTTCTTAATTTGCCTTACTGGTAATTCATCCTTCAAAAGGTAAGAAAGGGGTTGGATCTGGATCTGGATCTAATCCTCAGCAACAAAGAGGGAGTGGCTAATGACGGGAACCTTGAGGTGCAGTCATCACTATATCTTAGACTTTGTAAGACAGAGAGAAGAAAGTCAAGAATAGTCTGACATTCACCCTAAGTTAATGGAGACCAGGTTTCAAAAGATTCTAACAGGTAGAATTACATGGAGGAGGAGAAGAAGAAGGCAGAGGAGGAAGACAAGGAAGAGGAGAAGGAGGAGGGGGGGGGAAGGGAGGAGGGAAAGAGAAAGAGGAGGAGGGGAAGGAAGGGGAGGAGGGGAAGGAGGGGGAGGAGGAGGAAGAGGAGGAGGAGGAGGGGGAGGAGGAAGAGGAGAAAAAAGAGAAGAAAGAAGAGGGAAAATGAGCCTGTGAACTATAGGCTAGTAACCTTAACTCCAATGCCTAGAAAAATGCTAAAAAATAGATCATTATGGAAACGGTAAGCAAATATCTAGAAAAGGAAGCTGTGATCATAAAGAGCACATAGGCAAAACTAATTTCATTTCCATTTTTTAAAGAATAACTCCATCAGTTTATCTGGGGAATGCTATAGATACAATTTACCTAGATTTTGGAAAGTATTTATAACTTTAGCATGAGATACAGTTCACCTAGATTCTAATAAAGTCCCTCTTGTGTAAAAGTCAAGACATTTAGAGGCTTAGACAGGTCTACAATAGTAGTACTCACTACTTGACCTCTCCAATGTCATGGAAGGATCAGTTGAAGGAACTGAAGAACACACCTAACTGTACAAAACTCTAGACAACAGTCTAGAAAGAACCAAAACTCCAAAATATAGTTATCCTGAAAGAAGAGGACTTAGAGAAGTCAAGATAGCTGGGGGTTGGGGGTTTTTTTGTTTGTATTTAAAGGACTATTAAATGGAAGAGAGGTTAGACTTCCTTTGGTTTTCCCTGGAGGGCAAAGCTAAAACCAATGTGTAGAAGTTTCCAGAAATCAGATTTCAACTCAAAAAGGGGGCAGGGATTAATAATTAAAGCTAGTTTGAAAAGAGAATGGGCTGCCTTGGAATTTAGTGAGTTCCCCATCAGTGGAGGCTGTGTGACTACTTTGGGGCACGTTACAATAAAAGACTCATGCTTTGGATAAGCGTTTGACTAAATAACCTTAAAAATCCCTTTTCACTTCTGCAATTCTATGATCTAACCTTTACAATTTACAGATGAAGAAACTGAGGCCCAAAGAAAGTTCTAAAAAGAGACCTGGGCTGGAAGATTTCTTCCCAGTACTTTGCAGCCCTATGAATTCCTGTAAATTCCTTTCCCAGGCTCTCCCAAATCAATAGTGCTGACTCATAGGAAGCCTGGTTTCCAGAAGAAAAGTAGGTACCATTTAGAGTGAGTCAGAATTCACCATCAAGTCAGGAAGAGAAAGGCACCTACATTTTAGTGGTAACATGCCCAGGCCATGACAGGCAAACCCCTCCAAGTCAGCTAACAAGCAGGTGTGCACTCAAACAATCATTTGCCAAACAATTATGAAGTACCTACTTTGTAGCACTATTGGGGGGGAGGAAAGAGGGGGAGGGAGGAGGGAAGGAGTTGGGAGGAGAGAAAGAGACAGACAGAGAGCCTGCAAAGAGAAAGGTAGTCTTCATGGATAGAAAACTAGGCTTGGAATTAGTAAGACCTGGCTTTGAATTCCATATCTGAAACATACGAGTTATTAGCATAGATGGACAAATTCACTTAATCATTCTAAATCTCACTGTCCCCTTTAGTAAAATGATTATGATGTCTGTATCCTCACAGGATTGTTGTGCAGTTCAAATAAGATAGTGCCCAGTTCTTTGCAAACCTCAAAAGACTACGTAAATGAATGATTACTTTTACTACTAAAAATGAGAGGTAGCATGGCTTAGTATAAAAGGATCTAGCCTCAAAGTTAGGAAGAGCTGGATTCGAACGCACACTCTGCCACATAGTGGCCACATAGAGGCTGGATGGCTCCTGGCTAGTCATTTAACCTCTTGCTGCTCTAGACAACTCTCAGGCTTCAAATGTCCAGAAGGCATGGGTGCCTGCATTGGTAGAGGGAGATGCTTCATCCAGAGAGTTTTATCTATGAAATCATAAGACTAGAATCTGAATGAATGAACTGAACCCTGCAGAAGGAGGGAATCAAAGATGGGCTCTGGACTGTGAAAGACACAAGCAAATTAATCACCTCCCCTTAACAGACTTAGGACTTGGGTAGTGAGAGGTTTCATGCAGGAAAGAAACCTAGTGATCCTAAAGTTCAAGTCTCTTGCTCTGCAAATGAGAAACTGAAGCCCAGATGATGGAAGGGATTTATTCAATTAGTCAATGGCAGGGCAGGATTTAATCCAGGTTGTCAGATTCACTATACAATTTACCTTTCTGGACTTCAGTGTGCTAATCCGGAGAGTGATACTATTTATAGTTTCTTTCAGCTCTAAATTCTAATAATGCATAGGTGCAGAGGGCAAAACTAGGAGCAGTTGGTGGAAGTTACAAAGAAGCAAATTTACGTTCAAAATTACAATTTTTAGTAATCAGAGCTGGCTGGTGGATGGGCTGCTTCAGAAAGAAGTGGGTTCCACCCACTGGAGGACCTTGAAGCAAGGTACATGGACCACCCTCCCCTCCACTATGTTTTAGAGGGGTATTACTCTTCAGTTTTGAGTTGGTCATGACGGCGTCTGAGGCCCCTTCTGACTCTGAAATTCTATTATTCTGTGACCTGTTCAAGGTCATAAAGCAGAGCTAGAGTTTGTGACCCAGGTTTTCTGGCTTCCAGTGCAAAGTTCTTTCTACTATATTGCATAAATAAATGTCTCTAAGCTAGGCTTTCAAGGACTATAACAGGCTGGAGAGGAAAGTGGATAAAAGCACTAAAGCTTGGCCTCGAAATCCAGGTGTCCTGATTCCCACACTTTTATTATACCCCACTGCCTCAGCATTCCATTTGAAATACTAGTATGACATTCTGGAGCTCAAAAATGTGGTTCCCTAGATACTGTCTGGCCTGATGGTCACTTTTCAGCTTTCACTATGTCTGAAAAATATAAGGTCCTAGTTCCAGGTGGAACAGTACAAAGAATCCTGGATCTGGAATCAGAGTTTATTATTGTTGTTCAGTCTTTTTCAGTTGTGTCCAACTCTTTGTGACCCCATTTGGGGTTTCCTTGGCAAAGATACTGGAGTGGTTTGCCAATTCCTTCTCCAGCTCATCCTACCAATGAAACAAACAGGGTTAAGTGACTTGTCCGGGGTCACACAGCCAATAAGTGTCTGAGAATGGATTTTAACTGATTAAGATGAGTCTTCCTGACTCCAAGCTCAGAATTCTATCCACTGTACCACCCGGCTACTTTGGTTCAGATCTAGACCTTGACATTTATAAACAGTGTCTTGACCTCCTTAGGCCCCAGTGTCCTCCTCTGAAGAGGCTGGCTTAGATGATCTCAAAGGTTTTTTCCAGTTCTAAAAATCTATGGTTTTATGATCACAAGGTGATATATCAGTCATCCTGTTTACTTAAAACTCAGTTAACAAACAGGAAACTTTACCTGATATAATCCCCAATATTCATTCCCCAAAAGGCCCCATATAGCCCTCCCCAATGTACAGAGCTCTGTGAAAGGTCAAATGTCAGGGTAGAGGGTAATGGAGTCCTACAAAAGTATGTGGCCCAGTCATCCGCCAAAAAAGGCCAATAGGATTCCTCAGTCGGGACCTGCTTCTGGTTCAGGGCTTTTGCAACAAACCAGATACCAAATAACTGGGTCTACCTTGGCATAGACTCAAAATCACAAATCAGACTAAAAAGCAAACTACTTTCTCAGGGGTTCCTGACAGAAAGGAAATGGACAGTGGTGAGAGTGAAATGTGTTGATGGCTATTCCACACCTGGGCAAGGCAATACAACGTGCAGATTTCACCTCACCCCAATCCAGTTCAAATTGGACTCCAAATGAGAAGGGACCAAATGAAATTTATAGGACATTACACTACCAGACATATCCCCAAGGAAGTCAATAACCAGAAGGTCTCATAGTCATGAAAATATTTATAGCAATACTTTTTGTGTTAGGAAGGAACTAGAAGCAACTGGGAAGTGGCTGCATCAAAGAATATGATGAAATATTACTGTGCTTGTAAGTAACAATCATAATAAATACAGAGAAGCATGGGAAGACTTATGTGAACTGAATCAAGCTGAAGCAAGCAGAACCAGGGAGACAATTCACATCATCAATACAATCATGGAAATGATAACAAAACAATCCAAAGTGAATGCTGTAGAATTATAATAACCAAGTTTGGGCCTTAAAAGAAGAGACTTGTGAAGGCACCTTTGCAACGCAGGAGACTGTGGGTGCAAAACACTGATTATTGTATCAGACTTCTTTGATGTTTTGGTTAATTTTTCTAAATTTTTTCCCTCTGATAAAGGAAGGCTCTCTGGGAAATGAAGATAATATAAAACAAAATATATTCATAAAACTTATTTTAAGAAAAAGAGAATCATAGGGCATTAAACTCATGGTTTTTGCTACCATATCATACTTCCAGAAGAGGGAGGAGGGTCTATGTGGTCTATTGAAAAGTAAGGCCTGCCATCTAAAGCAAAACTGTGCTGCTTTGAGAAAAATGAGGCTAGCTTCTCTCTCCAACAGCAGGAAACAGATGGGAGCCAGATCACATCTGCTTCAAGCTGCCAAGGAGAAAAAAAGTTACATGGAATTATATTTCTCGACTGAGAGTCCTTAAATTCACTGAATGTTTCTGCCAAACCACAGACCATTTTCAAGTCTAACTTCCCTCCCCATGCAAATAGTTAAACATACATCAGGTGTCCTCAAGACTATACATCATTCCAAGGCAGGCCTCCTATAGAGGATGTTACTCAGTGAGTCATATCTCCCCAAAACAATAACAATTGTCTCACAACAAGAGCTCAAAGTGGGCAATGAACAATGAACTGGAATGATTTCCCCAGGGCTGCAGCCTGACAACACCCACCTGCCATTTTGAGGGGAAAGAAAATGGAATATGGATGCTAAAGGGGGAAATATGAGAGGGGGAAAGGAAATTAAAAGAGTAAAAATGCAGGGGGCAAAGGGGTATAAAAGAGGTTCTAGAATTTTCCACATTACTAAAAATGCTGTTAAAGCTGGAAGGAAATTTAAAGCTCATCTAGCCTAACCCCCTCACTCTGTGAATGAGGAAACTGAAGCTCAGAGCATTTCTGGCTGGACCAAAGTTACAGAGTTAGTTAATGACAAAACCAGAACTGGGCCCCAGGTTTCTTGATTCTCACTTCAGTGCTCTCTTCCACCTTAGTCAATGCCTCCATTAACTAGAGGCACACATTCATAGTGAAGTGGTCCCTTAAAAAAGTAACCTTCTTTTCCTCTCCTTCCTTTCTTCCTCCAAGCATTGCTCTGAATCTGGGCCCCTTGAACGACCGGTATTTTCTGAATCTATGACAAAGTGTGCTATATAAATCACGTGCCCAATTGCACCAAGACATGCAGTCAGTTGAAAAACAACAGAAGTCTCTACTAACAAGCATTTGTTGAGCACCTAGTGTGTGCCCAGTGCAGAAGATACAAAGACAAGAGTGAAAACAGTCCCTGCTTTCAAGGAGCTTTTGTTCTAGGAGGGAGACAATGTACATTCATAGAGAAATATACACAATCAATACCAGGAGAACGAGGAAAGACCTCTCGTGAAGAAAATGGTCTTGAGCTACATCTAGAAGAGGCTCGGGATTCAAAGAGACAAAAGATAGGAGGCAATGTATTATTTGAAGGAAAGTGGATACAAAAGCATTAAGATTAGTGACAGTGTCCTTTTTAAGGAAGAGTAAAAAAGGAAGAAAGTCAGTTTGACTGGATTTTAGAATATGTGAAGGGGAATATTGTGTAATGAGGTTGGAAAGGTAAGATGGAAACATTTTTTTCTTTTTTTTTTGGAGGGGGGAAGGTAGGGCAATTGGAGTTAAGTGACTTGCTCAAGGTCACATGGCTAGTTTTTGTGTTAAGTGTCTGAGGTTGGATTTGAGCTCAGGTCCTCCTGACTCCAGGGTTGGTGCTCTCTTCACCTGGCCCCACCAAGCCTCCCTAAGATGGAAACATCTTAAAGAAAAACAATTTTGAAAGACTTAAGAACTCTGATCACTGCAATGACTAACCACAGTTCCAGAGGACAGATAATGAACCACTGCTACTCAACTCCTGAGAGAGGCGCTGGACTCAAGATGCAGAATAAGATGTTTTTGGACATGATCGATAAAGGAATTTGTTTTGCATGAGTGCTGATATTTGTTACTAGGATTTTATTTTCCTTTTTCTTCCCCAGTTAGGAAGAAGTAAAAGGGAAGAGGGAGAAGAATAGGATTCTCCCACCTCTAAAAAGGGGGAGGGTTTAAAAAGGGTTTAACAGAAGTTAAACCAGAAAGAATTCTAGACAAGCAGGACAGCTTTGACAGTTATACTTTATACACTTAAAAAAAAGAAAAGCGACCCCTATGTAATGAAGATTTTCAGTTTCATACACATTTTCTCTTCTTTTGTAATGTATATAGAAACACTCATTTTATTTTGTGTTTGTTAAGTTCAAAGTAAAAATAAAATAAAAATAAATTTTTAAGGAAATAAGTTGAAGCCAGGTTGTAAAGGGATTAAAATGCTAAATAGAACTTTTTGATCCTAGAAGTAACAAAAGAGCCACTGGAGTTTACTGATTAAGGGAATGAGAAGAGACCCCAAAGTGAAGGACATATTTATTCCACCAAAGTAGGCTAGCACACTAATGGCAGGATCCTCTGATCTCCACTGGAGGCATGAATAGTCAGGATCAATTCCAATGAACCAATCCAGTCAATCAAACAATAAGCACTTGTTAAGGTCCACCTGTGGGAGGTTCTGGGGGAAAAAAGCCAAAGAATAAAACCATGCTTGCCTCAAAGAGCTCATACTCTAATGAAGAAGACAACAAGTATGCAAAGATGTTTATATAGAATAACAATCATTCAACATAGTTCAATAGAAGGTGACTAAAGAGGCAGGACACTATCAGTTGGAGAACTGAGGAAAGACTTCACTCCATGAAGCCAGGGCATGTATTAATCACAAATTCATGAACTCATTTTAATAGTCCAGATCAAGAGGGCAAAAAAAATAATTTTTCTTAAAACTGCAATTCCACCTGTGTTCTGAAAGGTCCTAAGTCCTTCAGGAAATTAATGCGGTCCCCCACTCTACCTAGAGTTCTCAAAAGCTAAGCCAAGTTCTACCCCGCTAGAAAATCTTCTGGCCAATGCCTAGTAACGAACTCTATCTTTTGATGACCAACCTACCAAGTTCGAAGAGATTCGTTACCAAAAAGCTGACCGTGGTGGGGTATGCATTATTCAGTTTCAACTCACAAGATGGCAAAGGTACTTCCACTAATGAAAACATAGAGCCAAGAAGGGATATCCCAAATATGAGGGTTGGTTTTAAAATACAGTTAAACTCCAAAATTGGAGTTCTGTGATTGTTCATCTACAAAAGGGGGGACACTATATATAAAAAGGGGGGGACAAATCTAAGATCATAGATTAGGAGTTATAAGGGACCTTAGAGGCCATCATATCAAGTACAACTCTTCCTTTTAAAAAGGAGAAAACTGAAGCAACAAATAATCAGGGTCCCACAATCAGTACATGTTTGAGGCAAAATATCAACTCAGTTCTGACTCCAAGTACAATGCCTTATCTGTTTCTGCCTATTCCTAAGGGATGTATTTCCCAGCTCCTTCTCTCATATATCCACAAAAAAAGAAAGAATGAAAAAGTAAAAAATCTGAGATCCTCTAAATGTATTCTACAGAGAGAATCTTAAATTAATATGCACTAATATTATACCAGGGACTTCTCAGGTAAACTGAAGCCAAATCCACCTTCTTCCCTTACTTACAAAGGTGGACTATGGCTGTGAACACATACTATCAGACTCAGTTAGTGTTTTGGTTAGTTTTGCTAGGATTTGGTCCCAGGGTATTCTGATTCTGTGTCCACCATTCCTTTTGCCCCACTATATTGCCAGCTTCAATAAACCTTTCAGTGATTCATAAGTAATTAATGCATTTGGGGCCATCAAAATGGCCAGCAATTTGAGAGAGAGAGAGAAAGAGAAACCCTCCATGAACCTAAAGAGAGGATGAAATGAAAAGACAAACCAAAAACCACCACTCTGTAAACTGCTGAAATTCTCTGTCTTAAATCACAGAAAGGAACATGTATTTGAGATTGAAAGTCACAAGATAAGATATGTAAAGCATACTGCAAACCTTAATGTGCTATATAAATGTCACCTGTTATTACAAACCAGTCTTCATAGACAGGGTTTAAGAAAATACCAGTTTAGAAAAATCTTTCTAGTTAATAGATTTTTTTTTTCCACTAGCTTTCCTCATGCTTATGCAGTTAAGAACAATTACCACCACTAGTCCAGAAAAGTGCAGTATGACTATTTATAGAATGTACTTTCCATGTCCATTAACACTGTTATCTGCCCTGAGCCTAATTTCTTTCCGTTTGTTCTGATTTCCCTCAAGCCCTTAGGTCCTAGCTGCTTCATGGTTGGGGCAGAAATCACAAAGAATGAGCCCAAGGATATGAAGCCTTTGGTTTAATTGGCCAAGGGCAGACATTCTCTAAGTAGAATGCCTTCCCCTAGAAAATCACTTACATTTTTGCATTCACAGGCTTTTCTTAACTACACCATTTTCAAATCTCATTTAAATTGAAAATCCTCCATTAACTTTCATGAAAAGATGTATTTTAAATGATGTTTGATCTTCACATGTCCTACGGAACATTAGTATTCTGCTCCTTCCAAGTGCAATACAGAATATTAAATGCCAAGACTTCTTTGAACAAAAAAAAAAAAAGAGGAAGAATGGGTAGAGGGAACAAATCCATTCTTTTCATAATGAATTTCTGATGAACTTGACTATACAAAAGCAAAAACAGATATTCAAAATCCAGACTGAAACCAGAACACTAATTCATCTTACCCAAGACCTACAAGGCAATTCTGAAAATTTTCATTGTTTAAATTACTGTTAAAGTATCTTGGTCCTATAGAATAAACACGTGACGAATGACACCTCCCTTCTATTTGGAAGACAAGTGAGACATTAGGGATACATAATACTGTTTATACTATCAGACAGTGACTGAGTCCATTGCTTTTGGTCTGTTTTTCTTTGGTAGGAACCTTGGGGGCGTGTGTGTGTGTGTGTGTGTGTGTGAGTGTGTGTCTGGAAACAACTGATAGAAAAACAAAAGGCAGCAAAAAACATTTTAAAACAAATAAATGTGTGCTCTTCATCTGGATCTTTAAAAATTTTGAGGATTGATCATTTTCCATTAATAATTATTACCCACACTTATAAAGGGGTTTCCATAGATCACTCATTTCATATTCACAACAACTCTGTGAAGGAAGTAGCAAAAGTTCTTATTATTCCTATTCTAAAGATGGAGAAACCATGGCTCAAAAAGATTAGTGCTTTGCCTAAGGTCACATAAATAATAAGTTAAAGAGGCAAGACTCCAAATTTATTGTTCACAGATCAATCTATGAAAAGCTATCATAAAGTGTATTCAAATGATATTTATGTACACATAACATGCATGCTTACCTTACAGTAAGGACAGTTACAGACATTCTCAAAACTTTCCATTAAAGATGTCTTAGTACTACACAAGCCCTATACAGGAACTGTGTATAAGTGGTGCTCCAGAAGATTATGGGGCATATAAAAATGTATGTGAAGGTGAGGACCCCAGCTGGGATCTCAGTGTCTAGATATGGGGCAATCCTCCAAATACCCCCAATACACTTAGAACCCTCATTGCTCATATACTTACAGTAATGCTAAGGACACATTTTTTTTTCTCCTTGGATCTCACAGAAACTTATCCTCATTAACCTAGATAAACAGAGGTACTGGGGGCAGAAGACTGGTAAGGAAGCCACCCAAAAGCTTTGCTCATTTGGTAAGGTTCCACAGGCCACAGTCTGGAGAAGTAGGAACCAGCTGATTATTCAACATTTATCAAGCATTCATCTGCTGCCTTCTGGAGAATTGTTGGAGCATAGCTATTAATATCACTTTAATCTGGTTTCATTCATAAATGTTTACTGTGGCTAAAGAGTGAGCAGTTTGCTAACATGCCAATTCCATGGGTGGCCCAAACCATGCACAGTTATCTTGTTTAATACCTATGTGTCTGGCATATAGTACATTTTTAATAAATGTTTTAATCTATCTATCTTCCTGTCTGTCTATCTGGTATTTCTGAGCTTTTTCCTGGAAGCTCCAGGAAGTTTGTAGTCATTGATACAAACTCACTTATTTTTCTTAATATCTCCATTAGGGAGGTAAAGGACAGTTAGAAGCATTCTGTCTAAAGACTACAGCAACAGAAACAAGTAACAAAAGCCAAAGTAGTCTGCCCAAAGTCATCCAAAGTTTGGGGCTAGAAGAGACTTTAGGAGTTATGTAGTCCAGCCCACCCATTTTCCAGATGAGGAAACTAAAGGCTAAAAGATATATTATTTACCCAGTCACACAGGTAGTAATTAGTAGAGGCATAATTCAAGCCTAAATCCTCACACTCCAAAGCCCATGTTCTTCAAAGCAGTTAGGTGGTGCAGTGAATAGAGTGCTGGGCCCGGAGTCAGGAAGACCAGGTTCCAATCTGACTCCAAATACTTACCAGTCCTGTGACCCTGGGCAAGTCATTTAACCCTGCTTGCCTTGGTTTCCCCAACTGTAAAATGGGGATAATAATAACATTCACCTCCCAAGACTGTTATGAGGATCAAATAAGATAATGTTTGTAAAATATTTAGCACACTGACAGGGCACAAAGTAGGCATGATATAAATGCTAGCTATATTTTGTTTTCTTTCCAAAGCAGCATCTGTTTAGGGACTACTTGATTTTAAACGATTCTCATAGTATTGTGGAAACAGCCCTGAATTCAGAATCAGAGGATCAAATCTCAACTCTACTACTTATGTGACCTTGGAAAAATATATAAACACAAAAGTAAGTGAGCCACTCCTGTAGTAGGAACAGGATAGTAGAGAAGCAGTTTGAGTGTTGTACTGGCATCCACAAAAGTTAGCAAGTCCCCCAGGCAGGCCTCCAGCAAACTGAGTAGATTCTCTACAGATGATTTATAGAAAGCCATGGACCAGAATAGCGCAGAAAGAGCAGTATGAGGGGAGGGGGAGGGTAGAGATTTGACTAGATGGCCTCTGAGGTCCCTTCTAACCCTATGATTCCTTTCTTTTGGCCTCGGTTCCTTAAAATGAGGGAGCAAAACTAAATGATCTCTGAGATACCTTCAGGCTCCAGTTCCTAAAGAGCAGCAGAACCAGAACCAAGTCCTTTGATTTTGATGCTCTCTGAATTTTCCGAAATGTGTTTTCAGGGACACAAAATGGGGGTGGGGGCAGGTAGAGGAGAAAGATAAAGTCTGGGAGAAAAAAAATGGGAAAGAGGTCCAGCATTGTTTGGATCCTCAGAAAAAAGGTGTTTTTTAGGGGAGAGAGGGAGAGGGAGAAAGAGAGAAAGAGAGAGAGGGAGAGAGAGAGGGAGAAAGAGAGAAAGAGAGAGAGAGAGAGAGAGAGAGAGAGAAAGAGAGAGAGAGAGAGAGAGAGAGAGAGAGAGAGAATGAATATCACTAAGAATGTATTCATACTGGCTCGAGCATAAGTACTCTGCCTAATATATCCAGCTACATGGTTTCATTATCAAGCTCAACTTAGTTACAGACACATTATTAAAAGAAGGAGGGGGGGGGGGTGCAGGAGGAGAAAATCAGCCAGCAGAGAGTGAGGAAATTAACCCCTCTCTAATGATATCCCAACTGCCCGCTGGCTGTCACAGCCTGCTGGCTGTGCTCTTCTCTGCCCTGTCACAAATGTCATATCCCAAGAAAAGCCAGTTCCACTTAGAAAGTGAAATTGTTCCCCTCCACATCACACCCCTTTCCCCCACCACACGCACTCCGGATTATTTTAAAACTACTAACATGCTGGGGCAGGGCTTTATCTAACTCTCCTGTTTCTGGATCCCAGACTGTATGAGGAGAACAAAGAAGGCACTCCAGCTCCGGCGATCTCCGCCTTGGGGTCCAGGGCACATCCCCTTCAGTCCCAGGTGGCGTCGCCCAACACATTTCACCCGGAGGGAATGGGTGCTGTTCCGTGCTCCTCCCAAACAAGAAGGGTCCTGCGCACCGGGGCTCTCTGCCCCTCGGGCTGGGTGGAGTTGGGGTGGCTGTGTGTGTGTGTGTGTGTGTGTGTGTGTGTGTGTGTATAAATGCCTTTGTCCTTCGCAGCGGGCACCCCCCTCCCGGACATCCCCTCTTCGCTTCTCTCTCCGCCAGCGTCCCTTCCACTCCTCCCTCACCCCCCCACCCATACCCCCACCCCATTCTCGTCTAAAAGCAGTTTTCCGTGAAAACTCTACTCGGCTCCCATAATCGCTGCCTCAACTACATAGACTGCCCCCAAAAAACTACAACCATATGGCAGTACCTCCCTGGGAAAGGCAGGTTCCCCTCCCTGCTAGCCCTCCTCGGAGAGCGCTCTGCGCCCGCCTTCGTCCGGGGGCGGACGCAAGGACCGTCACCGCGCACCAGTTCAGTCGCGACACTTTTTGTTTCTAAGAGCAGGGAGCGCGGATCCGGAGAGGGGGGAGCTCCAGGCGGGCGTCCCCCTCCTCTGGTAAGGGGGGGGGGCATAGGCACTTCCCCTCCTTCCTCCCCACAGTGCTCTCGATTTTCTTTTAAAAACTCCGGTGCAAGAGCGCTACAAGTTGTGGTCTGGGTCGTGGCTCCAACCCCTCCCCAGCCCTGTTGCCTGACCAGCGGTCAAGCTCAACCCCTGCTCCGCGAACCCAGGCCAGACTAGCCGGCCGCAACCCACACACTCCCAGCTCCGAATCAGCGTCAGGAAGGCAAGGGAAGGAAGCGGAGGGCGGGTTGGACTAGCCTGGACGGGTGGTGTGATCGGCGGGCTGCGAGGCAGTCACGGAGCCGCTTCCTCTCTCCACCCGGAGCCCGAGCCTAGCGCGAGCTGGGGACGCTCTTTACCTCTCACTCCACCAGGCTCGGGAGTTCCCAAGAGAAACTTTGCCATCCACATGAGGCCACCATGGCTAGTTCAGTTCCCGGGGCTGGGGAAAGCAGCGGCGGCCGCTGGGCATCATGCTGGACATGATGTGTGCGAGACTGGGAGAGAAGCGGAGGGAAGAGCGAGGATCAGCGACCCAACAATCAGCCCCATTCACACTGGAATGAGAGGAATGTCAGGCCTTTACCTACTGCCCAAATCATAGCAACCTCTGCTGGGTCCTAGTGGTGCACCATGTACTCGCCGCCTCTCCAGTCCCCAGCGGCCCCAGCCGAGTAACAGGGGGAGGGGGCAGGCGCTGGAATCCGTCAGTGTAACCCTACACTTTCAAACCCACCCCAAGCACGGCTGCTGGGCCCTAATGCCCGCCTGGTCCCTAAAAAAAAAAATCTTCACCTCCTCCCGCATCCCGGAGACTTGACCCGTGAACCTGACCGACAACCGAACTCCTCGGTCCCTAGTCCATACTTAGTGCAGTATCCTGAAGGTGCCTAAGTGGAGTGAGCTCTCCCTTGGTGCCTCTCAGGAAGAAGTCGGCCTCGATTGTTTTATTTAGAGTCCTTGCATAATTACAGACCCTGGCTTTTCTCTTTTCCTACCTTCTCCATTCCCTCCCCCTATCCTTCCAACTCACCGGAGCCAAGTCGGAGCAAAGAAACAGAAATTGAGATCCAGATTTGTCCCTGGGGTCCTGGTGGGGTTCTGCCTAGGGTTTTGTTTTGGGAAAACAGAGCAAAAAATCCTTCCAGGTTAAAAAGGTTGGGGCTTTTGATGTCCTGAATTCTATTGTATTTTCGTCTTTGTATTCTCCCTCACACTTCCCCATCCCTGGTCACATGTGATTAGACTTCAAGCATCGACGTGCCCTCTTGCCAACAAGAAAGCTAAAACAGTCTTGGGATGCTTATTTGTAGAATATAGGTGCCATACAACGTGCCTATGAGCCACCAAGAAATTTTTGACCTGAGAAGAGGCAAAGCAAATGACGAGAAAAAGCTTCTGATTTAACTAAGGATTCTTTGAAAGGACTGACAAATTCTCACCCTTTCCCCAAAGATTTAAAGGTGGCATTGGTGGGGAGAGAGGGCAGGTTGAAAGCCCCACTACAGGGCCTAAGCTTTCCTTCTCCCAAGAAGACTTTCCAGATACTTAAAGTGTTGGCTACAAGAATGACTCATAGGTACAGCAAACAGGAAAGGAGGAAAGGTAGGAAATACCAAGGAGCTGCCTCTCCTCTTTTCCCACCTGCTCTTTTCCTTCTCCAATGCCATAACACTAGTCTAATGCCTGGATTAATGATGTTCTGTCCTAATTGGTCTTTTCCCGAGCTTCCCCTCTTCCCATTCCCCAAAACACTGGCTTCAAATTAATCATCCTACAATACAACTTTCATCAGGTTACTCCTTACCTCAAAAAAATAACAGTGCATCACAGTCACAGAATAAAATCCAAACTCTTCGATTCACATTCATTCATTCATCTAACAAGGTTCTCAATCTTTGAGAGAATGCTCTGTTTGTGAGGCAGCTATTGGATGGAGCGGCTGGCCTCCAAGGCAGGAAGACCCACATTTAAGTCTTGCTTCTGATCCCTAAGTATTTGAAGCTCTTAATCACTTAATGTCTCTGTCAGTGCCCCCTACCCAACTCTCAGAACTGCCTTAGTGTAGTGAATTTCCACTGTAGTAATTTTCTACAATGATGAAATTGAATAGGTAGGCCTGGACCTTCCCTCAAAAAAACAAGTTTGATACTTATGGGCCAAGAAAAGTCTCACTCTCTCTCATATATACCCCATATTCAATCTGTTGCCAAGGCCTTCCAAATTTTACTATTGTAGTATCTCTTGAGTATAACCTACTGTCCTCTGACACTGCCACCAGCCTGATACAGGCCTTTATCATCTCACCTCTGGACCACTGCAATAGCCTGCTGGTGGGTCTTCCTGCCACAAGTCCATTCCAGTCCATCCTCCAGTCAGCTGTCAAAGCAATCTTCCAAAAGCAGGTTTAACCATATCACTCTCATACTCAATAAACTCCAGGGGCTCCCTATCACCTATAGAATATATGTATGTGTATGTATGTGTAGATAGATATAGACAGACAGACAGACAGACAGACAGATAGATAGATAGATAGATGTGTGTGTGTGTGTGTGTGTGTGTGTGTGTATTTCCTCTTTTTGGAGATCAAAGTTCTTCAAAGTCTGGTGTCCTCCTAGGTTTTCCATTTTCTTACACCTTACTCCCACTGCATCTTTGCTATTTTTTTTTGGTCAGTTTGCTTTTTATATTTTATTTTAGGACCAGATCAGTGACATTATTGGTATGACTCATTAATCTTGAACAAGACTATTCATCTTTCCAGCTGTCCCCTATGCCTGGAATGCTCTCCCTGCTCATCTTCACCTCTTGCCTTTCCTGACTTCCTTCAAGTCCCTGCTGAAATCCCACCTTTTATAGGAAACCTTTTCCAATTCCTCTTAATTCTAGTGCCTTCCCTCTGCTGAATATTTCTAATTTATCCTGTTTGTACATAATTGTTTGCATGTTATTTCCCCCACTTGACTATGAGCTCCTGGAGGGCAGGGACCACCATCTTTTGACTTTGTTTCCCCTATACTTAGCATAATGCCTAACCAGTGGTAAGTAGGTAAACACTTAAGGAGCATTTATGGCAGGCCCATCTCTGGTTTATGAACTGATTGAAGAAAGGAACTAGATGCTGAGGGAAATAGAAAAAAAATTAAAATATGATTCCTCCTCTCCAGAAGATTACCTGTGCAAAAACTTCTAGTTGTAGAGACAAGATATACACACATGGAAACAGTTAAGTAGCAATAGTATATGTTAAATGCCAAAATAAGTGTTAAGGAGGAGTTTCTAGATGAAAGGTTAAAAGAGAGGAATAGCAGTAAAGTAGGAGGAGGCATTTGAGCTGAGCCCTGAAGGATGAACAAGATTTGGAAAAAGCAGCAGGGAATATACAGGCAAAAGCATATGAGTTTACATATGCCCAAAATGCAGGTGTCCAAAATCAGCATGGTTTGATATGTTTGGGAGAAAGATCTGGAGTGGAGCATTTGTGCTAGAAAGTGGTATGAGGTAGCTTTTCATAGATAAAAATAATGCCTTCATAGAATTGGAGGATGTAGGGAGGGAAGGGACCTTAGTGATGGTCTAATCCAATCTCTTCATTTTACAGATGGAGAAACTGTGGCCCAGATGCAAAATGAAGTTACATAGAAAGTTAGCCGGCTGAGCTAGGACAAAAACTCCTTATGCCCTATCAGGGGGCATTATGTCACTGCTTAATTAACTGATCATTAATTAATTAATTACTCAAACTCAGATTAACAGCTCTGGTCATTATTGTATTGTTTCCTATATCAACCTATCCTCCTTTGTGAGGGTGAGGCTACAAAGTACCTTGTATCCAAAGTATGCCTTTGTTCCCATAATTTCCTTTGCTTGGTAAATCTTCTCTTCATTCCCCTTTTCACCTGTTACAAGTCCCAAAGATATTTTAAAGCCCAGCTCATATGCAACCCTCTCCATGAAGCTTTCCCTGCCCAAGCTTTCCTTGGCCAATCCAGCCCTCCTTGACCTGAACGTCCAGTCACTGAGAATCTGTCTCCCCAGAAAAGAGCACCAAGATTTTTTTTTTTTACATCCAGTGCCTTTGTTTCATATGTATTAGACATGTCTTCTCAACCAGACTTCAAATTCTTGGAAGGCAGAGATCATTCATGTCTTCTACTTCTGAATCCCCCAACTGGCATAGTAGTGAGCACAAACCAACACACCTTTAGGGAATACTGATTGGTTAATTGTTTCTGGAAAGCTTATTAAAATGCAAACCTTGGGGATTTCCCTGGTAAGATGGCTGTCTAAGAGGTTGCTTATGTACTGGAGTCTGGTCTATTTGCATTCTTCATCAGCATGAAACAGATGTCATTTCTCCATCTGGAGAACGCTACAGAATTGCTTTCCAAGAGAATCATGCTGAGATGTAAATGTAGTACCTTGGAGAGACTGGACCATGCATGGACATTCTGTAACTAGTTTTGATTGGCAAGAACCTTTTTCTGCTGGCTGCATAGCCAGAAGTGTCAGTGTTTTTAAAAAGGCCTGAGTCAGTTCCAGACATTTCTTCATCTCACTGTCTTCAGCACGCTGGAGGTATGACTGCCATTGGAAGAGAGACTGAAAGGATAGGGGATATGGGGTCTTCCCTTTCTAAGGCCATCAGCCCTTTAAGAAACGGTTCCTCCATGACGTTCTCATTCGTTCTTTTCTATTCTAGGTACAGAGAATAGAAACTCTAAACAAGGGAGAATAAATCTCAGGACTACAGGAGTCAGAATTGGGTTTTACAATATTAGTGCCCCAAGGAGCAAGGACGTGTCTTCAGTAGGGACCTTCAGGACTCTTAACCCAGTGAAAGGATTCGCCCTGCAGTCATTCTATAACTAGACATGAACTTGGTGGGACCAATGCTAGGTAGGCCCTGAGTTAAGTTTTGAGCATAAAACTCACCCCAGATTGAAGTAGTATAGAGGAAAATGTTTGTACATTTGTTCTTGTTATATCTTTGAAGTAAATATTCCTTTATAATAACTAATTGATGTTAAATGGTTACACGAAACATAGTTGCTTGGGGCAGTAAAAAAAATGGCTGATGGCAGTAAAAAAAAATACTTCACAAATCCCACAAAGTACCTGAGAACACTAAGGGAGAGATATAGTCTGTCTGACTATGGGAGAGTGAGCTAGAATATATTTGTTATAGTTACAAGCTCACATCCTCCTCACCACCTAAAAACATTTAGAAATGTGCCAAGTAAACTAAAAACACAACAAGGTGACAGGAAAGAAATACCCACAAGGAAGCCATCACCAAAAAAGTCAATGTGGAGACAGAAAATGAGGAAGTAATCTTTTAATCCATAAAAAATAAAGTAGGGAAATTGAATGCCATTATACTACTCCAGAAGAATGAAATAATTAAAATTAGAATGTAATGTTTATAATCTATATCAGTCTGCCATTCTCCTACTCAGAGTAACTGGAAATTGTAAGAAAATAATAGGAGATAAGGAGTGAATTTCAATTCAATTAAATAAATATTGATCAGTATACAAGACACTATGCTAAAAGCTTGAAATATAAACAAAAAAATTCCTGTTCACAAGGCATTTACGTACTACTGAATGAAATTAAAATTCTTTATGAAAAACTCAAAAGGAAAAAAATTGCACAAATTTAGCTAAAATTAAAAGGGAAGTAAGTAACTAGAGAGAAAAAAATCTTTGCAGCAAGTTTCCCTGATCTCTTTCCCAAGATATATAGGGAGCTGATTCAATTTATAAAAATAAAAGACATTCTCAAATTGATCTGGTCAAAGGATATGAACAGGCAGTTTTCAGAGAAAGAAATTCAAGCTATCCACAGTCCTATTAAAATATGTTTCTAATCATGAATAATTAGAGAAACAATATTAAAGCAACTCTGAGGTTCTGCCTCACACCCATCCAGTTGGCAAAACTGACCAAAAAAAAGAAAAAAGAAAAATGAACAATGTTGAAAGGGAAACAAGTTTATTAATGTACTGTGGGTGGAGCTAAGAATTGGTCTGGCTATTTTGGAAAGCATTTTGGAGCTATGCTCCAAAAGCCACCCAACTCTGCATACCCTTTGAACTAGAGATTTTTACTATTAGGTCTACACCACAAAGAGATCAAATAAAAAGGAAAATGACCCATATGTACAAAAACATTTAGAGAAGCTCTTTTTGTAGTAGCAAATAACTAGAAACTAAAGGATTGCCTATCAGCTGAGAAATGGGCTAAAAGACTATCATATATAAATATAATGGAATACTATTACGCCACAAGAAAGATGAAAAGTTCCAGAGAAATCTGGGAAGACTTGTATGAACTGATGCACAGTGAAGTAAGTGGAACCAGGAAAATAATTTATGCAATAATAATGATAAAAAACAACAACATTGCAAAGACAAACAACTTTTAAAGATGTTAAGAAATCTGATCAACGTAAAACAACCAACCACAATGCCAGATTATAATAAATCATGCTGCTTATCTTCTGACAGAAAAGTGATCTCCTCAGGCTGCAGATTAAGGCATGTGTTTTTTGGATATGGCCAATGTAGGACTTAGGTTTCTTTAACTATGCACATTTGTTACAAGGATTTCATTTTTTCATTGAGGGGTAAAGAAGAGATGGGAAAGACAGAAGATAGATTTTTACTCATGGAAAACAATATTTGAAACTAATTTTTTAAAAACTCAAAATTAGTTTTTAGATGTAAAACTGAAAAATCTTAGAAAAGCAGTAGACTACTCCGAAAAAAAATGGAGGAACTGAAAATATTCAACAAAACAATAATAAATATTAAAGTAAAATTTGAAAACTACTTAAGATACCTACTCTCAAAAGCAGCTGACCTAGAGAACAGGGTTTGGGGGGACAAGCTAAGAATTATTGACTCCCCACAAGAGTATAATGAAACAAAAACTGAAACACCATGTTTCTGGAAATCATAAAAGAAAATTGCCTAAAAGTATTGGAACTAGAAAGCAAAATATAGATTGATAGAATCTGTTAGCCGTGACCAGATTAAAATCCTCCTCCTTATGAATAATTTTATGAATAATCATCCAGACAAGGGATTTTCAAGTTCTAGAATTCCCAAGTCAATGAGAAAATATTGCCATTGAGCAGGAGAAGGCAGATCATGTACTAAAGAAACTTGACTCAGAATCCCATAGGACTCTCTATCAGCAACAAGAAAAGAAAGGAAGTAGCAGAATATGACCTACTGAAAAGCAAAATAAATTAACCCAAGAATAATTTATCTTGAAAAACTGAGCATGGAAAAATGAGTTTAGTGGAATTCATGATTTCTAAGCATTTCTTTTGAAAAGAAAAAACCAAAGTTAGGGGAAATCTCTGAAATGAAAACAAAGCAATGTGATTTGGAGTCAGACAACTTTTCAGTCTTGGCCAGTACATAACTTTTCTCTTCTGTAAAATTAGGGAATTGGACTAACTGATCTCTAAAGTTCCTGTTAATGAAACCATGATTCAGAGAACTGACAAAAGAAACAATGGAAAGAGCACTGAACTTGGGGTCACAAGATCTAGTTCAAATCCAAGTTCTGGTGCTGTCTTGGCTATTTTGGGCAAGTCACTTAAGTTCTCTTGATCTCAGGGTCTTCATCTATAAAACGAGTGAGTTGGAGATGATGACCTCCAAGGCTCTTTCCAGCTGAAGATATAGAACTCTGTGATGTTATGACTTAAGACAGCAGTTCTCAACCTGTGGGTTGCGACCCCTTTAGGGGTTGCCTATGACCATCGGAAAACACATATTTCCCATGGTCTTAGGAACCAAGACAACGCTCCTCTATCTGTCTCCAGGAGGATCCACTCACATGCAAATACACTCATATACGAGTATTAAAGGGTCGAGGCATTAGGAAGGTTGAGAACCACTGATTTAAGATAAACAAGCTGGACTAGCTTGAAAGGCCCAGGGGATGATGACCCAATGCTTACCTTCTTCTGAAAGGGGAAGAAAAGAAATGTTCAAAAAAGAAATAGCCTAGAGGAAAAAAAAAAAAGGAGAGGCAAAAACAGTATTCATCAAAACTGATGATTCATAGGTGAATGTCATTCAAATAAAGGGATGAGAATGAAGAAGGAATTTCATCAATCACACTCTAATCTGGACAAGTCAAGAAAAGGTTTTAATTTCTTTTTTAGTAAAGGGACAGGGACAGGGACAGAGTAGAGAATAGAACAAGGTGGGGGAGGGGGCGCCGGATAGGAAGGAGGGACATATAATCAGTCTCTCACAATATGCCCACTGTGGAGAGGTTCTGTGTAACTACACATGTATAGCCTGCATTTAATTGCTTTTTCTTCCAGTGGGGGTGGGTGACAAGGAAGGAAGAGAAAGAATCTAGAATTTAAAGTTCCATAATAAAATGTTAAAAATATCTATGTATATATACACATATTATTATTATTATTATTATTATTATTATTATTATTATTAACTATACCCAACTGGAAATTAAGATATACAGGTACTATGGTAGGGAGATCCATCCTGCCCTACCAGAAAGTCAGAGGGACGAGGGGGATGACATAGGAGAGAGCAGATTGGGGGAGGGGTTATACAGTGGGATGGGTGTTTTGGGGTGGTGGGTAGGGAAAAGATGGGGAGAAAATTTGTAACTCAAAATCTTGTGGAAATGAATGATGTAAACAAGAAAATAAATAAATAAATTTATTTTTTAAAAAATTTCTTTTTTACTAGTGTAGGTGCATAAAGGAATCAAAACTAGTTGAAATTCATCTATAATTAGCTCTGTGTTTTTTATTTTTAAAAACTTAAATGGATATCAGTAAGGTTTAAAAAAAACCCCAACTGTTTTACTGACCATAAACAAACAAACAAATAAATAAAGTGATCAGAAACCTGTCCTGGAGTAGGGATGGGAGGCAGATAAGAGAGGAGTCTACTCCCTACCTCCTGGACCCTCACCACACACACTCCTGGTTTGTATGAGTAGCCACCTGAAATGTGTTCAAAAGTCATTGTTAATCAGAGAAATAGACATTAAAGCAAACTTGTGATATAGCAACTCAAATCCATCAAACTAGCAAAGATGCCAAAAAGATTACAAAATTTATTGCTGAAAACAGCTGTAAAAAGATAGGCGCACCAACTTTCCATTGGTTAAGCCATGAATTGGTTCCACCTTGCTGAGCAAAATATCACTGCTGGGACTAGATCTCAAGGAGACTATAAGAACAAGCTTCTCTTAAGCCCAAAAGTGTTCATAGCAGCATCATTTGTGATAACAAAAATCTATAAACAAAATCTGTGCACAAAGATTGGGGAATGACTAAACAAATGATTGTGTAATAATATATTGGCATATTACTGGACTGTAAGGAATGATGATTATGAAGGGCTCAGACACATATGGGAAGACCTGTGTGTGAAATGATGAAGGGAGAATGAAGGAAGCAGAGTCAAATGAAGATAGATAGATAGATAGGTGATAGATAGATGATAGATAGATAGATACATAGACACATAGATACATAGATAGATACACAGATAGATACATAGATACATAGATGATAGAGAGATAGATGATGATAAACATTTATATAGTTCTTTTAAGTTGACAAAGTGTCTTATGTACATTGACTTATTAGAGCCTCAAAACATCCCTGTGAGGGATATAATAATAATAACAATAATAGTTATCATCATTACTATTATCTCCATTTTGCAGATACAGAAACTGAGATTCAGAGAGATTAAGTGACTTGTCCATTGTCTTACTGCTAACATACATCAGAGGCAGTACTTGAACCCAGGACTTTCTGACTCTCTGTCCAACCCTCTGGCCACTGCCTATAACAATGTAAATGAAAATAAAACAAACTTGTTGAATCTTAACACTTTTCTGTCAGAGTTAAAAAGCTCATCCTTTCTGAAAAGCTATAAAAGAGATCACAACAAATGAAAAAATAGAAGGCAATGTGAAATATCTCCTTGAAAAAACCACTGACCTGGAAAACAGATCCAGGAGAGACAATTTAAAAATTATTGGACTACCTGACCATGATCAAAAAAGAAAAAAACCCTAGAAATATACTCAATAAATACAAGCTAATTGGTTGATTCCTTAGATTGATTGATCTAGAAAGATCTAGAGAGTCCTCCAAGGAAGAATGCATTAAAGAGCTGAGCATGTGGGAAAGAGGGAAGAGGGGAGAAGAGAAGTAGAGGCTGAAAGGAACCACCAAGACCAAAGGATATAGAGTTGAAAGGGGCTTCAAAAATCATCTAGTTCAACTCCTTCATTTTACAGATGAGGAAACTGAGGCAGCAAGACACAAGTGACCAATACTGACCTTGTTCATTTGTTTCCTCTATCCCTTCCCAAGGAGGTAAATACTATTGTGATTTTTTTTATTTTCCCCTTCTCCACACAGAAAAACCAACTGAGAAATTAGTTTGAATTCTTATATTTCTGATGATGTTTCAGACAGATGCTTTGGTTTATAAAGCTTTGGTTTATAAAACATACCCAAGCTTTAAAACAACAATACAAAACCTAGATTTTTAAAAAAAGAATCATCAAAATAACTAAGGGAATAATACATAGGTCAGCTTGTTCATAATGGAGATCTCTTGCAACCTGTTTTTAAATGAATTTTGTTTGGATTTTTTTTTTTTTACTATTGTTGTTTCTAAAACTAGACCTTTTGCTTCACAACTAGACAGAATATTGGCCTTGATGGGACACTGTTCACATCCATTATGGTAATTCTACTGTATTCAGATGTTCTGAACATTTCTCATCTTCTTTTTCAGAAACAGAAATAAAATACACAATAGCATGACAGATCTTGAACACACACACACACACACACCAGCCATAGCTCATAGAATCACATTATTTAATAGCTTAAGGAAAACACAGGAGACCACCATTTTGCCCAGCCCCTACCTGGACAACTCAATTATAGGTGCAGAAGTAGGGAATGGCTCTCTCCATTTCTTGTTGTTTCCATTGCTCAAAATAGTTCCAGGAAAGCAAGACTGGTTCTAATCCTGCCCCTGGCCCTGCCCCTGCCCCTTGGGAAGCAATATGATGCTGGGCAAGCTAAGAACCTTTCTGGGTCTCAGTTTTTCCATATGTAATAAAATGAGGGGGCTGTACTAGATCTCTAGGGCTCCTTCTATCTCTAACATTCCATGATGTTCAGTGATTCAGACTTAAAAAATCTTGTACTTCTTGCTATTTATTCATTATTGAATTAGGAAAAATTTATTGAGCATCTACTATGCCCCATATTATATTTGGTCTTTGGGGATAGGAGTTTTATGATCTGTAAAAAGCACCTACCTCACCGTGTGGTTGTGAGGCTCAAATGAAATAATATTTGTAAAGGGTTTTGCAAGTGTTTAAGTCCTATATAAATGTTGATATTACTGTGATTGTTACTACTTACTACTACTATTATTATTACATGTAATATTTGTTAGATATATGACTATGGGCTCTCAGTGTTCTTATCTAAAAAAATGTGGATAATAATCTTTGTAGTACTTTAAGGCTCAGATGAAACAATGCATGTCATGCATATTGCAGCTTTTAAGTGCTAGAGATATTTCACCACTGAGTAGCATTGGTAGCCAGTATTCTGAACCTATTCAAGAAGAAGGAGTCAAAGCTGGAGGGAGAGGGAAATTCTCATGCTTAACCTATTGGGTAATGTCTCAAGTTTTCTATGGTTCTCAGAGAATGTGGGTCCCTCAGGTCTCTGTCCCTCAGTTCTGCCTCTCTCTGCAGGGCAACACAAACTCATTATCTAGTGTTTGAGGTGCATTGTGGATTTACCCAATCAGAAAGCAGTTTTCAAGCTCCCACCTCCAGCAAACAGCCGCCTCCTTCTTCATTTTGCTGTTTCCTGGGTTTTTCTCCATTCAGCTGTCCCATCACAAGCAAGGACCTCTAATGCTTCTCAACTTGGGCAAGTGGATTCATAACCTGTTCTGGGAATGGGAAACCTACCGTCACCATGCTACTCTGGTGTCTCTCTCACTATTGGTGTGGAATTCCCTTGCCATAACTGGGTCATGCCATTTTCTTTTTCACTCCCCCATGAGACACTGAACTTGACCACTCCATCTTCTTTGTCTGATCCTATAGTTACAGGGGGTGGTGGCATAAGTAAGGTTACTTACCTAAATGTCAGTTATTATTTTACGGAGTAGGAAACTAAGACCAGAGAAGTTGCTATTGCTTTAAATAGTTGGAACTGTGCCAACATTATGAGGGGCATCATCATTTAGATGACCTTTAGGTCACTTCTAGGATTAATTTTTAATCCTAGAGATTCTCTCTTAACTGATTTAACTTCTAGCCACACCTGGTTACTATTTACTACATTATGTGGTGACAGTGATACTTTGTAGTTCTACTGTGGCATAGCAGAAAAAGCACTGGGCTAAGCTGTCACCTCCTCTGGGTGGCCTTAATTCATCCTCACCAACCTCCCAGCCCAAGCTGAAAGTATTTATTCTCTCCTTCCTCAAATATCCTTAGAACCCTTTAGATATTTTTCCCCATCAATGCCTATATTATTCTTGTGAGAGTTCTTACTTTAACTATCCCCATCTCCTCATTAGAATGTAAGCTCCTTGAGGACACTATCACTTTTATCTTTGTATCCCTAGCACCTAGCACAGTGGTTCTCAACCTTCCTAATGCTGCGACCCTTTAATATTTATATGTGAGCATATCTGCATATGGGTGGACCCGCCTGGAGATAGATAGAGGAGTGGTGTCTTGGTTCCTAAGACCATTGGAAATATGTGTTTTCTGATGGTCTTAGGCAACCCCTGTGACTCCTGTGAAAGGGTCATTCGGGTCAGGACCCACAGGTTGAGAACCGCTGAGTCCTAGCATACTTCTTTGCAAATAGAAATACTTGAGAAATATTTGTTGTTTGTTGAATTAGTCTGAGAATCAAGATACCAGGGTTCTGGTGCTAACTCTGCCACTAGCAAGATGGGTAACCTTGGGTTAGTCACCTCTCTTGGCCTCAAGTTACACATCCATAAATCTAGGAGGTTGGATTAACTTATCTCTAAGGACCCATCCAGATCTGGATTTGTTTTATTCACCCTCAACCCCAACCAAGTGTTTAATTTAGCAAGTGGGAATGACAGGAATTAGAACACTAAAACCAAATATTGCCCCATAATTGGAGAGAAAGAACATATGGAAAGCTCCAAAAGATGTCCTTCTGCAGTGGAAAAAGAATGTCTCCACAAGAGCAGGAGGATTTGACAAACTTCCATTCCAAGGACACACTCCCAGGACTGCACAGACCAGTTTAGAGACTTGCTGGGACTCAGAAAGGGGTGGAGGCAAAAAATTCACAGCCACACCAATTCTATCCTGATATTCTTTAGTTCCCTTATAACCCTTGAGTGTCCAGATTTCCATGTGCTGAGATTTGGTACGTATACACTTTTTCTCAGGTACTTCAACAGGACAATAGAAAAGCAATTTTCAGGTGAGCCAGGAATAAATATAATTGCCCTGGAGAATGTAAGAAGCAATATAAAGGGATATAAGAAAAAGGATGAAAGGCAAAATATCCAATAGAGAAAGGTTGGACATAAGCCTGGTTCTTAAACATATAAATCAACAGTAAAACTAATAGTGATAGAAGGAAAAATGAGCAAAAAAAAATTTAAGGAGCATAATATAGTAGACAAATATTATGCTACATAAAGAAAATTAAAAATAAAATTCCCAGCGAAAAAGAAAATTCTGTGGATATCGCAAAGATCATAGAATAATAGAAAGAAATTCCAAATACAATTTCTAAAAGAAGATATTATCATGGACATTGGTTAAGTAGAGCTCTCAAAGTGGAATTAACCAAGATAGATTAACAGAGTATAGAATTTAGAGAAAATATCTGAGATGAAAATCCTCCAAAAAAGTAGAGATACTGAAAAAGAAAATGAAAGATTTAGAATTCAAAAATATAGAAGAAAATTTGGCAGAAAAGAATAAAAAGACATTAATTTTGAAAGACCACATGAATTCTATATAAGCCAAAGAGATTAGCCTTGAAGATATGATGTGCAGAGATAATAAGATCATAGGTCTCCCCAAAGAACACAATAATTTTAAAAAATATATATAAATATAAAACATTATATATTTATTTTGTTTTATATAAAAATATATTTTATATTTTATTAGAATATTTTAAATACTCTAAGAAATAATATGAGAAAAATTCTGAACTTTTAAATTTATACAAAAAAGTACTAATCAAAATCATGGATCACCTCCAAAGAAAAATTTAAACATGAAACTCCTCTGTAGGATAAACATCCATAGCCCTGCCCCCATTTCTTCATCTATGAAAGAATGTCAGTTGAAATAACTCAGGATTGCTCTACAACCACAATAAATCAGACAAAAGAATGAAATATTATAGTCTATGCCAAAAGATACAGATATGTAGATATAGATACACACATATGCATATGTATGTATGTATTGCTGCTGAAAAACTAGACCTAATTATCAATGAAAATACAGAAAGTCTTTCAAAAAAAAGATGCATTTGAGGTACTACAGAAAAAGAAGTGGAAAGAACATTCAGTTTACAATGACTCTAAATGAGATAAAAATTTAAAAGGTGGGTATATCCATTTTTAAAAAGACTAAGCAGTGAAATAAATTCCCTTATGTTTATAGGCTATTGTTTAAAAAATAGATTGATTATGAAAATAGAAACAAAGGAATCACCATAGACTAAAAAGCAACTAAGGAATTAAAAATTTAAGGGGGAGAATTGAATTAATTTGATCTAGATTAACTCCCACACTTCCCTAGAAATGATTCAATAACTTGTGTGGGATGGAGGAAATGACGTATCTTAGCCTCAACAGAAAAATTAAAGGGTGTCATTAAACACCCTTTCTTCCTTTGCCCTGACACCATCTCTTCTCCTCTTCTACAGAAGTTGCCCCTTCAATTTTCCTCTGTCTTTCCCTAGTTTTCAACCTCTCTTTATCCACTAGCTTCTTCCTTCTTGCCTTTAAATATGACCACATTTTCTCTGTCCCAAAAAGTATTCACATGGTCCTACTCTTTCCTCAACTTGTAGTTATATATATATATTTTCTTTCCTTTAACAGCTAAATTCCTATTTTTAAAAAGTTGTCCCTTCATTGCCTCCACTTTCTCACCTCCTACTCATTCCTCAGGGCTTTGAAATCTGCCTCCCATACCCATCATTTGATTGAAATTGCCCTCTCCAAGATCACCCGTTATTTTATTGCTAAATCTAACAACCTTTCCTTGGGTCTTGCCCAACTTGGCCTCTCATTGGCATTTGATACTGATGTCCATTCTCTCTTTATGTATATTCTCTCCTCCTTGGATTTTTGTGACATTACTCTGTTGTGCCTCTCTCATCCTATCTGTCTAATCAAGCCTCAGTTTCTTCTGGAGGATAATTATCCATATTACCACCCCTATGCTTAGCCTCTCCTTCCCCTTGATATGTGTGAGTGTACACAAGGTTCTGTAGTGGGTCCTTTCCTTTTCTCTCACTATAATATCTCTCAGTGATAGCATAAAGTCTCTGGATTCAACTCTCATACCTATGCAACTAATTCCCCAAACCACAGATCCAGTGATCATCTCTCTTTGAGTTCCTGTCCCACATCATGAATTGCCTGCTGGTCACCTTCATCTGAATATCCCTTAGCCATCTCAAGCACAACACTATTTAACTAGAACTCATCTTTCCCCATAAACTCACTTCTCCTCTTAACTTTCTCAACTGTCACAGTTGCCCTTTTAGTTATCCAGGCTTAAAACCCTTTATCATCCAATTAGCTTCCAAGTCTTGATAATTGTAGTTCCTTAGCATTTTTCACATTCACCACCTTCTCTCTACTCACACCACAATCACCATAGTTGAGGCCTTCATCACTTTTCATTTGGATAACTTTAATAGCCTCTTAATTGATCTCATCTCTGCAATTCAGACAGCTGCCAAATTGATATTCCAAACTCACAAGTCTAATCATGTTATTCCCTAGTTCAAGAAGTTTTTTTTCTTTTATTTTGGAGGCAATCGGGGGTAAGCAATTTGCTCAGGTTCATAACAACTAGTGAGTGTCTCAGGCTGGAGAAGGTGCTTTTTTGTTTAAATTTTTTGTTGAAATCTTTTGTCTTTACATGACCTTAATTTCCAAATATATCTCCCCAGCCCTGCCAGCCAATGAACCCACATAATGAAGAAAGTTAAAAAGAAAAAAAGTAGTTCATAAAAATTAACTAATGCATCCACTGAATCTGATGTCATAGGGAAAGTTCCACAACCACAGTCCCTCACCTCTAGTAGGTACATCTTATTTCTTCTTAAAGCTAAATTTGGTCAAAAATTGGTACAAAGCATTCTGTTTTGTTGGGTTTTATTGTTGTCATTTTAGTGTATGCTTATGTAATAATTGAGTATACAGTTTTCCTAGTTGTACTTACTTTATTTCACATCAGTGCATATAGATCTTCTCTGTATTTTTCATAGTCATCATGTTTTTTATGAAGTAGTAACATTCCATTAAATTCAGACACTACAATTTGTTTAGTCATTCCCCAATCAATAGCCATCTATTTTGTTTTTGTCTTTTTGATACCACAAAAAGTGTCACTACTATGAATTTTGTGGTATATATGGAGCCTTTTTTCCTATCTTTTACCTCCTTGGAGTACATGCCTAACAGCAGGATCTCTGTGTCAAAGGGTATAGACATATAAGTTACTTTCTTAGTCTAATTTCAAATTGAGGACCAATTCACAGATCTACCAAGAGCATATTTGAGTCCATGTCTCTCCATAGTTTCTCTATCATTGTGGATTCTCTACTTTTGCTCTCTTTTCTAATTTGTTTGGTGTGAAATGAAGCCTGTGTTAACTTAGTAATGACATACAGCAATTTTATAAGGTTGTTCATAGTTTGCAGTTCTTTATTTGAGAAATGTTTGTTCTTATCCTTTTGCTCACTGGGGAATAGTTCTTGATCTTAGATACTTGTATGAGTTCTCTATGTATCTTGGACAATAAGCCCTTATCAAAGATACTTGATGAAAAGATTTTATTCCCAATTGATAGCTTTCTTTCCTATCTTGGCCAATTTTTTTTTCTATTTGTTTGTTTGTTTTTCTTTGGGGTAGGGATACAAAACCTTTTCAGTTTCACGTAATCAGAAATCTGTTTTATCTTTTGTGATTGCCTACATCTTTTGTTTGGTTAAGAATTCTTCCCATAGACTTTTCATAGCCATAGGACTGTGAAAAGGTAGCTGGTCCCTTGCTCTTTTCTAATTTTTCATGATGTGGCTTTTAATTTTTAGGTTAAATATATATTTCTATATTATTGTCATGAATGGCATAAGATATTTTTCTAAACCTAAATTCTAAGAAACTTAAGTTTTCCCAGTAACTCTTTATGAAGAGGAAGTTCTTCTCCAAATAATTCGTGTCATCTTTTATCAAACACTGGATTACTGAGTTAAATTATTCCTGATTCTTCCTTGTCTACTTCTCTATTTTTTAACCAGTACTAAATAGTTTTGAGACATTTTATATATAGATGTCTGTTAAATTATAAAGTAGTAATCATCAAAACACCAAAAGTTAAAATTATAAAGCAGTACAACAATGAACAAGGTGAGTTTTGGCTGTTGTTGTTGCTTTTTAACAAGTGAGGAGGTTGATCCCAGTAACAAAGGAGAAATGACTTTTTTCATCCCTCTATTGCAGGCAGTATTAAGATGAATTAAAATGAGGGCTCAAAGAATCTCAGATTTGAGACTTTTAGGGTGTAAGAAAAAAGTCATTGTTTGTTGACATGATTGAGAAATAGGATCTCTTATCTTTTTTCTTCAGCTTTTTGCAATCCAAAGGTCCCCTACTGACACACACTCACTCTCATGTCTTTGCTTGTATAGTCTCCTCCAACCTTCACCATAGTCACTCCTACCCTTAATGCTTTCCCTCCATTGCTTTTGTCTTGACAAATTTCACCCATCTTTAAGACCCAAATAAAATCTTATTCCCCTCCTGAAAACTTCAACTACAACTGTCCTTTAAATGAACTTTTAGAGCATGAATCCTCTGTACCACACAATTTAGCACTTAAGCATACACTGGCTCAAACTGTTTTCTATTTGTTCTCTTCCATGTAGATTAGTCTTGTCGTTTCAATTAAAATCTCTTATGAGTTCTGACTCTCCTCTATCCCCTGTAGCACCTCATAAAGCATAGGGCACATGGACACACTCAGTAAATACTGATGGGTTCATTATACAGAAACCCACAGTATTATCTCCCAGGGAAAAGTCCTAAATGAGATAATTCAGAGACAGGATAGCTCCTATAAAAGTTGAATCAAAATAATCATAAATAACTACAAAAGCCCAAGATTTGAAAAAACACATGGATAAAATTCTGATTTCTTACATTTGGATCCTAGATAGTCTTAGTACCAAAGCCTTCATAGTGAGGGTAAGGGGCAAAAGGGCTTCTCAACTCAATTTAAGCAAATCTTTATTGTCTACTATATGCAAGGCATTGGACTACTGGGTGCGGAACCTGTGACCTTGAAACTACATGTGGCCTCGAAGCCACAGATTCCCCACCCCTGGGAATAGACCTTGAGGATACAAAGGCAAAAAATGAAAAAAAAAAAACCAATTACTGTCTTCAAGGAGCTTACATTCTATTTGGGAATGATGGGATGTGATAGGACTGGACTTGCAATTTCATTGGTATAGGGAACAAAGTGGTACAGTGAATAGAATGCTGGACAGAGTTGTGGACTTAAGAGTCAGGAAGACCCGAGTTTGAATTGACCTCAGATATTTACTAGTGGTATAACCTTGTGAAAGTTACTTAACCTCTTCTTGGGGGGTAATACTAGCACCTACCTCACAGGTATCAAATGAAAAAGCACATGTAAAACACTCTGTAAACCCTAAAGTATAAACAAATGCTAGCTAATATAGGGAACTCCCAATGAGTAAACTCCTTATGACATGGGAGAAGAGGTGGCCAGGAGGAAGGGGAGGAATAAACATTTATATGGTGCCTACTATGTGCCAGGCACTGAGCTAAGCACTTTCTAAAAATATTATTACACTATTATAAAAATAAATAACCCAACATAATTTGGAGATCGGATGACTTTCCCTTCTGGTGGATTATATAGAAGAGCCCTACTTTTAGGGCAAACTTCCAAGAATTTTTTAAAATGAGAGTCACAGAACTACCTAGTCAATGTCTGAGCTTCACTAGGGAAATGGGCTTTTCTTTATAGTCACTACTCTAGTCAATAAATAACAAAATATTGGAAGGAGACTGGCACCTCTAACCATTTGTGCTGCCCCACCAGATGTAAGGAATTCCCACAGCAATTCCTAATCAAAGGTCCCATCTGTGTCTTACACAGGATTTATTTCAGAGTAGGCTCCGCCCCCTAGGCAACATACTAATAAAGTGAATTTCAGTGAAATGCTTTATATTATGTGAAGCCATATATCTGGCTTCAGTTATATCTGGCTTCAGTGTCCACTCTTCTTCAATAGCCCTGAAAAATCCATTAAGGAAGGTGTTAAAGAATAAATCATGTTACCAGATGGTCAGTAATTTTTTTTTCAAATTTGAGGTTTATGGAAGGAGGGTCACAGAAGAAGAGAATTTAGGCTCCCCAAAATATATGATGGCATTAAATTAACTACAAGCCCTTGTTATGGTGACAGAGGCTCATTTATCCAGCCCCATGCAGGATGCAATTCAGCAGACAGTGGAGGCTATTGGAGATAGCAAACCCATACCTTCACATCTGTTTTCTCTATTTTGCCAAAAAGCATTCATTTTTCTTCTTTTTAATAATTTGACCTGTTTTACTTTCTGGCAGAGGATCCTGGGAAGCTGAGCACTGGCTTTTCTGGGCCCCTTCCAACTCAAGGGGACAGAGGGAAGCGAGAGGAGGAGGAAGAGAGGGTGGAGGGAAAAGGCAGAAGAGGAGAGAAAGAGAAAGAAGAAGGAAGAGAGAAAGCAAGAATGAGCTGAATATGTATACTTGCTTAGCTGAATAACTAGGCAAGTTTGTTTGTGTTTCTCCTACACAACCCAAATCAAATAGGATTTATTCCAGGTCGTTCAGTTAAAAAGTGTCCCAGAAACTGTAATCAGGGTAGCCTGGCTGCTCCAGCAAAGTTCTGTGGTTATTTATACAGCTCTCTAAATGTGCAAAGGGCTGCAGAAATTACTAAATATTAGAGTTTTGCATAGACTGTCACACATGTAAACATCCAGGAAATATGGGAGACAGTGTCAAAGGATTTCCATTGGCAACTGATCTTACAAAATGGAAAACATGCTAGTCCAGGTCTCATGGATTTTCTTTGCCATTTTCTTTTGTCTTGTTTTATCAGAATCCACTTCTGCTTCTCCTTCCTCGGTTTTGTAAGCCAAGGCTATAACCAGTTTCCCCTCTGTTCCATATAGCCCAAGGCAGAGATAGTATTATTCTTTCTAGGATATTTCCAGTAGTACTCTCTGTTTTAGGGCAAGAAGCAGGGCTAGATATCAAAATCAGAGACAGTGGTTCATGTGCTTCTGGATAAGCCCATCTATCCCCATGTACTTTCATCTATCTTGAGAGAGGACATCAGGGACATCAGGACATCTTAATCTTCAGAATGTTCCTGTGACAATTCAAATGGAAGTGGTTCTATTTTCTGGCATGGTGCTAGTAGACACTGGCACAGGAGCCACCTTGTATGGTGTGCCTGCATCAAAGAAGTGCTATGCTCCTTGAGCAAAGCAGAATCTCAGAAGCACAAAAGAAATGTGAGATGTGCAAATCTAGACACATCTCCATCCCAAATGCTCAAATGGACTGTTTGTGCCCAACCCGTGGGAGAGCTTTCTGAGCTCATATTGGACTAATTAGCCACAGGCGAACACTTGTACCTTGACCTCAACATTGTGATTCATTGGCCATCTTGGAGCATGAAGGACAAACAACAACTCTCATTTACCTGCTACTGAACTTTTATAATTTCCCCCCAAAGGTGATGGTTTCCAATCAGATTCTAAATTGTGGACAGCTGCAAATATGAGTAAAATGTTCCTTTGTTAATGATCCACTGGGACATGAAGAAAATTGTCAGAAGATCTAGAGTGCAGAAATTCCGAAACAACAAAACGCAGAGCTGGGAAAACACAGCAGGGATCTTTCTGGGTTCTATTTCAGACATGGTTAGTGAATATTCCTCAAGGGGACACTAACCACTCTTAAGCTTGAAAAGGTACCAGTGTGATCCAGGCATTCTGAAGAGCAATTTGGAACTGTAACCACAGGGCAATCAAACTGTGCATACCCTGATTCTAGGTCTGTATCCCAAAGAGATCATATTTATAGGAGAGAATTCTGAGAAAGATGGCAGAGTAGGTCAGAAAATTCCAAGCTCTCTAGATTTCCCCCACAAAGAAGATAAAATAGCACCTCAGGGAGGACATAAGAGCAGTAAAAATAAACAAGAGTTGGAGCAGAACTGTGGTCCTCCAGAGACAATTGCAGAAGATCTGAAGAAAAATCCTAGGACCAAGGTTTGGTCCCTGTGAAAAGTAAACACCTCCAGGCTAGTTTCATTGAAACAGCAAGCCCTGGGGCTAGCTGGGTTAGGAGGTAGCCTCAGTCCCAGCCACATGAACTTTCACTTCTAAGCAGTTTCAGGATCAAGAAGAGAAAACACAAGACTACCTGGACTACATGAAAGTTACAAAAAAAAAAAAGAATCTTGATGCAATTATACTAGAATTAATTAAAGAAAATTGTCCTGAAGCATTAGAACAAGAAAGGAAAGTAAAAATAGAAAAAACTCACCAATCACCACCTGAAAGGGATTCTACCAGGAAAACCTATAGGAATATCATAGTCAAATTCCAAACCCCCCAGTTCAAGGATAATATATTAAGAGCAACAAGAAAAAGCAATTTAAATATGGCAGTGCCACAATTAGAATCACACAAGACCTAGTAGCAGCAACGCTAAAAGACTGAAGATGTTGGAACACTATATATTAAAAAGCAAAAAAACTGGGGTTGCACCCAAAAATATCATACCCAGCAAAGTTAAGTATAGTCCTGAAAAAAAAAGACATTTCATGAATTATCAGACTTTCAGGATTTTGTTTAAAAAAACTGAACTTAATAGAATATTTGACATATAAAATTCAAGAGAACTATAAGGTACATATCAAAGACTAACTACAAGTGAATCAATAAAGACAGACTGCTTATCTTTCATATAAGGAAATGTAAAATGTATGTCTAAGATTCTTATTAGCAATTGGGTAGTTCATAAGAAAGATTGAGGTATGCCTGACTATGATACAATGTTTAAAAGTAAAACCATTTAGGAACAGGTAAGAAAAGTAATTATTTTATACAAATGAGGTGCAAGACAAAGAACTGACACAGAGGAATTAGACGGCAAGGGAGGGTGGTAGTTCTGGAACCCTACTTTTGTTGGGAATGGGTTTAAGAGGGAACAATACATACATACATATATGTATAAAAGTCTTCTAAATTCAGAAAGAAATGAAAGACTAAGGTGGATAAGGAAGGAAGAGAGGACAAGGGATTTTTAGAGGGGAGGGTGAGGGAATAGGGTAAGGGAAAGCTAATAGAATGGTGTTTAAATTAATGGGAATGGGAGAATAAGGGAGGGATCCTAGGGGGTGGAGGGGTAGGTTAAATAACAGGAGGGCAAGGTAGCAGATAGAAGTAGTAGAGGAGTGAAGAGGGATAGGAAATAAGAGATACACATAAACATAAAATAAAGATCAGGAGTAGAATTTATTATGGGAGAGAAAAGCTAGGATAGTAATCAGGATCTCATACAAAGTTAAAGCAAAAATAGATCTAGTCAGAAGAGAAAAACAGAGAAACTATACTATATGTCAGCCATATTAACCAATACTATTTTAAACTATTTAAAATAACTAGACAGTACAAGTTTGGAATATTGCTGTGGTGTAGGAAATGATGAGTTACTAGATTTAGAAAAATAAGGAAAGACTCAGATTTATGAAGGAAGAGGTTATCGACCGTCAGAGAAACAGAGGACAAATAAGTATGGTCTTACACAGATGCATATGAATGTATATGTCTATATATGAGTATGATTATAGATACTAAGTATATATATATATATATATATATATGTGTGTGTGTGTGTGTGTGTATGTAAGTATACTTACGTATGTGTATATGCAGGTATATATCTTTGTGTGTATATATGTATGTTTGTAAGTGTGTATACATATATACTATATATATGTATATGTGTGTATATATTTATATATGTGTATGTGTATAAAATATCTGAGCTTAATTGTACCTTCTTGGGGGAGGGAAAGGGGAAGAAGGGAGAAAAGGACCAAAGTAAAAAGTGTACAGCAGAGAACAAAAGAAAACCTACAAGGAAGCAAAGGAAAGATGGACAGCTCTGAATACAATGTGTAATATTTAATTATATAGGTTTTCTTGAAGTGGAAATTTATTGCTATATATTTTTAATCCTCTCTTACATTCTGCTATGCACATGGCAATGATTTTTTTCTTCATATTTAAATTTTAATAGTTTATCGTGTTTCTTTTTCTTTTTTATTGTATATTTAAGTTTAAAATTAATTTAAAAATAAAAATAAATAATATTAAAAATATTTGTAGCAACTCTTTTGTGGTGCCAAAGAATTGGAAATTGAGGAGATGGCCGTCAATTGGGGAATGGCTGAACAAGTTGTAGTAAATGAATGTAATGGAGTATTATTTTGCTGTAAGAAATGATGAGCAGGCTGATTTCAGAAAAGACTTGTATGAACTAATGCAAAGTGAAGTGAACAGTACCATTGTATTATATTGTACACAATAACAGCAACATTGTGTGATTAACTTAGCTCTTCTCAGCAATACAATGATCCAAGACAATTCCAAAAGACATATAAGGAAAAATTCTATCCACATCCAGAGAAAGAATTGATGGAGTCTGAATGCAGATCAAAGCATACTATTTTCACTTTTTTTGCGTGTTTTTTTCCTTTTGTTCTGTTTCTTCTTTCACAACATGACTAATATGGAAATATGTTTTACATTATTATACGTATATAACCTATATAAAACTATCTACCATCTTAGGGAGGGAGGAGGAGAAGGAAGAAAGGAAAAAATTTGGAACTCAAAATTTTATTTAAAAAATAATGTTAAAAATTATCTTTACATGTAATTGGAAAAAACTAAAATACTATTTTTAAAATGTTGATTAAAAAAAAGATAAGATACCAGTGTACACTGGGTAAACATTTCTATGAATGACTCCGTATCTTCCCTAACTCTGGAGGTCAGTTTAGTCCTGATCTAGGACCCAAGAAACAAATCCATAGGATCAAAGATCTAAAACTGGAAGAAATTTCTAATGCCATCAAGTTTAAATCCCTCATTCTACAGACAAGGAAATTGAGGCCCAAGGAGGCTAAGTGACTTGCCTGTGGTAGATAAAGAATGGCCTCAGGAGTGACAGCTCATTTAGAGGGCTATGGACCTTAGGAAACATGAAGTAATGCATATAAAGTAGGTGGCAAATGTTAGTGTCATGTATAAAATATCAGTTTTATCATGCTAGGATTATACATTTAGAACTGGAGAGAACCCCAGAGGTCCAACACTTCCATTTTATTGGTGAGAAAATAGAGGCCCATTAGTTAGGTAATTTGTCTGAGGTTACATGGGTTTAAGGAACAGAGTTGGGATTTGAGCCTAGGTTCTTTGATTCCAAATCTCTCTTTCCACTGAGTCATAGAGCTAGAAAGGACCTGAAAGATTACGTAGCCCAACCCCTTCATTTTACAGATGTGTTCATATCACTTTGAACAGAAGAGATCTATCAATCACTGACCAAATCATCCCCTGGGGCTGTAGTTCCCAGGGGAGCAGTAGGGTCTCTTAGCCTGGAGATGCTCTGTTACTAAGACTGGTCCTAGCTTAACACAATGCATGTAAAGTTAAGCACTGTCCCATCTTGACTCCCTCTTCTCTCCTTCCATCTTTCTGCCTTCAGCATCTGGCGACTTCATTCTGCCCCCTCACTAAGCAGAGGTTCCTCCCCCTCCAAAACCCAAAATTATCTTCCCCAGTATCATTCTATGATATAGCCCTTTCCCTCTGTAACATCTAACTGTACTGGTCTCTTATAAAAGAAGAGCTAATTTGATAAATTAGCCAGTGCTAATGTGATAATAACATCATCTTGCCTTCTTAGCTTTCTCTCTTGTCACCTTCCTATGAGGCATGCAGGGAAAATACTGTTACTCCCACTTTACAGATGAGATTATTTGAGTGGCTTGCTAAGGGGTCATACTAGTTGGGTGACAGAATGGAGACTTATAATTCCCAGGTTCAATGCTTAATCTTCTCAGCATAGAGCAATAGCATTTAATCTTCAGAAAACCAGGTGCTTTAAGTCAGAAGAGTAATGCTAAATATTGAGCAGTACTAATTGTTAAGAATTTCAGTCACTGACTGGGCAATGGAAGGGCTGCTTTTGGATAGGCCTCTTTATTTCCCTTCAAATCTAATTAGATATATCAGTGTAGCTCATTTTCCCTTTCCCCAAAGTTTCCTCAGGATGTGATTTCCCAGTGTAATGCAAAGGAAAGAGTCCTAGATTCAGTCAGAAGATGAGGGTCTCAGTCCAAGACTGATTAACTTCCTGCCTGACCTTGGACTAGTCACTTAATCTCTTACCAGAGTTTCAGCTTCCCCATCTGTAAATGAGGGGACTGGACTAGAAATCTCTGAATTCCTTTCCAGATCTAAGTCCTATGATGCTGATCTTCACGTGTATATAAATGTGGGGTTAAAAATGAGTGATTTGTCTTAGCTTTCCATGCCTCTTTGGGGTTTCAATTCAATTTAAAATTTTTTAAATATCAACTGTGTGTAAAACACTGTGCCAAGTCCTGGCAAGGTTTAGTTAAGGCAATCTCTCTGACTTCAAAGAGTTTCTAGGCTAGATAGTGGAAATGACACATACATAAACAATTGTAACACAAACCAACACATAAAGGCCTAAGAACAACATGCTATGTCAGGTCTGAGGGCTTCCTGAATGGCGTACCATTTGACTTGAGCTTGGGGAATAGAATGAACAAAGCATGGATGTGGGAAAATACAGGGCATGTATAGGGGGTCAGTGAGTCATCCAATTTGGCCAGAATGCCAAGTATAATAGACATAAGGTTGGAAAAATATGATGGTGTATGATTATGAATTACCTCAAATGCCAAGCATAGGTATTTATACCTTCCCTATTGGGCAACAGGAAGCCACTGAAATGTTTTGAACAGAGGAATGGTATAAGTTGATCTATGGATTAAAAGGAGGTATCCTATTGGCTGCCCTTGAACTTCCTGATCTTCACCTGCTGGGCCAGTACCAGCATTGTATGATCATACAGTTGTAGTTTAAAGGGATCTTAGAGATTATTTAATCCAACCCCATCATTTTACAGATGGGTTAAGTGATTTGCCCAAGATCACAAAAGTAGTGAGTAGTACAGCTGGGACTAGAGCTCAGGTCCTTATGAACCCAAATACAGTTCTTCTCCCACAGCACCATGCTTTGCAGATACCACTCATGAGAAAGCTAAATGTTATTATTACAGCCTACGTAACAAAAGCAGAATCCTTCTACAGAATTGGACTGCCCTTGGAGGCATCTGGGCATTTGTCCAGTGTCCTGAAGGGTGGCTCATATTTACAGGATGAAGGGTGGGTAGACAGTACAAATATCCTGCTGTCTCACCTCCTTCCTGCATCCAGGATATCAATCATCAATTCCTCCTAGCTTTCCCTTGACCTTTTAAGCTCCACCCAATGACCTGGCATCACAAAATTAGCCTGGCCTTCTGGGTTCAGGGGAGGCTACCCATAGTCTTCCACTAACATTAAAGAAGGATGCCACCTGGTGGAAGAAAATGAGTTTATTACATACTCTAATTGAACAAGCTCAAAACCATTCCAGAGCTTCAGCGAAATCATAATCCTTAACAAAGTTGGCACATACTTTTTTTATTTTTAAAGAAGTTACACAAATACTATGTTAGTCTTCATTCTAATGAAGGGCTCGCTCTCTCCCAGAATGAGGAGGTCAGGAATAGCTTTTCTCGTGGTATATCTGGTCCCACTGGAAGCAAGTTTGGGTAACTTTCCAAGAGCAAATATTCCCATGGGACACCCTCCTCCCTCATTCCTCATACAGAGGACAGTTCACAGGGTTTGATGGGATTGGACAGGCAGCTGAACTTTGGGAACTCCTGATTGTCAATTCCCTTATCACTGTGTGGTAGGAAAGCAAATAATTCCGTATGACCAAAAGAATAGGAGAACCTAAGTGAGCAAAACATGGAAAAAGAAACTAGGATTTCTGGGGGTGGAACCAAGATAGCAGAGCAGAACCAAGACTCAGTCAAGCTTTCCTAGGATTCCTCTCCAAACAATCTCAAATCGAATTCTGGCTTGGCAGAGGTGACAAAATGTCAGGGTGAAACATTCTTTCAGCCCAAGACAATTTAAGAGATCAGAAAGAGAGCTCTGTGACCCAGGGACAGAAACTGATTTGGAGCCCATGTGAATGAATCACCAGTGGTGGGACTAGGTGATGGCAACAAAGCAGCAGAAACTTCAGGACCTCTCAAATCAAAGACAGGATGGGGACCTGGAAACTGGTCAGAAAGAAATTACAAGGGACCACAGTACCAGCAATAGACACAGGACTAGGCATCATTTGGCAGCTCCATTGTCTACACCACTTCTGGATCATTGTACAAGGGCATAAAGGAGCATTTTTGGTCAAGAGTGAATGGGAGCCCTGAGAAATAGTATTGCTTTTGTTCCCAAGGGAGTAAATACTGATTGCAGTCCCAAGACATGAGGGACCCTTCCAGAATAAGAACCAGAGTACAGACCAGGAAAGGAGTGACCACACCTCTCCCCATGTCATACAACCTTGGAAGCACTGAAAGCTCCCAAGCCCCCAGAAATAGCTCAGACAACAGCAATGTGATAAAGCCCGTAGCTTGACACAGTGTCTTTCCCCACTCTCCATGCCAGAAACAGAGCCCAACTTCAACACAAAGTTCGAGATTAGAAATATTGTTGAAAAATGAACAAACAAACAAACAAAAAAGAACCTGACCATAAAAAAAAATCTATAGTGACAGGAAAGATCAAGACACAAACTCAAAAGAAGATAATAAAATCAAAACCACTCCAAGCAAAGCCTCAAGGAAAAAAAAGTAAATTGACACAAGTCCAATAAGAATTCCTGGAAGAGCTAAAAAATTACTTTCAAAATCAGAATTGTAGAGAAAAAATAGGTAAAGAAATGAGAGCAAAGGAAGAAAATTATTAAAATACAATTAGCAGCTTGGTAAAAGAGGCACAAAAATACTGAAGAAACTAATGCCATAAATAAACAGAATTGGTCAAATGGGAAAAGAGGTACAAAAATTCACTGGTGAAAACAATTCTTAAAAAGTAGAACTGGCCAAATGGGAAAAGGTATACAAATCTCACTAAAGAAAATAATTCCTTAAAAATCAGAATTGAACAGCTGGAAGCTAATTACTTCATGAAACATGAAGAAAAAATAAAATAAAGTCAAAAGAATGAATAGAATAAAATGTGAAATATATCATCAGAAAAACAACTATCCTGGAAACTAGACTGAAGAGTGATTATTTAAGAATTATTAGACTACATGACACTATATTTTAAAAAATTATCAAGGAAAACTGCCCTGATGTCCTAGAATCAAAGCATAAAATAGAACTTGAAAGAATCCACTTGAAAGAAATCCCAAAATGAAAATTCCCAAGAATATTATAATCAAATTTCAGAGCTCCCAAGTCAAAAAGAAAATGCTTCAAGCAGCCAGAAGCCACTCAATATACTGTGGAGCTGCAGTGAGGGTAACACAAGATTTAGCGGCTTCTACATTAAAGAATCAGAGGGCTTGGATATGATATTCCAGAGGGCAAAGGAGCTAGGATTACAACCAAGACTTACCCAGCAAACTAATTATAATAATTCAGGGGGGAAATGGATATTTAATTATATAGAGCACTTTCAAGCATTCTCGATGAAAAGACCAGAGCTGAATAGAAAATTTTACTTTCAAAGACAAGACTCAAGAGAATCAAGGTAAACATGCAAAAGACATCATAAGAGATTTGATAAGATTACACTGTTTACATTCCTATATGGGAAGATACTTGTAACTTCTAAGAAATTTATGATTATTTAGGCAATTGGCATATTACATAGACAGAAGGTGTGAGATGATAATGAAGGAATGATATAAAAAAAACAAAATTAAAAAGTGAGAAAGAGGGATACATTGGGAGAAGGGAAGGGAAAGGTAGGATGGGGAAAATTATCTCACATAAAAGAGTTGTGAAAGAAAAAGCTTTTAAAGTAAGGGGGAAGATTAAATGGAGTGGCAGGCAATGCTTGGATCTTACTCTCATCAAAACTGGTTTAAAGAGAGAGTAACATATACATTTAGTAGGGTATAGAAATGTAGCTTACCTTATAGGGAAGTAGGAGGAGGGTGATAAGAAGAGTGAGGAGCTAATAGAGTGGAGGATATATTCAGGGAGGTGGTGAAAAGGAAAACACTTTTGAGGAAGGACAGGGTGAAATAAGAGAGAAAGAAGGATAAAAAGCGGAAATAAAGGATGGAAGAAATACACAATAATCATAACTGTGAATGTGAATGGGATGAACTCACTTATAAAATGGAAACAGAGAGCAGACAGGTTTAAAAAAACAGAATCCAACAATATGTTGTTTATAAGAAACATACATGAAACAGTGAGACACATACAGAGTTAAAATAATGATTGGAGCAGAATCTATTATACATCAGCTAAAATAAAAAAGGCAAAGTAGCCATTGTGATCTTAGACAAAGCAAAAGCAAAAATAGACCTAATTAAAAGGTATAAGGAGGGAAACTGCATCTTACTAAAAGATACCACACACAATGAAGTAATAACAATGCTAAATATATATGTATCAAATGGCATAGCATCCAAATTCTTAAATGGAAAGTTAAATAATTTACAGGAGGAAAAAGACAGTAAAATTATACAAGTGGCAGACCTCAACTTTCCCCTGTCAGAATTAGATAAATGTAACCATAAAATAAATAAGAAAGAAGTTGAGGAGATGAATAGAATCTCAGAAAACTTAGATATGATAAACTTTTAGAGAAAACTGAATGGGAATAGAAAGGAATATATCTTTTTCTCAGTGATACATGGAAACTTCACAAAAATTGATCAAGTATTAGGGCATAAAATCCTTACAAGCAAATGTAGAAAAACAGAAATATTAAATGCATACAGTATTATGTAATGTAATAAAAATTATATTTAACAAAGGATTGGAGAAGCATGGATTAAAAATTAATTGGGGGGCAGCTAGGTGGCCTAGTGAATAGAGCACAGGCTCTGGAGTCAGGAGGACCTGAGTACAAATCCAACCTCAGACACTTAACACAAAAAATTAGCCATGTGACCTTGGACAAGTCACTTAACCCCAATTGCCCTACCTTCCCCTGTGCAAAATAAATAAATAAATAAATTTTTAAAAAGGAACTATGCCCAAAGGGCTATAAAAAAGTTTATACTCTTTGACCCAGCAATACCACTTCTTAGGGTTATATCCCAAAGACATCAGAGAAGTGGGAAGAGGACCTATATGTACAAAAATATTTATAGCAGCTCTTTTTGTGGTGGCAAAAAATTGGAAAACAAGTGGATGTCCATCAATTGGGGAATGGCTGAACAAGTTATGGCACATGAATGTAATGGAATACTACTGTGCTATAAGAAATGAGGAGCAGACAGACTTCATAATAACCTGAAGAGACATATAAACTGATGCTGAGCAGGAAGAGCAGAACCAGGAGAAATTTGTACACAATCACAGACACAACATACATGTGATGACTAACTTCAATAGACTGGGCTCCTCTCAGCAATACAAGGTTATAGGACAACTCCAAAAGACTCATGATTAAAGGAGATATCCACATCCAGAGAAGGAGATGCGGAATCTGAGTACAGATTGAAAAAAACTGCTTGGTCTGTTTCTTTTTCTTGTTTTGTTTTGTTACTTCTTTCTCACTGATCATTCCATCAGTTACAATCCTTCTTTACAACCTGACTAATGATTAATGAGAAGATATTTGTAGATCCTGTATCCAAGTGCATGCCGCCATGATGGTGGGGAGGGGGGAGAAGGAGGGGGAGAAAATCTGAAACTCAAGGGACTGTGGAACTGAATGTTGTAAACTAAAAGTAAATAAACCAAAAAAAAAAAATTAATTGGAAATTAACTAATCTAATCCTAAAGAATGAGTGGGTCAAAGAATAAATCATGGAAACAATCAATAATTTCATTAAAGAGAATGATAACAATGAAACAACCTACTAAATTTGTGAGATACAGCCAAAGCAATAATTACAGGAAATTTTATATCTCTAAATATGTCCATCAATTTCAGGTTGAAGCATATTGTTTTTACTTTCTTCATTTTTCTTGGGGTTTTTTGTCTGTGTTTTCTTTTGCAACATGGCTAATATAGAAATACGTTTTGCATGACTTCACATGTATAATTGATATCAAATTGCTTTCTCAAGAAGGGGGAAGGGTTGAGAGGAAGGAAGAGAATTTGGAATTCAAATTTTTAAAACATTAAATGTTTAAAAATGTATATGCAATTTGGAAATATTTAATGAAATAAACTTATTTTTTTTTAAGAAGAAAAGGAACTAGATAAGACAAAGAAAAGAACCAGAGAGAGGAACTTTGTGAATTTCAGTAGAAGGTTCAGTATACTAGGCAGTCCTGTTATGAGTAGACTCCAATCTCAGAAGAATTATTGAGAGGTATGGACACCTTGAGAGCTTTTCCTCTCTATCCCATCTCTTTGTTCTTGACAAATCAGATCTCATCTATTTCTACTGGTTAGGTCAGGCCTGGCGTGGTGGGAGTAAGGGAAGGAGAATGAAGAGGAGGTAGATCATGGGCAAGGGGGAACCATGTAGCTACTTTTGCACATTTTTTTGTTCTTATTGTTGCCATTGGCATGGATGTTCTTACTGCCTGAGAATGAAAATTCTTCAACCTCCTGTCCCCTGGTGATAAGACTTATTCTTAAATCTTCATCATAACTCTCTCACAGTGTCACTGAATCACAGATTCAAAAGATCACAGATCACAAGATCACAGAATCAAAAGATACCATTTATTTCAACCCCTAATTTTACACTTGAAAAAATTAGACACTGAGAGGTTAAATGACTTGACCAATGTTATATAGGTAGAATTAACCCCTGGATCCTATAACTTCAAATCTTTTGACCTCTTCACTACACAATGTTGCCTCAATCTTTCTATCTATCTAATCACCCATCCATTTATCATCTGAGCAGTTAAGTGGTGCGGTGTATAGAGCACCAGTCCTGGAGTCAGGAAGACTCATCTTCCTGATTTCAAATCTGGTCTCAGACACTTACAAGCTGTGTGACCTTGGGCAAGTCACTTAACCCTGTTGGCCTCAATTCCTCATTGGTAAAATGAGCTGGAGAAGGAAATGGCAAACCACTCCAGTATCTCTGTAAAGAAAACCCACAAATAGAGTCATGAAGAGTCAGACACAACTGAATTGACTGAACAATAACGACAGCATCATTTATCATGTCTATCACCTGTCATCTATTTACCTATTTATCTGTTATCTATCTATCATCCATGTCTCTTTCTCTCTCTCTCCTTCTCTTTCTCTCTTTCTTCCTTTCCCTTCATTCCTTCCCTCCTTTCTTTCTTCTTTCCTTCCCTTCCTTTCTTCCTTCCTTCCTTCCTCTTTTCTCTCTCTTTCTTTCTCTCTCCTTCTCTCTCTCTCTCTCTCTCTCTCTCTCTCTCTCTCTCTCTTTCTCTCTTTTTCTCTCTCTCTCAGTGTCATGTAGAGAATAGAAAGCCAACCTCAGAGTCAAGAAGAACTGAGTTCAAATATGGCCTCTCACAGTGGCTTTGTGACCATAACCTTTCATTATCCTACATTGCTGTCCAAGACTGTAAATATTAGAGACGATACCAAACTGCATGGGTATAAGAAGTTCCTTATTCAGAATTTTCTTACATTCATATCAAAGGCTCAGTAATATATATATATATATATATACACATAAATATGTAAGCATAAATATGTTATTATGTAATGCAATATATTAAACAATTGTTTGTGTAACCAACTTTTGAAAGAGATCTGGTTCTGGGATAAGAACTCACATTTTGACAAAAACTTCTGGGAAAACTGGAAAATAGTATGGCAGAAACTGGGCATAGACCAATATCTCATACCATATACCAAAATAAAGTCTAAATGGGTGCACAACCTAGATATAAAGACTGATACTGTAAGCAATCTGGGAGAGCAAGGAATAGTTTATCTGTCAAATTTATGGAGAAGGGAAGAATTTATGACCAAACAAGAGATGGAGAGCATTACAAAATGTAAAATAGATCATTTTGATTACATTAAATTGAAAAAGTTTTGTACAAATAAAGCCAATGTAACCAAGATTAGGAGGGAAGTAGAAAATTGGGAAAGAATTTTTATAATCAGTATCTCTGATATAGGACTCATTTCTAAAATATACAGAGAACTAAGTCAAGTTTATAAGAATACAAGTCATTCCCCAACTGATAAATGGTCAAAGGATATGAATAGGCAGTTTTCAGAGGAAGAAATTAAAGATATCTATAAGCATATGAAAAAATGCTCTAAATCACTATTGATTAGAGAAATGCAAATCAAAACAACTCTGAGGTACCACATCCCAATGATCAGAATGGCTAAGATGACAAAACAGGAAAATGATAAATGCTGGAGAGGATATAGAAAAATTGGAACACTAATGCATTGTTGGTGGAGTTGTGAACTGATCCAACCATTCTGGAGAGCAATCTGGAAATTAAATAAATAAAATAAAAAGGAGACTTTATGGTCAAGAAAAGAGAGATCTGGAAGGGAGACATTTTCAGACCTGGGCTATATAGGTTTCTCTTAGATGTAGTTCTCAATAGATTGGTTTTCTTTCCTCATCTAGGAAGTGACTCTCTTTCTCTCTCTCTCTCTCTCTCTCTCTCTCTCTCTCTCTCTCTCTCTCTCTCTCTCTCTCTCTCTCTCTCTCTCACCCCCAGCAAGCTATTGCAGTTTTCAGTAGCCAAAATGAAAGATTCACCAGACTGTGCTGGAGCTCTCCCCTTCCTGCCCCATTCTCTGTCAGAGTAGGGCAGTAGCTGATTCCAAAGAATATTTTGTTCTGTAAACTTGCTTTTTAAATTTCTGTTTAAATAGTTTGAATTTCATTTGTCAGCTAGATAAATCCAATCAATTTTACTTCTGCTGATCTGTGTGTTGTACAGGAGGACTATAACATGGAGGAACAAACAGTTTGCGGGTTTCGATATAGAAAGGACAATGATTCTAGCCCTATACGAAACTGTCAGGTTTTCATTAGTAATAATCTTTTATACATTTTTGAAAAGGCAGTCCTAAATTGGATGGGAATTTTTCTTCCTTCACCTTAGGCTAAAAATGAATCAGAGCATCATTTGGATATCTAGAAGGTTGGGCTGTTGGGACATGTAGACTCATTTACTCCTCCTTCCTCCCCAACACTGGGGTGGAATTGAGGGCAGTTAATAGAGAAGAGAAAAAGGTGTGGTTGGTCCTGGCAAGGCCCACATTCCAGAGTTTGAGAGCCAAAGGAGAAAGGAATTTTTTTTTCTCTTCAGGCTTTACCTTTTACCTCAAGCCTATATCCAGACAGGTACCCAATGAGATATTGCATAGATGTATTTATGTATGTGTATATATAATATAGCTATGTAATCAAATCTATTTTCTACCCCTCTAATTATCACCTCCTCTCCTTCCCCCAGTTAAATTTAAGCTCCTTGATGAAAGAGGGTCTTTTTCTCCGGGTATTTGTTTCTTTTCTACCTAGCACAGTGATTTGCCTTGAAATAGGCACTTAATATTTTTTTCAATTGAATTGAATTAGAACCATCACAAAAGATATGACCAAAATTATCTCCTTTGCTCCACCAAGAGAAATCAGAGAAGGAGTACAACTGATCCAGTCCTCACACAAGGGGTACTTGTTTTCAGAGGTAAAATAGTCTACAGAGAAGTGTCAGCTGAATCCTAACAACTGATGGTCATGACTAGGCAGAATTGCAAGAACTTTCCTATCACATTCAATCTGGTTCTTCCCTGCATGCCGGTAAGCAGGTGTTTCTTGAGGAATGAAAGAAGAGGACCCATTTCTTCATCTTCTTTTGATGCTCTGACCTGAGATTGAGTCTAAGCTTATCTAGACTGGAAGGCTGGTCAGTTGCTAGTGAGACACTTTGTGGGTACATGTGGAGGGGAGGACAATGCCTTAGAATTGTACCCAGAAATGTCAGAGCAGGTCCTGAGGGAACATTCAATCACTTGCAGGGATGGCCACCAGCCTCTAGCCAACCTAAAGATGTTTCTTTGCATTCCCAGTCCCTAGCACAGTGACTTGGATACAGTAAGCAAAATATATATTTATTGAACTGAATTAAATCATGGAACTCTTGGGGAGAGGGGGTGCAGATGGTGAGGGAATTAGCCCTTTAAAGCCATCATTCCTCAGCCACTGCATGGAGAAATTGATTCAAACACCTGATACTTACTAGTTACATAATATTACCATGGCTTTTGCTATAGAACAACTATGTCCTACCTTTGTTCACAGCAATTCCTTTTTTAAAACTATGTTCCCTACTACAGCACAACACTAGCTCCTTGGGAGGGGGAAACTGGGTTCCTGTCAGTCTATCTTCATCAGTAGAAAATCAACTTCTCCCCAAAAGAAATTGTCGAGGAGGTGACTAGGAGGGCCCTCCTCAGTTGGGGAAAGGGGAGATGGACTCCTTTTGAGAGGTGCCTCCAGCTATGCAGGTGGTAGACTATGATTCTTTAAAGCTCACCTATTCTTTTAATTCCATTGGTATCTACCAATATAGAGTGATATGAGGAAGCTGAAACACAAGGAAACTGAGACCTAGGACTTCACAATTATGGAAATTATTCTTTGTATGCAGATAATCTAGCACTAATACCATCATGTTTCCCAGAGTAAATAATTTTTCTCCCAGTCATTGATTATACTTACCTATAATTTATAAATATTAATCATTTTTTTGCAAGCTGGAGAGCCCAACCAGAAATGATTAATTATCAAAGATCAGCTGAACATCTAATACTTGTCCAAAGAACTTTTCCCTTTCCCCCCATAGGATTGTTCAACATGAACACAATTTGCACAGTGTTAGAAAAATCTCTAGCCTTTCTCTTCAGTAGCTCTGAAAGAAGAGTACAGGTTTTCTCTTTGTTACACAAAGCAGACAAAAAGATCAAGGATGATTATTTCACCTGAGGATTTACCCCAAGTATTTCTTTAAAAGCATGTTTTCCCTGGGCATGAACATTTTTTTTTATTTGCAAACATTTGAGTGATCCTCAAATTTTCAGACACAGTTAATGAATACAGTAAGATCCTGCTGTGTTCTGGTCTCTCAAAATGCCTGTTTTGACCCTGTAGAGTTTTGTGTGCCTTACTGTTGGAGAAATGATTAGAAAGTCACCCCCTGAAGTGAGATTCCACTGAGTGATGTCAGGATAAAGACCATTCTAACAGAGTAAGGGGCTGATTGAAAAGAAGAGGGTGGACATGGAAAGCAAGATTTTCACACCCATGATAAGTGAGTAAGGAGAATATTCTGAACAGGTCAGCTCCTTAGCAGCTCAGGTTTCCTGAAGGGCAACACACGCACACAGCATTTAGAGTAGTAGAGGGCATCTAGAATACCCACTAGGGACTCTGATAACCAAAATTCCTTTGCGGTTAACACGGGAAAGCCTCAGCTTTTGACAAAATTTCAGTCAACCACACAAAGCCCTGTCCAAAAAGGGGTGGGGGAGGGCCTGGCACAGAAACAAACACAAATAAAGAGAAATAAGCGACCGGAAGACACCAGAGAGAAATATAAGAACCTCACTTTAGGGTCGCAGCTCCCGGACGTGTACGTCAAAACTCCAGCCTACAATCTTTTCCTCCAATTAATGAGTACCTATAGGTCGTACACCTGCCTATAGAGTGGGCTAGTACCCGGTAAGGCAGGTACAGAAAAGACACCTACAGTCCCTGCTTTCTAGGGCAGGCTCAGCAGCCAACGATAGAGGAAGTTCTTGTTTGCTTTGTGTTGAGCTTGAAGTGGATTCTCTAAAGAGCTGCAATGTTTGCCTTGTCTTTAACACACACACACACACACACACACACACACACACACACACACATCCTGACACTTTAGTTCAGCCACAAAAGCTACATGCCCAAGAAAAAAATGCTACCTTGAATCACAAGGGAAATATATCTAAGCTAAGTCAATGTGATTGACATAAAGGACCGGGACATGCCAATACATACAAAAGTATTCCCTTCAATCCCAACTCATGACCTGGCATGGGGGTCTTTGCAGAGTCTGACTCTTCGCTGGAGCACTGGAATCGGTAAACGAGGGAAATTAAAAGACAGGAAAGAAAAAGACAATACGGGATGAACTTACCCAACTCATCTGTGTTGAACTGCGCTGCTGTGCATTCCGCAAACTCATCGTCTACAGGAGGAAGGAGAGAGGAAAATAAAAATAAAATAATAATTTCTCAAAAAGACTCGCAATGATTCATTCAGTAGGTGACTCAACTAAGCAAGCATCAGTAAAACTGCCTTGGGTTCTGCTGAGAACTTGCTCTGGTTTCCCCGCCTTTTGGGTCGCCGCTCTCCAGGGCACACCTGGCTCGGACAGCCTGATCTCCCGGCAGCGTGCGCTTGCCAGTGAAACTTCGGGTCAGCCAGAGGAGAGATCAAAGCATCCTCCTGGAGCAGGAGAAAGACACTGCCTGCCTGTTCCTCTGGTCTCTACAAACTTTCCAGGAGTCGATTTGCCAAGCACCGGGTAGGGCATCCAGCAGCTTCACTACTTCGTGATCTCCCCCTCGCCCACTGGCGTGGGGAGGGAGTCATCACATCCCAGCCAGGAGCTCCACGATGACATCGTCCAGCTTCCCGAAGTCCCAAAGTTTCATCCTGAGCAATTGGATATCGTCAGCGCGTGGGGTGAGCCGTGAGCTCCCACATCACCTGCCCACCTGGACTTACACATATAGACGAACACATTCCCCCGCCTGAGTGTGACGAGGGAAGGAAGGTGGGGAGGAATAGATGCAGGGATGCAGCCCCTCTTGCCTCACAGACCCGCCTCCTCCTGGTTGCTAGGCGACCACAGCAGTCATGTTCTAGAAATGCATTAGACATTACCTCCCAGTACCCTGTCGTAGGGTTTTCTTCCTCTCTATTTTTCCCCTTTTTAATTATTTATATAACAGAAACACAGCCATTTCTTTTATTTAAAAAAAAATGTACCCCATTTGTTCTGTAACACAAGTCTATCTTCCTATTTTATGCTCAGTAAAAACCTCAATTTTTTTTTTTCTTCCTCCACCCCATTCACACAACCTTTCCAAAGGAGGACTTTCAGAGATAGGGGTGAAAAGACTCTCTGGAGAAATCTTTGCTGTCTCCCTCATATACTGGAACCAAATTTGAACATTCTTACTCCTGTGGATAGCTCCTGAAAGAGACCCCAAGAGATCCTTTGGTCCAGCCTTTCTGACTTTAAAACATGTTATCTCTGAGTTACAGATGAGCTAACTCAGGCCCAGGAAGGTTAAGTCAGACTGGGTATGGGTCTCGTCAATAAATATAATAGAATTCTATCATCCCATAGAAAATTACAAATGGGAAGAATTCAGAAGAACTTGGAAAGACTTGAATGTAATATAGAATGTAAGCTCCTTGCTTCCATTTTTGTCATTATAGTCTCAGCCCCTAAGACAGTGTCCTGAACAAAAGACGTGCTTAATAAGATTCTTGTTGAATTGAATTCAACTAGGTTGAGTTAACCTTCTAGATAGGAAGTAATAGAGTTGAGACTAGCTTAGACCTCTTGAACCCTGTATAGCCCTCTTTCTACAATATTACTAAAGTACCAGCCTCAAAAATTTAGATTATAAAAACAATAGAGGAATGAAACAAAATTCTACTAAAGTCCTCCTCTGGTGCCTTATTATGCCATGAAGGTGTTCCTGGATTATCAAATATTATGACAGTGGTTTATATTGTTTGGCCCAGTGATACTCTTATTATGACCACCAGAATTATACATCTAAAGAAGGTCAAAGACAAAAGGAATGGTTCCAAATTACCAAAATATTCATTCCTTCCTTGGTTCACATTTTGGAATCATGAAAAACTGGAAACAAAGTATGTACTCATTGACCTGTAGAGATTTCCAAGTGCTCTAAAAAGAATGCCATATTAAATGATGAACAAAAAGTCCAAAGAGAAACTTCAATAATTTCCTTCTTTCAGTTAGGGAATGAACAGAAAGATATCCAGAAGAGGGGTCTTGCCAATGAATGTAATAGAATTCTATCATTCCATAGAAAATGGCAAATAGGAGGAATTCAGAGGAACTTGAGAAGACTTGCATATGATATAGAATGCAAGCTCCTTGGTTCCACTTTTATCTCAGCACCTAAGACAGTGTCATGAAAATAGGAGATTCTTAATAAGATATTCGTTGAATTGCATTTGATTGAATGAATATAAGATGTAATGATAAGCAGTACAGCAATCAGAACAAAGAGAACATACTCAATGACCACAGTAATGTAAAGGAAAACAATGCTAGGATCATCAGAATTCAAATTAGTATAATTACCATGAAATTGGTAATTACATGGATGAAAAATGAAATATACTTCTCACTTCTCAGTAAGAGCAGGGTGGACTATGGGTGTTGAATTCAGAGTTTACAGTCAGACATCATCAATGTGTCTGTTTTGCTTAGCTGGTTTTCTCTGTTTCAAGAAGAGATTCTTTGGAGGAGGGAAGTCTCAGTCATGTAAAAAGCATAATGCAATGTCTTCTTCAACTAAAACTGTGTCACTGCACCACAAGTTTTGGTAGGACCTACCAAGATGGGAAAAGGGTTGAATATGGTCCCACTGTATCTGTCATTCAGACTAAACTGACCACTACATCATGCTTTGAGTGGGTGGGTTTTTTGTTTGTTTGGTTGGTTTTGGTCATAACAACTCATAAAAAGCATCTACTAAGGCACAGAAAAAAAATGTAATCCCCAATACTGAAGATGTACTTACCCTGATGAAATTATGGATCCTTGGTTTATTAAAATATATGCATCCTAATGTGATTCATACCACATTGTGGAAAATTTTTCCAACTAGCTCTCCCCCTAACCCCAGGTCAGTGTCCCAAACAATTTGGGCAAACACATCCTGTATCTTTTGTTTTTTCCCCCTGGTTCCTTGACTAATTGCTATGTTCCTGCCTAGTTTGGGATGCCCTGGCCATGGTTCATTGTGACCCAATGTGAGAACACCAAATTAAGAGGGTAAAAGTTGAAGGAGGAAATATAGAAAATACCATCCCCCATCCCCTCCACCCTTTGGAGATCACTAGCCTGGGAGAATCAATGATCTTTGCTGCCACCTGTGTCTCTAATATCGAAGGTTCTAGGCACCAGCTATTGCTGACAGCCCCTAGGCATTGAGTTAGTTCCCACTCTTATCTGTGATATTGTGTACCCGTCTTGGTAGAGTTAGAGTCAGTGCCCAATTTTCCTACTGCCAGACTTGTGCTTTTTAAATAACTCATAAAAGGAAGAAAGAAGTTGATCCATGATGGAAAAATATGACCAGGGACTCTGGATATGGGTCTGTCTCTATGTATTTATTGCTGGACTTTTTTCTTCAAATGCCTTTCCCCTTACTTCACCTCTTTATTCTCTTTCTACAGCATAAAGATCTGACATAGGATTGAATGCAGCTGGATAAATATTTGGGCAAATGGCAATCTATTCCTTACTCCTTTATTCACTGAGTTATACTGACTCTGGAAAGTAGGTCAGACAATATCTGGACATAGTAGGTATTTTATAAATGCCTCCTGATTGATTGGCTGTCTCTGAGGAAATCAGACTCTATTCCAAAATAATAGACCTACATCCCTGAATCAGCCCTGAAACCTAGGTAGTATTCTGGACCACATCTAGACTATGTACGAATGATTCTTATATCAAACCTACTGTTTAAGTATTCTATTTCTCTAATGGTCTTTTAGAATGAGGTATTCTTCCCCTCTTACTTTGAGGTAGGGAAGAAGAGGGATGATTGAGACATTAAGGGCTCTGATTGATGATAAGAGAATGATGACAAGTATAGTTGTTTTGGTTCCCCCCTCCCTGCCCTGCAAGCTGGAAAGAGGGACTTAAAGATGATGGAAGGAAGAAGTTGCATAGAATAGGAGCCCTTAGGAAAACCCAAGAATTTGGGAGGTCCTAGGAAAGGAGAAGAAACAGTGGGGTAAAGATTCTTATTATCAGCTGACTGATTGCAATTGTTAACCCACAAGGAACATAATTATGAGAAGTTAAAGCTTTGTCTGGCTCACTGACCTACTTAAGGAGTGATCTGCTAGGATACCTCTTAGAATTTTGTTTTTCCCTGATTGTGTCACTGCCATTTGGAACTGGTGAATTTATTCCCTTTCTATTTCTTCCCCTTCCCCTGCCTCATCATTGCCTGGTGAGTTGGCATCAATTACCCTTAAATCTTATTATTTATTGTCTGTTATTTTTTAATAGGTTTTGTCTCTAGAAGTTGATGTTCATTGCATTGTGAGCAAATATTTACTATAAAGGATTTAGTTGAACACACAGCTAAGGAAGGACCAAAGTGAACCCATGAATCCATAGCCCTGAACTTAACCCCAATTTAACTATCTTTCTTTCTCTCTCCATCTCTCTTTGTCTCTGAGTCTCTGACTCTGTTTCTCAGTCTGTGTGTGTCTGTGTGTGTCTGTGTGTGTGTGTGTGTGCCTGTGTCTGTGTCTGTCTGTATCTGTGTAGAGGAAACCAGCTCAGGGTTAGGGAAGTTGTTAAAGGCAGTTATACCTAATAAAGGCAGGAAGGTGAACCAAGGAAGGAATAGGTACCTTTGCTTTCCTTTTGTTCTTTTTCTATTTCATTTGCATATGAATCAGAGAGTATCTCGTGAACAAAGTGAATTTGGTAGCTCCAGCCTCTAAACAGCTCCTGGTAGTTTAGAAGAGTCTCTGATTTGGGTCTGAGGGCATACAAGTCTTCATTGGGCAAGTCAAAGATGTTCTTTGAACCTTAGTTCACTCATCTGTAAAAGGAAGAGGTTGGACTAGAAGGACTCTGAGGTTCCTTCTAGGACTAGATCAATGATTCTATGATTTGCTTCATAGTTGGATTAAATGTCTTTTGTTTTAAATATATATGTCTTCTGGCTGGTTGGTAAAAGTAAACACATCAATGGGGGTTCATAAGCTACTTTTTTTAATAGCTATTCAACATTAGGGTGCTACCAGCCTGGAGTAGCTCTTCTGGAGTTACATAAAAGGATCTGTATCCAGACATATGAGGGTTAAATGGGTTTTGGGGGACTAACCTGGGAACCTAACTATATGTATACTACATACACACATATTGCTTCTATGGAAAAAACATTTTTCAAATTCCAAATGAACTTTTGTATGCAACCTATTCTTAATGTGATGATTACTTGCATTCTGTTTATTTGTGAGAATCCTGAGGATATAGATGCTGAGTGGGGAAGATGCAGCATTTGTGTGGTTGCCTGTAATTGTTAATTATCTCCTACAAGTGTCAAGACATTCTTGTGGTGCTCTCAAGAGTTGTCTGTTGAGGTGGTAGCTTTTGTGTTTGTAACAGAGCATTTTGATAGTAGACTGTGTTAATCAGGAAGATGGATCAAGAAAAAGTTAACAATTTTGTTCTGAATGATTGGACTGATATAAGAGTGGGGTCTCATATGAGAGAGAATAATGTTATATGTAGAGTGACTGAGTCAATGCATATGTGTGAAGAAGAGTAACTGGCTATGACAGTGAAAATGTGGCTGTGCCCAGTGTGGAACCCAGTGGTTTGAGAACTCCTGGAGTAGGGCATTTGTACCTTTGTGAAAACATAGAAAGAACTAGTACTGGTGTTGGTAGAGGCTGGAATGCTCTGCAGAGGCTTCAGACCCTTGATTGTGTGAGGCTCTGGGTTACAGTGTCCTCCTATGCATCAATATCAGAATGTGGGAAGCCATGAGGACAGAGATTTAACCAATGGTAAATCTGACTGGGAAAGTGGTAAATGCCCAGGAATCTCTGTTTGGGAGAAGAAAATTACCCAGAGCAAGGCCATAGAGGTAGCATTGGAGGAGGTTTGATATCAGTGGGAGTACAAGTAAGTCAACAACATGAATGAGCCATGGAGATATGTAATGCATTTTAGTAAGATTTTTGTCCAAAAATAGGTCATTTTTAATTTTTAAAAATCCTCCAATCTTTGGCACTTAAAGGATTAAACTTCAGCTATTCTTTTAGAACACCTCATTCCCCAGTGATAAAGGAGACACTGTTTTATCTAGAAGCATTGGGTATGTTTCTGAGATCAGATTATTTGTACATTTAATTCTTCCCCCCAGAAGATTGAACACTTTCCTCAGGTGGAGAGAAAAAGGAATGTGCACCTTCCTTAGAATCTCAGATTACACTCACCTGGTCTACTGGCTATCCAACCACTGATTCCACTCCCAAACCCTGTGTTAGGGCGGGGCAAATAAGGCAGTGGTCAGCATGTACTTCTGTTCCAGGAGAATACACACAGGTGGCTATGCTTTCTGGAAAATAATTCTTCCCTGTCCTATCACTCACTATAGCAATGAGAATGCTTGCTTTGGCTAAGAACCATGAGGTCAGAAGAACAGGTAATAGGAAAGACTTTATTATCCCCTACCCTTTATACATTATAGATATGAATGCCTCTCTGGTTATGAGACACATACCTCTGTGAGCATTCAAAGCTAATGTAACCCCTTCACCATACAATTGAGGTAACTGAGGCCCAGGAAGCCCAAAGATCACACAGGTGACAAGTAGAAGAGGCATAGAAGAGGATAGAAAAAGTATTCAATTTATAATCAGAGAACTATATTCAAATTCTAGTTCTGTTACTGCCTTCAGCAAATCACTTAGACTCTAGGGGCCTCAGTTTCCTATTCTGTAAAATGAGAAATTGGGACTGTGTCAGAAGTTCTTAACCTTTTTATGTTGTGGACCCTTCTGACAGTCTGGTAAAATCTACAGACTCTTTCTCAGAAAAACATCCTTAAGTGTATGAAAGTATAAAAAATTAGAAATATTTTTAAAGTGCATAAAAATATTTTAGGTATAAAAAAACTATATTGCAGACATTTAATCCCTGGTTTCTTTCTATGTAGCTCAGGGTCTGTTTCTGTAAAGGCCATATACATTTGTTGGCAGGTTCCCTCCAGCATCTTTGTTTTCCTTTCAGAACCATCCTGCTCTTTACAGTCCATGATGGGGCCAAAGCAAAAAGAAAGCATAGTTGCATTCTTTCTCTGAAATGAAAATCCAGACCCAGGTAATCACAGGATTATAAAGGAAACAAACTATATTAGAATATAGGTAACAAAATATATATAATTCATATGTGTACATCTATGGATGGATGTATATGCATGTACATATAATATACATTTACATATATGTATATATATGTATGTATGTATGAAGACCAAGTTCACGAATTAAGAACCCCTGGACTAGATGCTCCCTAAAGTTCTTTATACCCCTACAGCTATGATCCTTTGCTTGAGCGAAGACTCAAGCCATGTCCTCTGACTCCAAATCTGCAATTATTTCATTTACATACTCCTGTCTAACATTGCTTCAATGCTAACCATACAAAAAAAAGTGTCTGTAGGAAAGGTTGTATCTGGGTTGTCAAGGAACCAAAATTACAAATGACAAATATCCTTAAATCCAAAAGCACATAGTATTATCTAACAAATATCATCTATTAAAACATAACAGTGGTTACAACAATAAGTCAAGGTGTGGGCCAATGTCTCCTGCCCCACCCCCAGTGTGTGTTCTGTGACTTGGTAGACCTTTTTCTTCCCTTCTCAGGAAACCTTTTTCCATCATCTCTGTTATCAATTCGTGGTTGTGAAATTGACTGCAAAAACAAAGTGGGGAATGGTAGGCAAAGTGACATAATTTAATTTTGCCTTTTTTTGTTTTGGAGGGCAATTGGGGTTAAGCGACTTGCCCAAGTTCACACGGCTAGTTTTGTGTTAAGTGTCTAAGGCCATATTTGAACTCAGGTCCTCCTGACTTCAGGGCCGGTACTCTATTCACTGTGCCACCTAGCCGCCCCTAAAGTGATGCAATTTCATGATGGTGGAAGCCAGACTGATATTAACAAACTATCTCCTCTGGGATCCTGAGGCAGCTGGGGTCAGCATTCCAAGGGAGAAGAACAGAGCGAAGGTGGGCACAGCCTTTGATGGCCTCTTGTCTTCTATGATAGCAGCAACCAGCTGTCTCACTGTTCTTCTTAGCAGTTGGTGGGGGTGTTTTGCCTCTTGCTGCCAAGTCAGTACCCTTGCCAGATGTAGATTCAAGAGGAAACAGTTTGCTGCCTCCCTCCCTTCACTCCCTCCTTTCAGAGGATGGTTAGAGCTATTTCAAGAGGGGTGATAACCTCAGGTGTCCAAATTCAACCTGTTCTCCTCTTTTTGTCTATTTTACCCAATTCTGTAACAGATAAACAAGTGATATCCAGGGCAAAAAAATGTGACCTCAGGTAAGATATATCAAGAAGAAATCCAGCACTGAGTTCAGCATTACTTTTAGGGTTTGGTGGCCCCAACAGATAAGATCATGGTACCCTGTCCCTTGGTTCTCTCTACTGGGCTTAGGGTCTGCTTCTGCAAAGGCCATATACCTCTTATGGCAGGATCTCTCCAGCTCCCTGTTTTCCTTCCTTTTATAACCCTACTCTTACCAATCCATCATGGGTCAAAGGAAAAAGAAAGCGTAGCTACATTCTTTCACTGGAATGAAAGCCCCGAATCAGGTAACTTAAATATTTTGCATCTTCTAAGAGAAAGTGTGCTTACTCATAATAACAGCTAACTATAACTAGCCTGGAAAAAGTCACTCTCCTAAGCCAAAAATAAAGAAAAATGAAGAAAAGGTTCTACCAACCAGGGAGCATGCCTGCCAAGGATTCATTCCTGCAAGCCTAACCAAAAATATCACAAGCATGTTTCATTTTATAAATCCCATTTAACAATGCAGTAGAGACGACCATCCATGCAAGCCAGCAGTTCTATGAAATACACAAAAAGTGTCTAATTGCCCAGGCATCCCCCCCAGAACTGCTACCATCAAATAGCACAGAGAATGGAGGATTCAAAGAAATCCTAACTCAATACTAGGCCTAAAGGGAAATAAATAAGGGGAAAACTTTGACAAGATAGAGAAGTCACATGATAGAGAAGTGGACATGAATCACAATGAAACTGTGATTCCGAAAATACACACAAAAAGCATCCCTACAGGGAAAAAAATCATACACTTTCAACTTAGACTCAGTTTGATCTATTGAGTGAAATCAAACAAAATATCCTGTTAATGGAAAAGGCAAAAACATTTGCTACTATTGAAATCTATGACTAAAGTTGTTTTTATTTTTAATCAAGCAGGTTGAGTATGTAAAAACAACATTGCAGAGGGCATGCTGATCACATGTTCTTCAACCTTAGCATCCTGCTGGTCTGCATGAGAATTATTTCTTCTCATAACCACACATGAAAGTGTGAATTTCAGACAATGTTAAAAAATGCATAAGTTGCTGAACTTGGAGTCCTAAGACCTAGATTCAAACCTGCCTCTTATATCCTGTGTTACCCTGGGCAAATCTCTTAATATTTCTGAGCCTCCAATTTCTCATAAAACAGCATCGTTGTAAGGCTCAAATGAGAAAATATATGGAAACCACTTTGCAAACTTTAAAGTTCTCTGTAAATGTTATTGATGATGACAATGATAAAGATGATGATGGACAGTGGATACTGTAGCAGCATTCAGGGAGGAATGTGATGAAGTCAATTCAAACTGGCTCCTAAGAAATAGTTGTTAAATTTTCAGCATAAACATTTACACCTCAAAAACTGGCAAAAGCTACAAATCGGGGTGTGATTTATTGTTTTGTTGATGGTCTAGTGTGACTTAAGGAAGTGATGGAGAAATTGTTAGTAATGCGAATTAAATTTAAAAGTGTGTCATGTGTACATTTTTTCTCCTAAACAGCCAGTTGTTAAACATTTCCCAGCACACCCCTGGCAGAGGACCTAGACTCTCATTCCATCTCTATCCCTAACTATGTGAGTACGTTCAAGTCTTTACCTATTTTGGCTTCAGTTACCTCATCTATAAAACAAGGGGATTGGATTAGACACTGCCTGAGATCCCTTCCAGGTCTATATGCTTATAAGTCACTTCAACAATTTGTGCCTCCTTTTCCCAGCACCTAGGTGGCTCAGTGGATAGAGTGCTAGCCTTGGAGTCAGAAGGACTTGAGTTCAAATCCAATCTCAGACACTTACTAGCTGTGTTACTCTGGGCAAATCATTCAACCCTGTTTGCCTCAGTTTCCTTATCTGTAAAAGGAAATGGCAAACCACTTAAGTATTTTTGCCAAGGAAACTCCAAATGGGGTCATGATGAGTTGAACACACCTAATCAACAAAACCATAATAACAAAATGAGAAACTTGGGCTGTGTGATATTCAAGGCCTTTACCGCTCTTATGATTCAAATGTAGTAATTGTATGTTGGATGTTATATACTATAGCCATATTCTGCCAACTCCCCAACTTCAGTGTCTGTATTCTCTGTGTGAATGTGTGTGTATTTGCAGTTCTACTGAGAAACAAAATATATGTAAAGAAAGATGACATTTCAAAATGTTGTCCATAAGAGACCTTTTAAAAGACACTCTTAAAAATGCCAAAGGGAAAAAAACATTCTGTTTACACCTCCCTGTCTTATGGTTGCTCCAAAGATCCAGGACCACTGGAATTCTTAAGCACACCTGACCAGCACCTGCTGGTCATGTTCCCCAGACTTCTTTGAGTTAGCCCTGATGAGAGCCTTTCACAAGATTAGCCCCATACATAAAACGGATGAAAGAAAATTTCCCAAGCAGCTGCATGATTTGAAACAAAACAGAAGAGAAATGTCTTAAGGCCTCCAAAGGGGGAAAATCATCCAAAAACTCACCACAAATTATGTGGCCTATCTATGGACAGTTGAGAAGCCAGAGGAGCAGACAGACCAGTGTGTTATATAAGAATTGGGAGTAAGGTAGTTATTTTCAATCAAAGACATCCAGCAGAGAGCAAGGCAAAGACGAAGAGTTGCAATCCTAAGCTCTGCAAATAGAGGCTGTAACCTCTAACACAAAACAAAAAACACACTTTATGTGAACAGTATAAATAAATTTGTTGGTTATATCAACAATCCTATATAGTTATAATGTGAGTATGTGTTGTATATGTGTTCACATACACACATATATGTGTGTGCATACTTATAGTATATTGCCTGAATCCCAGGATGGTTAATAGGAGGATTAGTTGGCTGATTTCTGACATTAACCAACACAAATAGCCAAGTATTGAAACAGGGTACTACTATGAAGAAAGAGGGCCTTATACAAGGAACATGATTAATAATATGGACATAACCTCAGGGGCAAAAAATATGCTCTTTTCCTTACTGTAACTATAAATTTAACCCAAATTCAGGCCTTTTCTCACTGTAAAATAAGGAATTTCTCAATCTTATATAGGAACTGTGAATAGAGTGCCAGGCCTAGAAGCAAGAAGATTCATCTTCCTGAATTCAAATCTAGCCTCAGACACTTACTAGCTGTGTGACCCTGGGCAAGTCACTTCACCCTGTTTGTCTGAATTTTCTCATCTGTAAAATGAGCTGGAGACATTTCTGTAGAGGGATAGGGACAGGCTGGAGAGTGGAGGGGCAGGATAGGAAGAAGGAACATTTAATCAGACTCTCACAGTGTGCTCACTATGGAGAGGCTCTGCATAATTTCACATGTTCAGCCTGTATTTGATTGCTTGTCTTTCCAGTGGGCATGGGTGGTGAGGGAGGAGGAGAAAGAACCTGGAATCTGGAGTTCCATAATCAAATGTTATGAATGTGTA
>CM053588.1:130565765-130588658 GCA_028646515.1 Pseudochirops corinnae | reverse complement strand
AGTTCAGGGTGCTGACTTTTCCCCCTGAACTAGGTAAATAATATATGTTTGATTAAAGTGAAACCGTTAACCCATTTTGAGTTGCTTTCCTTTAGAAAAGCAGATCTAAGAACCTGTGCTAGTAGCCGCCCTAGGTATGCTAGGGTGCTTGCTGTTACACATGTCCACCCACAATCCCACACCCATGCACCCCCATGGGAAGAAAGCAGACCTCTCTGTTGACAAAGCTGCTTCCACAATATCTGCCTCAGTACTACTAATCAGAGTCAGCAATCACATTACTTATCTAGTATTCCTGTGACCCTTAGTGGATGATCTCTCTACTAAAGGTACTTACCTACTAATGAATATACATTATTATCCCTTGCGACTCAAACATCTAATTTTTTTCCTAAAGGGATTAGTTATTCCCTCAATGAAAAGAGCCTCACATCTATTTCTTAGTTCCAAGTGTGGTTGTCTTTCTACCTTTTCTCGTCTACGGCACATTTCATCCTACAATTTCCTGACACTGGCAAAGATATAGTTTTATTTCCTCAAGTCCTTTTCCTTCTTTGTTTAAACCCTGAAGCCCTTCTTTCATTTTTTTTTCAACGAATACTTAATTCTCTCTGATAACATGGGGAGTAAAGAGTTATTCCCTTGAGCCCCCGCTATGTTTTCTTTTAGTAACAACTGCCTGGCAGGAACACAAATATTAAACACCTGGTTCTGGTCAGCACAAAATTCTCTGCCTTACTTGCTCGCAGAAAAATCTTTCTCTCTTATGGCCAATTCCTTTGTCAAACTGCTGTGGTATAAAAAAAAAATTCCAAATGTTCTGTGAACAACTCAGTTAGGGCAACGTCACTGAATTTTTCCCATGCTCTTTTCCTGGCTTACAAAATTTTCTCATTTCAAATTGGGAAGACAATAGAATTGCATCACTAAGAGACTGAGTCTGCCTTTATACTAAGATCAAAGGAAACCAATCTCCATTAGTCAAAACATTTTTTGTATTGATATTTACAGCATGACTATTGTTATGAGTTTCTTATAGATATGCTTGTGACGTTTAAAGTTCTCTAATAAAATGGAACATGATCAATTAAAACCTAGTGTTTACTTCATTTACAAAGTATGATTCTGATAACATGTATCAAATTATAAACTCAAAGTTAACAGAATTGGAAGTTTCAAAAGTATTCTGAATACTTCTGATATTTCAAAGAATGCATACACACACTCAAGCATTAAATTCACATTTAAAAACCCTTTTTAAAAAAAAAATCCAAATGGATAGTACTTTTGGCCAAACTTCTAGAAAAATTTAATACAATTGCTTAAGTCTCTTCTCAAAGCAGCATACCTTAACAATCAAGGTTCTCAAATTGTAGTCTAAAGATGCTTGAAATACACAAGAATCTAGATCTAATTCTCTTACATTAACAGAAATGTATATAACTGTTATGAATGAAAAAGCTTATAATAATATTCCTTATTGGCGGCTCAACAAAAGCAATGTCCTATTGTCACTTATTCTGGTGGAGGGTTTTGAGGGTTTTGGTAGAGAGTGGGAAATCAGTCGGATAATTTTTATTCCACAGACAAAAAAGTTTGAGAACTACTATAGTACTAGATACAGTTACTGTGAGGGGTGCCTGAAACGTTTAATTCGAAGTTCACCAACACCGACAGTAAATTCTGTAGCAGTTTAATGAAAAGAATCCACTTTTATGACAAATTCCCAATTTATCAGTAGAGAGCAAAGATTGACAATATTTTCATATTCCAGCACCACGTGTCTATCTCAAATGCCAAAAGGCCACAGAAAAAACGTTTGCAAATACTGTGAAAATGCCCTCATCATTCCTCTCCTAGACTATATAATAGCCTCTTATGTAGTCTCCCCACTTCTATTCTGTCCCTTCTCCAACTTTTAACCCACACATTGCCAAAATCATCCTCCTGAGGATATACCTATTACTCACTGGCAAAAAAAACCTTCAGTGGTTCCCTGTTGCTTCTTAAACATCCTCAGTAAAGATTTTAAGACCCTGTAAAATGTGTCCCCAACCTGATGTCACATTATTCCCCTTTATGAAATCTATTTCTAGTGAAGCTGGAATTCAAGCTATTTCCAAAACTTGACATTCCATCTTCTGTCTTCATTATCTTGTAGAATCTATCCATCCCATGCCCCCTCATGCTTAGAATGTTCTCCCTCTTCATTTATGAATCTCAGAATTATCTTCTTTCAAGGATCATCTCATCTCACCTCGTAAGTCACATAATCTTTGAAGTGCTGGACCTAATTCTCTACTCATCTCTACTTGTTAATGTTACTTTATGAAATGCTAGCAATAACAATAATACAAAAGAAAAAAATTAAAGGTGTAAATAAAGAAAGATAAAGAGGAGATTTACTGATATGATGATAGGAATCATCAAAGATACTGCTCCAGCCAAGTTTCAGGCTACAAAATAAATGCTTAAAAAAATCAACTATATTTCTATATAATAATAACAACAAAATCTAAGAGGGAAATAATAGAAAGGAACATCATATTCGAAATAACCACAAAATGCATAAAGTATCTCAAGATCAGCCTACCAAGGCACACAAAAAACTTGTATAGACTCAATTACAAAGTGCTTCTTGAAGAATGCTACTTAAACAGCTGAAAGAATATTCAGTGCTCATAGCTGGGTCATGCCATTGTAATAAAAATGACAGCATTACCAAAGTTAGTTTGTGCTTTTAATTCTATGCCAAACTGTCCAAAGGATAGTTTCAAGAACCTGATGAAATGATGACAGTTTATTTGGAATTTCAAAGGCAATGATGAAGAGAGGTAAGGAGGAGGTGAAAAGAGCATTTCTATACTTGAAGCTCTATTGTACAGCAGTAGTCAACAAAACCATCTGATATTGGTTGACAAGTAGAGAGGTGAACCAATGGAGCAGAACAGACAAAGAAGGAACAGGAGCAGGCCTGCACAACCTGTGGCTACAAAAAATGTAGAAGATGTTTTCCTCTACATTTTTCCACAGGCTGCCTGAAATCCTTTGGTGTGCTGTAAGCAGCCCACAGGATAGAGGCTGTGAAGGCCTGATCAAGAGCAATGGAGCTCAAGAACCCAATGTTCAATGAAGCAGAGGGCGTAGGAGGGAACTCTGTTTGATGAAAACTGCTGGGAAAACTGAAACACAGACTGACAGAAACTGGACTTAGACCAACACCTTATACCATTTTCTACATATGTTCGAAATTAATACATGACCTTGGTATTGAGAATCATATTATAAGGGAAATGAGGGAGAAGCAGATCACAAATTTCTCACAGCTACCAAGAGGAGATATATTCTTAAGCAAATAAGGGATACAATTACAAAAGATAGAATAGATAACTTTGGAACTGAAAAGCTTCTGCACAGACAAATTAATGTACCTAGGATTTAAGAGAAACAGTCAAGTAGGGGAAATCTTTGTATCAAAATTCTCTGTTAAAGGTTTGGTATCTAAGATGATAAATACACGTATATTTAAACCAAACGCCATTCTCTAATAGCTAAGTACTCAAAGCATATGAACAAAGAGTTCTCAAATGAAAAAATGCACTGTTAACAACCACATGAAAGAATCCTCTAAATCAGTGGTGTCAAACTCAAATAGAAATGAGGACCACCGAGCCATACATACACACAAATTTCTGCAAACTGTATACAGACTTTTAAAAAGACAACAGAATATTATCTATGTTTTGCTGTATTTTTATTTAGTTTGTTAAGTATTTCCCAACTACATCTTAATCTAATTTGGGTGCATTCAGGAGTGTTATGGGCTATGCATCTGACATTGCTCCAAACCACAAATAAGAAAAATGCAAATCAAAACAACCCTACTGTTTCACTTCACATTCTGCAAATTGGCAAAGATGACAAAGAGAATAATAATCGATTTTGGAGGGGTTATGGGAAGACAGGCACACCAGTGTACTGCTGTTGAAGCTGTGAATCAGAACCACCAATCTGGAAAGCAGTCTGGAATATGCAAATAAAATCTAAAACATCCATAGCCTTTAACCTGGAGATTCCATTACTAGGATTACAGAAGCCATTGGCAAGAAAAAAGTCCTAAGATATACTATTTTTAGGAGCACTTTTTGTGTTAGCAAAGAGTTAGAAAAAAGTGGGGGCTAAACAAACTGTGGTAAATGTATGTAATGGGAATATTACTGTGATATAAAAAATTATGAATGTGATGAATAGAGAAGCACAGAAGGATTGACCCGAACTGAAAGGACTGACATGAAGGGAAGGGAATTGAAGTAAACAGAGCCAAGAAAACAATATATACAATGGCTACAACAATGTAAATGGAAAGAATTATGCACAAAATCTAAAGTAAATATTGTGAAATTATGAAGAACAAGTACGGCTTAAAAGAAGAGATATAAGAAGGCACTCCTACTTCACACCTTTACAGAAGTGGGAGGTCCACAGTTGCATACTGTACATACTTTCAGAGTTTTGCACTGTATCAATCAGTCATACTGACTTTTCCCCTTTTTTCTGATCTTCAAAAAATTACTATTTGTTACATGGAATGGCTCTCCTGGAGGACAACAGAGAGAATAAGTGAAATGGGGAAAACTATGGTGATATGAAAAACAAAAGGTATCAGGAAATACTTTTTTTTTTTTAAAGAAAACCCAATGAAAATCAAGTCAAATAACATACTCACTTTTCAAGTTTTATATAAGAAATCACTCTTAGGATAAGGAGGAATAGATATATTAAGAAATAAAGGTGTTGTAAAAAATTAATTTTAAAAATAAAACATTTTAAAAGACTTTAAAAATTCTCTTTGTTATTAAGTTACCTTGTATTTACTTGTTTGTTTATATGTTCTACCTCACAATAGGCTGTAAATTCCTTATGGACAAGGACTATATTTGACTTTGTATCCTAAGTGCAAAACATAATCCCTTACAGAGAGTAAGCACTTTTAATAAATGTGTGAATTATTTAATTGAATAGGTCTCCCAACAACTGCCTAGAATCATAGGGACTCTATAGTGAGATGGTCCTTTTAATAAGGTCAGCACTAGACTAGCAAGAGCTTTTTAAGTATTACCACAGGGACTTATAATGTGAAACTAATCAGATTTATAGTTTAATAGCTCTAATCCATAATCACAGCAGGGGATAGAATTACTAAAAAATATGAAGATGTGGTAGTGCTTAAATCACTTTTTAAAAAGTAATTTTTTTGATTCTTTGTGACCAGAGGGAGAAAAAAAAAATCCTGAAGAAATCTGTACCTTTCGGGCTTGTTCTTCAGCTCTTTCTTTTTTTATTTTTTCTAGTTCTGCCAGTAAAGCTGCAGTGTCGTCATCATCACTTTCTTCCTCAAAATCCTCATCTTCATCATCTTCCTAAAAAGAAAAGATATAATTTAAGAAAATAGGAATGAAAAACAGAACAAGGATTTACTCCCCCATATAACTGATCTGCTATTCCCATCAATGAGAATAGTCTTAATTTTATTAGAGAAGATACACAGACTCAATATCTGAGCAATAAGATACACCCTCAGAATTACTGAGGAAATTCTCAAAATATTCATGATTATAATGATAGCAAGTCTAACAATAGGAAAAAAAATATTAATTCTCTATACACCAAAAGGCACCAAACAATTAAAAATATTTTTAGCCCAACAATAACTCTGTTTATAAAACTAAAAGTTAGAAAAATAGGAAAGGCAAAACCCAAAGCAAAATGAGAATGAATAAGACCAAGAAGAGCCAAAGTAATTTTAAGCAGCTCAAATAGCCCTAAGTTGGGAATTATATAGGCCAAGTATAATCAAAAGCCAAAAAAGGGCTGAATTCTCAGAAGCAAGGCAAGAGAGTTTATGATTTCAAACAATCTTTAAACACTTGAGTAAAACTGTTCCGTATGCTTTTAATCATTGTTGGTAACTCAATCTTAGCTAAGTTGAATGAATGCTGACATATACTCTCTGTGCCAGACTACCCTTGACAGGCCACCCAGAAGACTTTTCTCCCATGTCCTGTGGACAACTATTTAAACGGTAAAGCAAATTAATTATAATATTGTGTATGCATGTGTAGTATTAGATTCTAACTTATTTTTTAATGTAATTCAAGGGCAAATTAAAAAAAACCAAACAAAAAAACCTTAGGCCTAGCTTCCCAGAAGACTATAACATACTTCTATAATCAGAATTCAAGACACTAGACACAGTATTCCATAGATCCCAGGTTTAACTTCAGGAGTTTTAAAGAGTGAGGTTTTCAGTGAAGTATGCTAGGTTATGGAACCCTATTTTTTGTTTCATCAGAGATCATAACTGCTAACCTTCACATTTTGTTTATGTATAAACTAACTTGAAGAAAGGTTATTTGAAACTGAATTCTTCTCCTATGCCTCTTAGGAAGGAAAGAAAGTTATTTTAAAAAAATTATACCCTTTAAAGGGTCTTTTAGTCCCAAGACTCAAAGGATGGTTTTCATTTCAAAATGTCCTAAACAGTTGGTAATGATTTAAGGGCTAAATGTTTGAAAAGCAAGATATAGAAATATGTACATATTCTTTTCAGGCAAATGAACAGAAATAAGTATTCCTGGAAAATGTAGGACTAGAAATGCTTCAGAACACCAAAAGGAAGTCAAAGAGAATACACACATCTGTTAGGGGATCATCTGCATCAAGGTTGGCTGCCGGAATCTGATCTAACCGAGGTTTCTTAGACACAGAAGATGAGGTTGTGTGCTCTGGGGAAAGACAATCACAAAGATTACTGAAACAAGAATAGAAAGAACCAGCTCATTCTGTTCTAACCAAAAGCTAAAACAAGTTAGTCAATTTGATGACTTCCAGAGATTCTGTGCTCTGGATACAAGTTGCCTGCCAACACAAGCCATTCTTTCAACAAATATTTATTATGTCCTTATTATTTTCAATTAATGACACTATACACTGAAGGAGAGATCAAAATAAGACAGTCCTACCTGTCAAGAATTCACAATTTAAGAGGGATGATAATATATAAATACATAAGAAAAGTACAAAATACAGATCAATATTCTATGAAGACAGAGATCACAACCTGGTTTTTTTGGGGGGGAGGGTGCAGGGAAGGAGAGAAGATAACTAGGTACCTTTAGGCTCAAAGTACTTTACCTCTATTACAGCAAAATAATCTTGGTAACAAAACCACTGGAAGCATGAGATAAAGTGAATAAGTACTGTCATGGCTATTACTTCTACAGAACTTCCAATATCCAATAGTTACAGATAGTAACACCACCCCGCCCACCCCCTTCCCCCAGCTCCCTCATCCCTTGCTCCTAGAGGCTCCTAGCAACTCTCATTAACTACTACAATTATGGTTGCAAGGAATTCTCATTAGGATCAAAGGGCTAGGAGGTACCTGTATAAGTCATCTACTTTAATGTTCTTCACTAAAAGAAATTTGTCCTTATAATGAAGATTAAAAAGTGGGGTTCACTTTCTATTCTCCCACTACATCCCCCATGCAAGTCTCAAGGTAAGTTACAATAAACATACTAGCGAAAATAAAAACGAAATTTAACTTATAAGGCTTCAGAAAATTAAGGTAACACTTAGTGTTAATGAACTATAACAATTCCTGACTACCTTATCTAAGACAATTTAATTGCTAAATCTAATAGCTTTTTCATAGTCCTCATCTTCTCTTTCTCTACAGTTTTTGACACTTAACCACTCCTTTTAAAAAAGTATATTACATTTTTGAGTTCCAAGTTGTCTCCCTCCCTCCTCCCAACTCTGCATTAGAGAAGGCCAACATTTGATACAGACATATATGTGGAACCACATGATACATACTTCCATATAGTAGTTCTTTCTCTGGAAATGGATAGCATTTTCCTTCATAAGTCCTTCACTGCTGATTCGAATGGTCATATTATTCAGAGTAGCTTAGTTATTCAAACCATATCGCTATTACTGTATACAATGTCCTCTTGGTTTTGCTAGTTTCACTCTGCATTATTTCATGCAACTCTTTCCATGTTTTTCTAAAACCAACCTACTCATCTTTTCTTACATCACAACAGTATTTCATAGCAATCATGTGTCACAACTTATTCATCCATTCCCCAACTGATGGGGCATCCCTTCAATTTCCAATTCTTTGCCACCACAAAGAGAGCTGTTATAAAAGTTTTAGAACACATAGGTTCTTTTCCTTTTTCTCTAATCACCTTGGGAAAAAAAGTCAATAATTATATAGCTGAGTCAAAGTTTTATGAGTTTTATAATTCTTTTGGCATAATTCCAAATTGCTCTCCAAAACAGATCGATCAGTTCACCATTCCACCATTGGTGCATTAGTGTCCCAATTTTTCCACATCTCTTCCGGCATTTGTCATTTCCTCTTCTATCATTTTTAGTCAATCTGATAGGTGTGAGATGGTACCTCACAGTTGTTTGAATCGGCATTTCTCTAATAGCATTTTTAAAGTCCTCATCCTCCCTCTGTAGTTTCTGACATTTAAACACCCCTTTCTGGATACACCCTCCTCTGCTGGCTTCAGTGGTATTACTCTTTCTCCACCTACCTGCTGAACCACTCTTCATTTCCTATGCTGGTTCATTATCCACCTCCCACTCCTTAAACATGGATGTCCCACAAAGCTATATTTTGGGCCCTCTTTTCTCTTTATACACTTCTTCAGCTTATCTGCTCCCATGGATTCAATAATTATTTTGATGCACACGACTCCTAAATTTATTTGCCTAGCCCTAATTTTGTTCCCAAACTTGAGTCCCACATTACCAACTGCCTGCTGAATATAGAGCTATACTTGTAAACTCTTTCAAAACTAAAATTCAACATGTTCAAAATTGAACTCATCAATTCCCGCTAACTCCAAACTACTCCTTCCCCAAAACTTTCCCTTTTTTGTTGAGGGTACTACTATCCTCCTAAGTTTATAACCATCCTTAACATTTCCCATCCCACTGCCGAAGGCCCATGTCCAAATAATAATAAAGTACCTTCAATTTTACCTCCAAAACCACTTCTGTCATTCAATCTCTCTTCTCCATGCACACAACCGCCAATTTAAGTCATGCTATTATTTCCTCTATACTATTTTTTCAAGCCCTCCAAAATTATTTCTCTACTTCTAGTTTCTTTCCAGTCTATCTTCAATACAGCTGCTTTGGTAATAATGCTAGGGCACAAATATGAACATGTCATTACTGTGTTCCAAAACCTTTGCTGGCTTTTTCTTGCCTTAGCCTGGCATTTATAGGCCTCCAAAGTCTGGCTCCAACCTCCTTTTCTAGTGTTATTTCACAATATTCCCATTCATGGGCTCTATGTCTCCACTGTAAGGCATTACTAGCTAATCAGTCAGTCAGCCAAAAAACATTTATTAAGCACCTATTTTGTGCCACACAGAGTGCTAAGCCCTGAGGATACAAAAAAGAGACAAGATATATCCCCATTTTACAGTTGAAGAAATTGAGGAAGACAGAAGTTAAGTTACCTCTACAAGGTCAGACATGTACTAAGTATCTAAGGTCACATTTGAACTCAGGTCTTCCTGACTACAGGTCCAACATTCTGGTATTCACTGTGCCACTTACACTCTAGTACTCATTGTGCCACCTACCTGCTTCTATTCCCAAATTCATTGTTCCATCTCCTGCTTCTGAATTTGCTCAGCTGCAAGACCCATGTCTAGTATGCTGTCTCTCTACACTGCCACCTTTCAAATCCTTCAAGGTACAGCTCGGGTGCCAGCTCAACAGAGAAGCCTTTCCAGGCATTAGTGTTTTCTCTGCTTCTTCAAATTACCTTGAATATATTCCAGTACAAATTCCATTCCCCAGCAGAACAGATATTCCTTGAGGGGAGGGACATTTTGTCATTGTTTCCTATCATAATTACCTAGCACTGTGCCTTATATATAGTAGGCTCCGAATGAATGTTTGCTAAATTGTGTGACATGTTTAGATATGTCAAGGCTGTTGAAGTAACCTGACTAAAAATGCTTCACGCCATATGGTTTTTTAAAACAAATGTCTTATAATAGTTTATAAGTATCAAAAATAATTCAAGTACCTCTGGTTGGACGATCTCTGTTTTTTTCTCTTGCAGCAACTCTCTCTCTCTCTTCTAGTTCTCGCCTGAAATCACGGTTGCGAACCTCTTCAGGAGCATCCTGAGTAGTTTGCCTAACACATAAATAAAATGGAAAAGTGAAGAATTAAAAAAAAAAAATTAGAGCTTGTTTACAAACCTATTTACAGTGAAATAGTTTTGAATCAAAAATAACTTGAAAAGAATGTCTCATTTGATAATTCATGGGTAGTAGGGTTTTTCCCTAATGGAGAGTCACTGAGGAAAACAAATCAAAGATGTAGACTGAAATGAGCAGAACCAGAACAATTTACACAATAACTACAATATTGTAAAGAAAAACACTTTGAAAGACTCTTAAGAAATCTGACCAATGCAATGACCAACAACTGTTGGGGAGGTTCAGTGATGAAGTAAACAACCTGAGGGAGAGTTAGACAATTCAGGGGAAAACTAAGATACGAATTTCTGGACATGGTCAATGTGTGGATTTGCTTTGTTTGACCATGCTCGTTTGTTATAAAGTAAGATTTTTTTGTTTTTAGTTTGTGAGGGAAAAAAGTACGAAGAAAAGGTCATTGCAGCATTTTTTAAATGCATAGAAGAGAAAAGGACATTCAGAATAAGACAGATAAACAGATTTAAAATGAATACATTGAATCTATCCTATTCTTTTTAAAATATAAGTTTTACATAGTAGATCATGGCTTTGTTTAAAATCTTTTCTATATACATGGAAAAGCTCAACACATAGATTAAACTGAAAAGAGAAAAAACCCAGACAATATCTGCTAATATTTTTACAGCAAGCTATTTTCATTAGTAATAAAAAACTGGAATTGGACTCCTCTACCCAAGAACCCAATATATTAATTGAGGAAGCAGCATTAGTAATTAGAATGTCAAGAAGAGTACCTCAACTTCACCAAATATATACAGAAGAAATCTTCAGAGGCAAAATAATTTCAAAAGTACTCATAGATTAATGATATAGTTCAAGATCTCAAAGAGGAAATACTTTTAAAAATTAGGAAAAAAAATCATAGGCAATATTATTTCCCCTGTGAAAAGACTATCAAAAGACATGAGCAAGTCCTGACTACAATGCTTAATTTCTCATTTTTGTAAAATCTTTTTCATTTTATTTCTTTGGTATTTCTTTGAGTTTATTTCTGATGCAATATGAAATGGTTTAAGTACTACTGAAATAGAATATTTGTGGATTCTTTTCTACAGCAGATCACAGCCACACAACTAAGAAATGCTGAGACACTAAAATCTGTATGTCGCTTACTGAGTACAAAAAGGACATTTGACTCTGTAAAACAAAATGCAGCCTTAAAGGTTTGCCTCCCACAATATGTCTCCCACAAATAAGATCATACAAAATTAAATCATGATCTTTTTATTCATCAAAATGGTTGGCAAAGCATTAAAAAAAAAGGAGAGACATGCTCACCAAAGATGTTTGCCAGTGCTATGGAAGATGCCCTGCATAAAGTCCATATAAAAAAGTGATGGAGAGATTCTTCATAAGTTTTTGCCTGCAGATGACAACGTGCTGTTGCAGTAAGGTCTCCTTAATGAGATTAGAGTTACTCAAAAGAAATCAGTTTAGCCAAACACACTAGGGAAAAAAAAAGGTAGAGGAGTAAAGTGTGTAGCCCAGACCATCCTACATTAATCCATTCTTCTTGGTCAATGGAAAAATACCCACAGTTGGATAGGCAACCAATTAAGTAAATCCCTCAGTTCCTTGAACAATGATATGTGTCTAAAACTGAATAAGAGTAGAAAGAGCTCTGTGCTTGGGAGTCAGGAAAGGTCTGGATCCAAATTCTACCTCCAGCAATTTACTAGGTATATGACTACAACATTCAATTCATTTAATATTTACAAAGCTATTTCCTTATCTGTAATACAAGGATAAATAGTTCCTGCAGTACTAGATTGTAGGATTGTTGTAAGGTACAAATGAAAATGTATAGCTATATGATTTGAAAATATTAATTATTAGTTTTGCAGGATTGTGAGCCTACAAGTACCATAGAGACTGTCTAGTAGAACCCTTTGTTTTATAGACAAGGAAATTAAGAACCAAATAAAAGAGTTGAAGTTAATGTCCAAGGTACTAAAAATAGAAGACCTGAAATTAAAAGCAGGTGTTCCACTTTTAAATCTAGTATTCTATCCACCACACTGTAGAGTGGGCTGGATCACACCTGGGAAATTTCATAGCACTTTTGCAATGATCCCAAGCTCCCTACTTTTTCAAAATCCTATATTTTTAAAGTTAATATTCTCTCAGTGATAACATAGGACTGAAAATTACGGAACATCAAATCTCTGAAGAATGATAATTGACAGCAACCCACAGGGCAATGGAAAAATGTATACTGCCTATCGACAGGCTCCACTACATCAGTGAAAAATATTTCAGCTTCAGATGTGGCATTAAAACATCACCAAGAATATATATGAGCAAAAAATGGGTAAATTATAAAGTGAGAGCAAGGAATACTGGATAGACAGCACATTGGTAAATACAAATTATTAAAAGGAGAAAAAGTCCTCTAGCACATTGGCTATTAGTTCTTTGATCAACATTTAAGGTAAGACAATAAGACAGAACAAGAATTGCACAGGATGATGTATGCCTGGGATGCAATCTGCACTGGGGATAAGAGTACTCCACACTGAGGAAACATAAATTCAAAGAAATACTGAAGTATGAAATAGATGTCCATCTCTGAAGATGGAAAGAGGAAGACAACAAATTTTATGTTCTTTTTGGTGCAATTTGTTCTTCTAATTTGTCAGTTATTCTATTTACTTAGTTGCCTTTTTTCTGGTACATCTGTCTTCATAAAGACTACTTGCTACATGGAGAACTTTGCTTTTTAAAAAGAAACTAGTTTTAAGCATGAACTTGAGACAATTTCTGTACTAAAGTTATTACACATATGACAGAAGTATCTGATATGATAATCTATGCTAATTTTTCATCTAGGATTTATTCAAAAATTTTTGAAATCTAGCTTATGAAAATAAACTTTAAAAAAGTACAGAATATTCCTATCCCTTGTGCTACTTAAGGATGCATTTCTTGGGACTTCTCCATACACTTGTAGTCGAATATTATCAAGCTAACAATATTTTGCTACCAACTGTGTAGAAAGTATTAGGTTTAAGAAGCATTCAAAAACTATACTCAGAGAGGAAAGTTCAAACAGAACTACATAAAAATATAAATGAAAATCACTTAAGCTGTACACATGTACAGTATTAAGGAATATAACTGTTAGTGGTTGAAGACAAACAGAATTGCATCTAGAAGAATTTCATAAAGTGATTAAAGTTTTGAAAAAAGTTTTTAAAATGGATAAGCATATGAGATAAGAGAATAAGTAGGTGGGCAAAAGAATCTTCAAGGAAAAGAACTGTGTGTGCAATAGCATTGTGTGGTAATGTGTAAGAGGGCTACCCTTAGATTCATAAAAACCTGGATTGTCATCAACACGTAAGTGTGTGACTATGGCCAGTCACTTAATCTCCCTTGAGTCTCAGTTTCCTCATGTGGGTTAATAATGCCACATTTCTCACAGAGCTCTTGTGAGGCTTAAACGAAATGTCTATAAAGGACTTTGCAAAAATTGAAACTGTACACAAACGTAAGCTATCATTACTGACTTTTCATTCTCATCTTTTTCAACAGGTTTAAGACAGATAAATCATTATTCTTATTTTATATTTAATGTTCTATGTGTTATTCCACAGGTAAATAAAATAATTACTCTTTGGAGTTAAATAAAGTATCTAGATGTAAACTTAGCATCTATAGGCTCAATGAAAGCATCCTTGGTACAATCCTAATAGCAAAGAAGACAAGAGGCATGGCATGTTAACTTGTGTTCCCACATATATACTCTTCTTTCTCTTGGTATTTTGAAAGCCTTTCATTCCATGTAGTTCACAGATTATGAATATTTGGCTAGGTGACAGTTTTTAAAACACTGTTCTTAATTTTTATACATTTATGATAATTATGTCTAGGGGATTAAGAATAACAGTTTGGTTTGTGACAATGTTCCAATTCCAGTCTAATTTACTGATTGAGTTCTCACTATTTTGAGGTATTTGTAGTATGGAGATTTAATAGTCTATGAAAGATAATAGCTTCAGATGTATATAATTCTAGCTATCAAGTCATGTCATACTAGGTATATGTTAGGTGCTAAATTTTTACAACTTGAAATATGTTTCATAATTTCTCCTGTTTCCTTAATTGACTACTATGATTGATTACTACTATGTCTGGGATCCTTAAAGATAATCCTTCTGTAATTTCTGGTGGTACTGACCTGAACTGCTATCATAAATTCCTCCACTTGCTCAAACAAAACCACAATTAAAATTAAGTCATCTGTGTGTCAATACGATGTTGGTTAAGGCAGAACACACATGGATGCTTCCTATGACATTCTTCTGATTCTCTTCTTAGATCTTAACCATTTCAAATATCCCTCTAGGGCAGTGGTTCTCAACCTTCCTAATGCTGTGACCCTTTAATACTCGTATGTGGGTGTATCTGCATGAGGGAGGACCCGCCTGGAGACAGATAGAGGAGTAGTGTCTCAGTTCCTAAGACCATCAGAAATATGTGTTTTCTGATGGTCTTAGGCGACCCCTGTGACCCGTGAAAGGGTCGTTCGACCCCCAAAGGGGTCACGACCCAAAGGTTGAGAACTGCTGTTCTAGAGGTTACCCACTCTCAGTTATACTAATGGTATTTACTATATTGCCCAATGAAGTCATGTCTGCTTGCTCTAAAAATATTTCTGTAGATTTTAGACTTAATTATTATATGCTTTAAGAATGTCTATCAATCTCTGTCCTTAGAGAATCTCTTTCTAAAGCTACTTTACAGTGATGGGTCCTATGTTTCATTAATATTATACAGGATGTATTAGGATAATTTTCAAGTCTGTTATGACTATTTTAAACTGGCATTGAGTTGGTATTAATTGCTCTTAATGTATTATTCTCATTCAACTTTAATTTCAGGATTCTAATAAGTCTGTCTCCTTGATTATCTTTATGCTCAACACGTCTTGCTTTGAGAAGACCAAAGCATTTTAGGTATCACCTTTATTCTTTAACCTCTGGATTCAAGCTTAAAAGCTTGAATCTAGCTTTTCTAGGCATATATTAAGAATTTTATACTCATTATATCCAAATGACTTTTTTATGGAGGTTAGAGAGTAACGATTATTTTTTATTGTAGCTTATAGAAAAGGGTAAAGCAAATAATATGAGATGGGGAGTGAATATATTTGAATGCTTGAAACTCAAATTACAAGTAAGACTCACATCACAGGTAAGGGAGACCTATGAGAGTGCTTAAAAACCCATTACAATACTTCAAGGTCTAAATGCATGTGTGAGGTACTCAGGATACCTGGAGTATGATTTTTGATAAGGAACAAAATGATGAAAACAATGTTTATAATTTTAAAAAAGTTCTTGCTGCTATGGGTAGGATGGACTAAATGCAAGGAATTAAATACACATGAATCATAGTATGCACAATGTAGTCAGTCCATATTTATCAGGAAAGAAAAAACTGAATCTAAATTAGATGTTAAGGCCATAAAAAATACAATCTCATGGTACAGAAGAGTTTATGATCATTATTATGTTTGTGCTTTGATAGCAGTAACTGTGTATGTATGTGGGTACAGAGGTGAATACAACACTGAAAAAACCTTCATTATACGATAAAGATGAAATTTATGTTGATGTTTATATTTTATTGCTAATTCTCTGATAATTGGCAACTGACATATACAGCAATATCCTACTAAACAGAAGAGTTCATTACATTACCACACAAAATTTCTTCTGCTTTATAAGAAAAAAAACCTAAAGACAAGAAAAAGTTAGTCATTATTACCTGTATTTAATCTTCGTGTGAGAAGGTAGATCTCTGCTTGAATACTGCTTAGAAAGCTGACTCAAATCACCTTCCCCCTTTCCTCTTCCACCTCTTGCAGGTTCAAATGTAGGCCTTGCCGCTGTTGTCATCTTCAATACTTCATTGATATAAAGTTATATTCAGTCATATACATAAATATGTTTAAGAAAATTATTAATTTAAAAGCAGAATTAAGATCTTATGCGAAGCTTTCAAAATTCATTTAACTGAATTTATCATCACTATCTCCTTTTTCAATAACTCTTTTACTATTTGTACCTTTATCAAAAGACCAACAGCACACATATTGAGAACACACTCCCCCAAAACAATGACCTAACACAGAAAATTAAAAGTCCTAGAAAAGTGAGGAAATGATAATTTTTAGGACCACTGCCTGATTCTCACCAGGTCTTGTCTTTACTGTCTTCATCAGATTTAGAGATAGAAAGGACTTGAGAGATCATTTAGGCTATTCTCCTCAGGAGGAGATAAGGAAAGAAAAGCCAGGGGAGCTTAAGTGAATGTCTCAAGGCATTCCTTGGGAGCTTAAGTGAATGTCTCAAGGCATTCTCAAGGCATTCACAGAGGGATGAGCCAGGACCTGAGACATATCCTCTAATTCCAAAGTCAGCACTCTTACCAAGAAACTGAGAGTGGTTAAAAACAAAAACAAAATTCACCCACAAAACTATCTTAGGAACCTCAAAGGAGCAAGAGAAAACTAAAAGAAACAAAAGTATACAAGTTCATTCTCTCCAGTTTAAAGTTGGTCAAAAATGTTTGCTCTGTGCTAATGCCGACAGTTTAGGAGAATAGGCAAAATTCTCATCTTTAATACTCATATCCTTCAATTTTCTGGAGCAAAAGTTATCATAATATACTTCTTGTCGCTCTCTTGCTGTTGTTACTAAAATGTGGGGTTCAATGCTAACTGGAGGGGGGGGGGGTGTGGAAATCTATTTTCCACCAATTTCAGGGAGTTGGAAGTTACTTGTTCCTCCCCCTCTGTCAGAAGCTCAGTTTGCCTGCTATTTACATTACCAGATCCTAGCAGTGCTGTTTGTCCTTCCTTCTCAAAGGGGACCACGACGTCACGGAGGTGATGCCATGACTTTTAAGTCAATTGGATTTAAGTGAGGGAGGGCTGTGCAAAGTCACCAGCCTCACTGTCTCCTCCGGAGTCATCTGGGTCCAGTGATCAGTTATGGATCAGGATGACTGGAGATGGCCCCTATGCACTGAGAAACTCTGGTCTTTACTGCATTAAACAGACCTGGGACCAGGTCTGTTTTCCAAGCGTCAAGAGTACAAAGGAAGATGCCACAGAGCTGGCCCTCAAGGAGCTTACTCTCTAATGGAAAGTGAGGGAGACACGTCCCCATGTAACTAATGCAAAGGAGAGTGACCTGGCGAAATACCACCAGAAATCAGAGGAGACTGTGCTCCAGGGGTGGCCGGAGCCGGGGCTGGGTGACTGAGCCTTTTAAAGCAAAGGCCAAGGCGCCAACAACCAGCAGCCCGAGCCCCGGGCCTTACCTTCACGCCCGACCCCGGAGCCCTGGCATCCGTGCGGCTCGGCTTCTTCCTTCAGCTCCTCTGCCTTTCCCCATCTCCCATCCCCACTCCTCCCCCAAAAGGCTTTTCCTCTCGCGAGCCACGGAGAGAGGTCTCCGGCGTCACTTACTTCAGGTGAGTTAGGATCCCACAGCCCTCCTATATTACGCCAGCACCATTACTCCTCCACCTTCCCACAACGCTCCGCGCCAGGACCCCGAAGAGCATAGAGTTTGGGAATAACTCGACTCTTTTACCGGAAAAGAAAAACAAAAGAGCGGAGAGGCGCTTAACGGAAGGCGTCATATGACCAAAGCCAACAGCCAATCGTCGGGGAAAAAGGCCTCTGACGGGGCGGGAATAGAAGCGGAAGTCGCTGGGGCATCCGGGAGAGGAAAGCCTGAGCCCGCCCCTTCCGGGCAACCGTAGTTCGGCTCCCAAACATTCAGTTATCCCTTATTTCCTAGGCTATTTCACCCTCCCACTCTTCTCTCCAAAGGCCTCACCCTCTTCGCCGCGCCCCAGTTATCCTCGCCCCTGCACTGCAGGGAGCACAGGGAAGGAAGCTGTGGCTTGTGGACCACACCGCCCTCGTGTGGCCGCCAGGGTTCGACTGTGAGTCCCTACCTTGAGGGTGACTGATTCACCAGCCTAGGCCTCTGGTTTTCTCCCTGCCGAAAGGGATAGATACGTTGTTGAAAACCAAGAGCTTCACTGAACCTGGGAAGAGAGGGGTCGAAAGGACACCCCTGGGGAGACGGAAAAGGATGCGGACCGGTCATTTGGCCCTGTCTCGACATTTCACTGTTTGACTCCTTAGGTGCCCCGTTGGTATCCAGGCAACGACAGAAAAAGTAGAAGGCCCCTGCCCCGTGCCTCCAAATCTGCATTAGATCCGTCCCAGTTGAGATTTTAAAATCCAAGGACAAGGACCCGAGTCAGTCAGCCAGAGAGATTTTGGAATGGGTTGTGATGATGCCGGAAGAGCAGAGGAGCGATCTATCAAAGTACGGACAAGAAAACGTACAGGGGCGTATGCGGTGTGTTTGTGTTTTTTTAATCCCACATCGTTCTTGTGAACACGTTTCAGCATAAGAGTTTAATTTATAAAGTGTTATAGCTCTTAGAGTACGGATATAATAAAAAGTAATTTTTAAAAATCAGATAAGAGACAGTGTGGTACAGAGGTGTCAAAACAGGCTGCAGGGGTCTGCCACACTCCCAGACCCAGATTAATAAGTAATTGAGACATATTTAATGAAGCAAAATTACAATTTAAAACTAAACCAATATACAGCTGTAGGCATCTTTATGTGTGGATTAGTATTGCCCCTTATTTGAGTTTAATACCACTGGAGTGGACCAGAGAGCAGGCCTGGAAGTCAGAAAGTCCTGGCTCTGACACATACTAACTTAACCGGCAACATATTCAACCCTCTCAATGCTCAAGCAACCCTCCTTAAGAGTTATTAGTGAACTACTAACTTGCAAACAGGTTACAAATTTGAATTAGCAGAGAGATCTCCCCCAACCAGAGATACAACTCTCCATACAGGGCCCCTAGGCCACATGTGGCCAGAGGTCCTCCCACGCAGTCTTTTGACTGAGTCCAAATTTTACAAAACAAATCCTTTTATTGAGGGGATTTGTTCTGTGAAGTTTGATTCAGTCAAATGGTCACACTTGAGGACCTAGAGGGCCAAATGTGGCCTTAAAGCCACAGGTTCCCCAACCCTGTGAGCCCAAATCAAGTAATAGGGGTTAGAGATAACATGGAGTAGTGGAAGAGTTCAGAGACAGGAACAAAGAATTGGGTACAAGTCTTGCCCCTGGCACATTGGCTCTTGACATTGGGCAAAGCATTTAACTTCTTTGTGCCTTGAGAATTCCTTAAGATATATGTTCTAAGCAAAGAGTTGAAGGTTACTTTGATAGAACCTGCACTGAAGAAGTTCCTCCACAGGCATGAAATAACAGATACTGTAGCTTTTGTCACAGATCCATGGATGTTTCAACTTAAAAAAGACTAAAAGCTAGTGGTTTAAACTGCCTTCAACAGTGCTCATTTTGGAGGGGAGAAGTGTTCATGAACCCAAAGATTCCAGTGGTTTTGTATACACTTGGTTTCATGAGATTTCTAATACATGTTTGCTATATTGAGAAGTCATTTTTAAATAGAATTTGAACTAAGATCTTAGAGATCTTTATGATCTTATGGGGAAGGAAATTAAGACTAGAATTCAGCACTTCTAACACCATTATTATTCCACCTATACCACTGTTAGTGTGGTACACTGACTTTGAAATTTTTTCCAAGGAAGAGTTAAGAATGAAGACTCAGAAGTCTAGAAAATATAATGTAAGTGAGGAGGAAAAGGAATGCAGCAAAGGGCCAATAAGGGCATCTGGTCAACTAGATTGATTCTAACCATGAGGTTTTTCTTTGCTTTGATTTTGGATCCTTGATAGGTATGAATTTCCTCTTTTAGAATGAGGAGACTCCTCTTAGGGATTTGACAGCTTTGGAGCATTGATTAGGAAGGATAGCTTAATTTGAGTAGCTTGTTGACCCACACATTTTATTAAGGGGATGATCAAGGGATTATTTGAGTGGGTCAGCTTATTATGGACTTGAGCCGTATCTCCATATTGGACCTTTAAAAGGGCAGGCTGATATGCCAGGGTTCAGTCAGAAAAATCCAAAGGAGATGTGAAAGTAGACTTTGGTCCCTGACATCCTGAGCATTGGCAGGTGTCCTTGGGGATCACTTCCTACTCCAGCCCCAGAGATGGCAGGCCAGAGAAATTATAGCAGTGTGTTGGGAGGGGAAGTGGAACAATGGTGGAGTAGAGGATCTGTAAGAGTTACTGAATTAGACCTGTAGTTAGGAAGACCAGAGTTCAAATCTGGCTCCAGACAGACTACTTGTGTCATTCTGGGAAAGTAATTTGACTTTCATTTGTCTCAGTTTCTTTCTTTGCCAAATGGAGATGATAATAGCACTTAAACCTCTCATCATTGTTGTGAAGATCAAATGAAATGATAATTGTAAAGCACTTAGCATAGTGCCTGGTATGCATTAAGTGCTATATAAATACTAGCTATCATTATCTTTAAAGTCAGAAAGACAGCTCTGGCACATTCTAGCCAGATGACCATGGATGAGTTAGGCAAGTAACCCTCTTAAGTGTGTAAATTAGGAAACAACTGCTTTGGTAGAGGGAGTTTCCTCACCTGGAATTCCCTACACAAATTTGGAGGCTACTCCTACATAATTACACGTTTGTAATGATCATAATTTTAAAACTGGAAGAGAACCTTAGAAGTCATTAAGTCCAACCCCCTCACATTTTAGATAGGGAAACAGAGTTAGTGACATACCCATGTCCTCTGACTCCAAATCTAGTGCTCTTCCCCCAGCACCACACCTGTCCTGCTGTGTGTGCCTCTCCATTGTCCTTTGATTAATTCTTAATTTTAGTTCTTTGAAGACTGTAGTGTCACAGCCATATGTCATTACCAGAAGAACATTAGTGCTATAAAATATGATTCTTTTTCCTCCTTGTGATGTTTAAAAAGGTTCAAGAGACACATTTTCTGGGTGATTTAATTATTTTATTAATAAGGCCAGCAGGTTATTAATAAAAGGATGATAATTTGGCTAACTTTCTCTTAGACCAAAGACAATCATGGTGGCAGGGTTCACAGTTTATATCCCCTTCCAAAGAAGGAGTGATGTCACCCATCATCACATCACCCTTGGACAGAGAAAATCATAACTATTCAGAACACCTGTAACCTTGGGCTATCTAGAAAAAAGGATCTGTATCCCCTCAAACTTGAGTAGAACACAGTGGGTTTATCCAACCTAGATTCAATTTCTTACAAAGTTGGGTGGGGATCTGATCAAGATCTAGGAAAGTCAATGCAATCTCATTATCAGTAAAATCCTTCAAAAAAATTGAGCTTTTTAAAATGAGGAACTTAGAAGAAAGGGAGAGCCTCTGAATCTCCCCAAGGTATTGGTTGTTAATAATAATTTCTCATACCCTCAGGAAGAAGCTTTGCAGTTTCCTCAAAACAATACAACTCACTCTTCTACTCTTCTACTTCAATTCTGGGTTGAGATCATTGTCCATTTATACTGTCTGTCTCACACACACACACACACACATACACACACATACACACACACACTTTGATGGATGAAGACTTCTTGATTTATCAGTATATATAAATAATAGGTGCTGGTAGGGGTCAGAAGGATGTAAAGGCAGGGTCCCTGGTATGGTTAAGTTCTTCTGAAGGCAGGGACCCATTGAATGTCTAGAACCTATCACAGTGCTTTTCAGATAGATGCTACAATAAATGTTTGCTGAATTGATACAACAGAGAAATAATAAAAACTCAGAGTGGCAGGGAGTTTCGAGGGAATCTAATCCAAGTTCTACCTGAAAATGTACATGTCAGCAAGTGGTTATTCAGTTTTGCCATGAAGAATCTCCACAGATGATCTATCTACCACTTCCAGAGACAGCCCATGGTACCTTGGACAACTCTGATTTCAAGGAACTCTTTCCTTACATGGAACTAGAATCTCCCTTTTTGCAACTTCCATTCACTGCCCTTTGAGGCCAAACAGCACAAATCATTACTTGTCTTTGTAAACCATCTTCTCAATCATCCAGACTTAATACTTCATTATATCTGAGCTTCCCTTGCTCCTGCCTCCCCTTTTCTCTTCCCCACTCCCCCAGTGGCATGCTCTTAGAGTCAAGAGACCCAGATCAAAACCTACTTTAGATTTTTTTTTAAACCTTCATAACAATTTCCAACTCTACATATAAAAAAATTCAATAACTACTCTGTTAGTAGTTCAGAATACTGAGAAGTTATTTTAATCACCCCAATTTTCAAATAAAAACTCACTTAAAAATTCATTTACTTTTAGTTTACAACATTCAGTTCCACAATCCCATGAGTTTGCTCCTCCTTCCTCTTTTTTCCCCCTCCCTGCCATGGTGGCATCCAATCAAATATAGGCTCTACAAATACCTTCACATTAAACAAAAAATTCACCTTTTCCCCCATTTAAAGTTACTGTAGACATTATAAAATATTTGGGAATCTACCTGCCAAAACAAACCCAATACCTTTATGAACACAACTACAAAACACTTTTCACACAAATAAAGTCAGATCTAACTAAAAGGA
>CM053588.1:130517031-130565265 GCA_028646515.1 Pseudochirops corinnae | reverse complement strand
TTAGAAATGAAAGAATGAAAGACAGGTGATAAAAACAAAGAAGAAAGGAAGAAAACAAGAATTTATTAAGTACCTATGATATGAGGGAGAAATGAAGGAAAGAAAAAGAAATAAAATAAGATATGCTTCAATATGCATTCTAATTGGATATGGATGTTATCTTTCATCATGATTCCCTTTGGAATTTTTGTCAGTCATTGTGTTGATCAGAGTTACTAAGTCTTCAAAGTCTTTACAATATTATTCTTTCTGTATGAATTGCTCCAATGGTTCTACTCACTTCACTTTGTATCAGTTCATACAAGGCTTCCCAAGGTTTTCCTTTTTTCTTTATTTTTTGCTTTTTGGAGGGGGAAAGGTAGGGCAATTGGGGTTAAGTGACTTGCCCAAGGTCACATGGCTAGTTTTGTGTTCAATGTCTGAGGCCAGACTTGAACTCAGGTCCTCCTGACTCTATGGCCAGCTCTATTCATTGAACCACCTAGCCACCCCTCCCAAGTTTTTTTAAAATGATCCCCTTCATCATTTCTTATAGCACAATAGTAGTTCATTATGTTCATACGCCCTAACTTGCTTAGCTGTTTCTCAATTGGTAGGCATTTTTTGGTAGTCAGATGCAGTCACATTCAACCTTTGGTTCTACATTTCAGGAAGGACATTGACAAGGTAGAGTATCCAGAGGAAGTCAACAAAAATACTGAGAGACCTCTCTAGTTCATCCCATAAGATGATCAAGTAAAGGAAATCAAGATGTTTAGCTTGTTAAAAAAAAAAAAAAAGAAGACTTGGGAACCAGGGCATGATGGATGTTAACTGTTTTAAGGGCCATAGTAGAAGAAGGATTAATTAAAAATCAAATTAAATATATTCAGCTTGGACCAGAAATGGGACTTGGAAGAATGGGAAGAAATTGCAAAGAAGCAAAATAAGACTTCATATGAGGGGGGAAAAAACCTAGATATTAGGACTATAAAAAAGTGGAATGGACTACTTGAAAGGTAGTTGGCTTTTGTGTCATTTGAAGTCTTTGAGAAAAGCCTGAATTATCATTCACCATGAATTTTGTGGACAGGAACCCTTTTCAGGTTAGATTAAATGGACTCTAAAGTCCTTTCCAACTCTGAGATCCTGTGGTTCTGCTTTTTCCTTGTCAGAGAAAAGAGAAGGAAAATAAGAATTGAGCAGCTCTGTTCTCAGCAGTGAATTAGTGTTATTGGAAAATCGTGACAAAATCTAGTTGCCCAGAGAAACTCAAGAGTATTGTACACCAGTTCTACAATGACGTGCTTGAGTGGGTTCTGGATAATGGTTGTTGCTCTCATGCTTTCCCAGTCACCAACAGAGTAAAATAGGGCTGTGTGCTTGCTCCCATGCTTTTCAGAATGATGTTTTCAGCAGTGTTGTCAGATACCTTCAACAAATATGAAAATTGTATCAAGGTCAGCTACAACATTAATGACGAATTAACTTGAAATGACTACAAGTTAAGACTAAATGGTGTGTGACTTTTTGTTCACAGATGATTGTGCACTCAGTGTGGCCTCTGTGACTGAAATACAAGAGAATATGGATCAATTCTCTGCCGTTTGTGCTAATTTTGGCCTGACAGTTAACACCAAGAAAGCAGAAGTTCTCCACCAGCTAACTTCATACCATTCATAAGTGAAGTCATCAGTTACAGCAAATGGAAAAATGTTGAATGCTGTGGATAAGTTCACTTACCTTGGCAGTATATGTTTCACAGATGATGAGGTTGATGCACAGATCGTCAAAGCTAGCTTAGTGTTTGGAAGGCTTCAAAGAAAGCATGGGAAAGAAGAGATATTAGGCTGCCTGATGAACTGAAAGTCTACAGAGTCTTTGTGCTAACATCATTGTTGTATGCCTGGAAATTGAATCATTTCCATTTGAATTGCCTTAGGAAGATTCTGAAGATCACCTGGCAAGATAAGGTACCAGACACTGATGTCCTCTCTCAAGCTGAATTGCTAAGCGTTCAAACTCTACTATAGAGCACAACCCTGATGGGCTAGTCATGTTGTTCAAATGCCAAAGATGAGTTTGCCTAAAAGACTGTTTTACAGAGAATGGACACAAGGCAAGTGTTCACATGGTGATCAGAAGAAGTAATACAAGGACACTCTCAAGGTCTCTCTGAAGAACTTTGGAATTGAGTGGCATGGGAGACACTGGCACAGGACTGCCTAGCATGGCGTGCCCACATCAAAGAAGGTACAAAGCAGAATTGTAGTTGCTCAAGAGAAAAGTAAGATATGCATATTTAGAGACATCTCCATTCCAAATGTTCATGTTGACTGTGCCCAACCTGTGTGGTAGATAGAGGGATGTTATTTTGGTCTTCTTCAAGCATGAAGGACAACAACAATTGTTATCTTAGCTATCTAAAGTAATAGTCCTAGAACTTTATTGATCTTCTTGTTTTCCCCAACATGGCTAAAAAGTCCCATCTATTTTTGTTGTTCTTAGCATTCCTTGCCAGCCTCAGTGCATTATGAGCATAAAGCTGGCTCCCCACTCCATTCTTACAGGACCCCACCAGGTTTCCATTTTCTGTGCATTCCTTAAAATTGAAATTGGTCAGTGAATTTCCTGTGCATTCATATTAGTCTCTTTTAGGCACTTCCCCTTATCTGTCTCTGTAGACTTATTTCTCTTTATGTTTTTACAATTTAATTCTTTAACATTTCCCATTCCTTCTTGTCTGACTTCACTTGTACAATTATAACCCATAACATCTTAACTATCTTTTTTCAGAATCCTTTGAAATTCTTTCTAAGGTAAATCACAGAACATGCCTTGACTCTCCTTTTTCACCTTTGTCACAATTCTAAGATGGAATTGCCATTTGCCTTAAAAGTTCTATTCTTTTCCAACACAAGTAGTTCATGTTGGTAAGAATCAATCAAGAATAGTAGTCCCCCCCCCCCAGGTTCCTCTACATTTTTTTGTTTTGTCTTTTTTTGGAGGGAGGAAGGCAGGGTAATTGGGGTTAAGTGACTTAGGTCACACAGCCAGTAAGTGTTAAGTGTTTGAAGCTGGATTTGAACTCAGGTCCTCCTGATTCAAGGGCCTGTGCTCTATTCATTGTGCCACCTAGCTGCCCCCTCTACTTTTTGAAAGATGAAATTATTAAGGCAGAGCAAGAAATTATTATCTGTTCTTTCAGAAGGGAAAAAGCTCCAGCAGATATGTGGATAATTGAAGTATCTAATCACTGCTTTATCATGCTTCTATAATAAACTGGTTATCTATTTTCTGAGCTTCTTATCTAATCCTTCTTTCTGTTCAGATGGTCTGTAGGATACTCTGATGACATTACTTGTTTCTGCTTCCTTTGATCTTCATCCAAATGTTCCTTATCATTCTCCCCTCACCCTTACTTCCTGTATTTTCTTATATGATTATATTTTCATAATATGCTATATTATTCATAATATGCTATGTTATATGCTATACTTTATCTAGTCTTTATTTATTCCTGCCCCAAATGGTCCCTTATATTTACTGGTTAGGGTCCCAAGAAGGTGCAGATGACTACTTCCCTAGGGTTTTTATTGGGTAATCCTGAGGATCTGGCTTTCATTTTTAATAAAATATTCCTTTCATAGCCCTAGTCAAGTCATATATCCCATCCCAACAAGTCTCATATTGGGAGTCCATTATAGGTTGTAGCAGTGGTCACTGGAAAGACAAAGGCCAAAAACAGAGGAAATGCCTGCAGATGGATGTGGAAGGACAGTTACCTGAAAATAATGTATTTTCAGTATGTGGCACATGGGACATGGTAAGCACTTAAAAAAAATGTTTGTTGATTGATTGGCTGACAGTGGCAGCTTCAGGAAGTGAGACCCTTGTGGCAGAGAGATATGTTTACTATGGGTCCTAGAAAGGCACCAATCCTCAGAGCTACTCACAAGTTATACCTACAAGAAAACTGAGGACTCTATTAAGGGAAAAAGGAACTCCCAGCACAGGGGTCTAGGAGGTAGCCCTTTGGTACATGGGGCAGCTAGGTGGTGCAGTGGCTAGAGTACTGGCCCTGGAGTCAGAAAACCTGAGTTCAAATGTGGCCTCAGACATTTTACCCTGTTTGCCTCAGTTTCCTCTTCTGTAAAAATGAGCTAGAGAGGAAATAGCAAACCACTCCAGTATCTTTGCCAAGAAAATCCCAAATGGGGTCATGAAGAGTTGAATGTGACTGAAAAACAACTGAACAAAACCTTTACCACATATGTACTCTACACATATATCTTATTACCATTATACTTTAAGTATGATCTCACTCTGCCCCAGGAATGTGTGTGTGGGGGAATGTGCTCCTGATTTGAGGAAAATGTTTTATACTGACTCTTCTTACCATACACTGTCAATAAATTTCTTTTCTCAAAAGTAATGCATTTCAGCTGTTGATAGATAATCGCTAGCAGTGGGAGCTCAGGAGCTAGAGTTCTAGAAACCCAGATCCTCAGGATTACCCAATAAAAATCCTAGGGAAATAGTCATCTGTCCCTTCTTGGAGCCCTAACCAGTAAATATGAAGGACCATTTGGGGCAATGGTCCTAGAGGAGGTACTCTACCTCATTTCCTGTTCTCTGTGTCAAATGAGAGAATATTTGTAAAGCACTTAGCACAGAGTAGGGACTTAATACATAATAATAAATGTTTTCCCTTCCCTCTTCCCTTTTTGTATATTGAAATATTCACGTTCATTATGGTTATAAATAAAATAAAATGTATTGAGGCAGATAGGTGGTGCCGTGGATAGAGAACCAGTCCTGGAGTCAGGAGGACCTGAGTTCAAATCCAGAATCAGACACATATTAGCTATTCAACCCCGGGCAAGTCACTTAACACTGATTGCCTCCCTGCCAAAATAAAATAAATGTTTATTTTAAAAATGTATTAAAATACTTATAGGACTTGATGAGGATCCTAAACTGTAGGTGATAGGAAGGTAATCTCTGACATTTCTCCCAGCATGGAGACTATTTACTCGTGAGGAATTCAACTGTCAATTTGATCCTAATAGCTAGTTACATAGAATTATTCCTAAAAGGAATTTTTCCTTTAATTTGTTGGTTGAGTTAAAAGAGTTAGCTTCTAGAGATCTTAACTATCCCAACAAAGACACTATTACCAGAGGGTTGTATCCATTAGTGATTAAAAACCTGTTTTAAGCTTTTGTGTAGTCATCAGTTTAAATACTGCCACAAGCAGTTGCTAAGAATTGACTACAGAAAAAAAAGAAAAGAAAAAAAGTAGAAACCATGGCCTTGGGAAGCCAACCAAAGAGTATCAGAATGGCAGTGATCAGCAGTCTCATCTTTCATCCTGCAGTTCATCAGCATCACATACTGAAAGAGACACTCTGCACGTTTCCCTGCCTTAGCCACAAATTCCCTGCTAAGGAGAAGGCCCTGTGAAACTGCTCTCAGTAATCTAGGCAAGTAGCCTATGTACTTATGGCAATACACATATGCAATTTGAGACCAACTGTCCAAGTACAGTGAGGGCACTAAAATATTGGGGAAATGTTAGGTTATTAGGGGTATAACCCTGAGCAAAATTGTAAAGTATTGAAACTTTTCCTTCCTCCTTGTATCATTGTTTCTGTAGAAGTGGCCTGTGTCCTTATACAGCTCTGTGGTGGCCCAGATTTCCTCAATGTGGTTCTACATTGGGCCCCACCCTCCTCAGACAGTACCCTATATTATTTTTCCATCTCTTCCCAATGTCCCATTAAAAATTACCTGTCCTCTGACCCATTCCTTGGGCAGTGAGATGGCACAGTGTATGGAGCACTGGTCCTGAAGTCAGGAAGACCTGAGTTCATATCCAGCCTCAGATACTTACTAGTTGTGTGACCCTGGGCAAGTCATTTAGCCCTTTTTGCCTCAGTTTCATCATCTGTAAAATGAGCTGGAGAAGAAAATGGCAAACCACTTCAGTATCTTTGCCAAGAAAACCCCCAGATAGGATCATAAAGACTTGGGCATGACTGAAACAACTGAACAGCTGTTTATTGTTTTGTTGATTGCCTGGACTTAAGAGAGTAAGAGAGAAAACATCAGTAATTCAGATTAAACTTAAGAATGTGTCATGAGGTACATTTTCTTCCCTGAGCACCACTTGTTAAACATTTTCCATCACACTCCTATATACGTGGCTTCCAGGGATCTTATACCTTGGTCACTGAATTGGCTAAGTTGTCAGTCAGTGTCACGATCGCTAGGTATGAAATAGGAATGAAATGAAATAGAGACAAAATGAACGTGAATTCAAATCATTGCTGGCTGCTATGATGTTGATTGATGGATAGCTTCACCAGCCTGTGACAAATGTTGCAAAGAGGAATAGAGAGAATTCCCCTCTCCCTTTATTTTTTCCGTCTTTGTGACTATTTCTGGGGCCCCAGTTTATACAACAGTCTTTCCTCTTCTAATGCATTTAAGCTTCATTGTTCAAATTATTGAATAACAGCTGTAGTCAGATGGAGCATTGACTTGGAGGCTTTGTATAGGGTAATAACCTGAACAACTTCTGTTGTTGTAACTTCTGTCTTTCATTGCTATTAGGTCATTTTCCTGTTAACTCTCTTTCTGGGTTCTAATAGCCTAATGGGCATAGAACCTCAGAGGTTACTAACACTGAAAACATTTTCTTGGTAATTGACTTTGCTCCTAACTCCCTAACAGGTTGAACTGAAGAAAATCTCCTCTCCTTTTTAGCTTAACTACTCCCCTTTCAGTCTCAAATATTGTATGAATGGAGTTGGACTCAAATCATTGTAAATGTGCTCTTTAATAATAATTTCATTGGAGAGGTACAATAGACTGAATGCCCAGTAATCTTGTCACTTCAGTAATCTTAAAATTGCATAGATCATTAAATTTATGTAATCCATGCAATTGTATCTGTTCTCCTTTTCTCTCTTGCTACATTCATGAGCTCTCTGCATGCCACAAGTTCTTAGCTCCACTTGTTTCTTCCACTTTCCATTGCAGAGATTCAGTTCCCTAACTACCTGTTAACTTGATGAGAGAAATGTGGGCAAATCAATGAAGCTTGCAGTGTGAGCAAGAGGAGCTCCTCCTTCTCTGCTTCTTTCCCATGTGGCTTCTCCTTGTCCAGTCACATGGTGTCTCAGCAAAAATAGGGGTTTTTTTCAAAGTAAAAAAAACCTCAGAAACTTGAGGAAACTCTGGAGGAAGAGTTTATAGCCAAATGAGAAACTGAGTCTTATTTAGCCTTCTAGTCATACTCATAGTTCAATCAACATTGTTAATGGACTGACTAGCCTAAAACATTTTTAGAAAAGAGAGAAGAAAAAGCTAACAATAAATTGGAGTAAGTCAGAATGAAAAGAGCAATATAGTTCAATCTATAAAGGATTATAGGAGGACAATGCAATAGGAGGACAGGACAATGATGAACCAGTCTTGAGAGCATGAGCATTTGATGAACCTGCTCCTAGAAGTGTATGACAACATGGAATGTAGAGGTCTCTCTCTATTTTAGAGAATTTGCTGGTATTCTGTGACTTTCTTGTCAGCTTACTTCTTGGCAAAGAAAAGACTATTTGGTTGGCTGCTAAACTGGACTTGAAAGTACATCCAATATGCCTCCATGGAAAAAGTAACCCATTTTCCTTCTTGATGGCCATGTGGGTGTAACAATGACTCTGAGTTCTGGAGGGCAACTAAGTGAGATACCCTTCCTCTACCACACTGGATCATGAATGCATAGCTTCCTAAGCAACTTGTATCTGAGATAGCAGTTTCTTCCTGTCTGTGTCTTCTTTCCTTTGATGTAGGATTTTGTGAAAGGTCTCCATACTACCAGGTATATAGCAGTGGAGCCCAGAAAGAAGCTATCCCTGAAGAGTAGCCTGCTTGACTCAGCCCAGGAGTGGATTGACCCACCAGTGAGATGTTATGTTCTTCAAGCAACAGAGTGACTCCTTTTGCTGGCTACCCATTTGAAAGTGAACTTAATGGGAGCAAAAACTTTGTAGCATACACCTTAATTTTGAGCCCATTCTCCCCAAGATGGTAAAGAATACCCCTAGTTCAGGAACAAGGAGTTGGTCTCCCTCATTGACCAGTCTCTTCCTCTCTACCCCATTACATATTAAAAATGGATTTCTTGTTTTAGATGCTTAGGAATAAATATGTCTTTCATTTGCAGCAGCTGGACACAAAATTAAAGACCTGAGTAGAAAGCAGCAAGTGGACACATATATGTCTGCCTGAAGAAATGCCTAGCTAGTCACTCCGTTATCAGATATACATAACAAATGGGCACAGGCCACTTACTTTTGGGAGTGCTATCTGCTTCAGCAAATTCCATTCACTTTCTACTGGTGTCATTGGTCAGATGTAAACTTGGACTGTGTTGTTACTAATACCAGAATTTTTTAAATGATTCATTTGCTTCTCTATTGTAGGAAAAGGAACAAACAAAAACATTCTAGAGTCTAAGGATCTGCAATGAAATCCTACCTCTGTCATTACTATCTATGTTACCTTGGGCAAATTGCATGACATCCCTGTTCCTCAGTTTCCTCATGAGGTCACTTCCAATTTTGAGATCTATGGTCTAAACAGATGAGAGTTCTGTAGTATATGTCCTCCTTTATCATTCTCCCTATCCCTATGGAGGAGGGGAGTCTGTTATCTTTCTTTGCAAGCTTTTGCCTTGACTCTGCTGACTTGGTCCCCTATATCTTTAAGCAACCCCATTCCTAGATAATCCCCATCTATTAAAATTATTTGGCACATTTTGGAAAAGAATGTATTGATGTGATATCTGGAACCCATTCCCACCTTCCTCTCTTCTCCCTCTCTTCCTACTCTCTAAAACTCACTTTGGAAAAGCCCTGGCCACCCTCAATTTCAAGGAGATAATAGCTTCATTTCATCCCACGGAAGTATTTGACTAGGAAGGAAAAGAACAGACTTCAAGTATCAGGACCTGGATTTCTGAAATGCTCTGACTGTTGAATTTAATCCTTAGGGAGTAATCATGTGGTGGTCTGATCTCTCTTATAAATAACTAAGAGAAGGCCAAGGGGAGGAAGGGAACTAATGGCATCAGAAGCCAAAAATAAGAGTCTTGGTTTGTTTTTTCCTGTTTTTCATGCAGCAAAAAGTATGAAGGGCCACAGAGAGGACAAATTCTTCCTTCACTTGGCCTACCCACTCCTATTCTCTCCTACTTTGCTTCATTCCAGCAAACATGGATGCAGTATAATGGGACTGAACTCAGAGGATTCTCCCCTGGGTAGTGATTTTGTTTCTGTTGGGCCTCATTCATAATCTCTAGAAGCTTACGCTTGTGCCTCTACCCAGGTGTTACTTGTCTCAGTGGGCTTCTCCTTTCCTAGTAGTAATTTAAGTTGCTTTGACTTATCCTCTAAAGTCACATTGTAAAAGGAATTTTAAACTTTTCAAGTTCAATCACACTTGTTCTATGATGCTGGATTTGGCAAAGTTCTACCATAGGTTTGTCTTTAAGTTATCAGCTTCAAGTCATAGCTACAGAGCCATAACTAAGAATGGTGACAAGCAGGAATGGTGACCTCAGTTGGGGTGGTATGTGAGTAAGTAGATGAGTTAGAAAGCCCAGTACTCTAGGATGAGAGTTAGGTATGGAGTAGAAGGACCCTACGAATCAATAGCTTCTAATCCAATCCAACAAGTATCTCTAAACATTGATTAAGTGCCTACATAGAAGAGATGATAGCATAGACTAAAGAGAGACAATAATGGTGCTTGCACGAGCTGGAAAAGCACTGACAAAGAAGGGGAAGGAAGAAAAGGAGAAGGCCTAGGACCAAACCTTGGAGTTGGGGAGAACCAGCTTGGAGGGCAAGATACAGATGAGAATTCAGCAAATGAGGCTGAGAAGTTTTAAATAGAAGAACTGGTAGAAAACAGGGCCAAGAAAGCTCAGAAAAGAGAAAGGAGTCAGCAATCTGGGTTGGTCACTAGTGTCAAAAGTTACAGTGAGGGTCAAGAAGGATGAAGAGTAAAGAAAAATCATTGGGTTCTTCAATTAACTTGATAACATTAGAAAGAGAAGTTAGATTAGTAGCCATAAAACAAGTGGTTGAAAAATGAGTGGGAGGAGAAGAATTGGAGCAACAAATATAAAAGACTTTTTTCTAGGGTTTTGACAATGAAAAGGAAGAGAGATATAGGCCAATACCTTCCTGTTTTAAATAACTGTTATTGCTAACTCAGGGTTAGTTAAGTCATACGTAGCTTGCCAAGGATGTGGATGAGAGAAGAGAAGAAGTCCAATACCCTTCTCTCCCCATTCATTTCTCCCTTCCATCTCTATCATTCCCATCAAGATGTAGGCTTTATACTAAGCCTCCATCTTTTCCTCTTTAAAATAGACCTGGTCTCATGTGGTAGGAACTAAACATTAACTATGAACTAAATTTTAAAATTAACTAAATATTAACTATTAACTGACCACTTGATCCTGGTACAGTACATGTGTAGTTTTTACTCTCAATCTATATGGTGGGGTAAAAGGGGTATATAAAGGGCATATATAAAGGTTGTTCTCCAGTCCCATTCCCATTGCCATCCCTGTGGCCCCTTCCACCCAGAATGTTTTTTTTTTAATTTTTTATTGTAAATTTAAATACAAGATGAAAAAAAAGAAAAAAGAACATTTTCATGTACATAGCAGAACATAAGAGGATTCAATATGAAACAATAAATTTCCATTTCATGAAAACCTATGTAATAAATCCTACATGTTGTTTTCAAAGCAACTCAGCTTTTCTGTGCTTCCTTCTAGGTTTTCTTCTGTTCTCTGCTGGGTTCTTTTTCTTTTCTTTTCTTTTCTTTTCTTTTCTTTTCTTTTCTTTTCTCCCTTCTCACCCCACCCCGCCCTAGAGAAGGCTATAATTAAATATGAATATATAGACACATATGAAAATATACATATATGTAAGACCTTACTATACATATTTCTATTTATCATTTCTTTCTCTGGTGATGGATAGCATCTTCCTTCACAGGTTCAAATCTTTCCTTGTTTTTCTAAATCAACCAAGTCATCACTTCTTATATCACAGCAGTATTTTGTCACAATTATATACCACAGCTTGTTTAGCCATTCCCCTATTAAAGAGCATCTGCCATTTTAGTCAATCTGATAGATGTAAGACAATATCTCAAAGTTATTTTAATTTTCATTTCTCTAATAAATAATGATATAGAACATTTTCTCATATAATTATATATAGTCTTGATTTCTTCATCAAAAAACTCCCTTATCATATCCTTTGACCATTTATCAATTGGGGTTCACCCAGAGTGTTATATGTAAGGCTGCCAAGAGAAATGTTAATTAACTAGAACTTTCCCAAATCCTATGTAGGTGATATTATTAGGGATTCTTTCCTTGGATGTTAGTCAGTTCCCCAGGGAGAACCTCTGAGACATTTGAACTGCTCTTAAGCTCATTCTAACCACCTTGTTCCTGGGATAAATTTTATATTGAGGCAAAGTCCTGTTTGCCCTGTCCTGGTTATGGCTTTGCATACCTATTTTCTTAAAGTCTCTGTGTCGTTTAACCAAGTCCTTTAACCAACCTTTCCTTGAGGAAACCTCTTTTCCTGACCTAGCAATTGACAATTATCCTAAAAGACAATGGAAATGTAGCCTACAGCATTTTTTGAGTGGCAGTAGAACCAGTGAGAGGGGTGACAGTTTTATTATACTTTTTCTCCCTATCCCCAATACATATATACATACCCCAAAAGTAAATCCTGACATTAGACAGGGCTCATCATTAAAGACACTGCTTCCCAGTAACTACTCAGGGCAATGCCTAAATGATCTCATTCTTGTACTACAAGATGATGTGGCTGGTATTGTGTTGCTAATATTAGGTTTTATAACAGATGCATTATGAAAGCACCTCTGACCATATGCATAGCTAGCAGACTAATAACTCACAAGAATAAATTCCAAAATGTACTCTCAATGACTATACTGAGAAAACTCTAGAGAAAGGATGAAGGAGCACAGACTGTGCTGTGACAGAGTAAATAAGGCATCTGAGCTTGAATGGAGTTGGAGCCAGGGAGGTCAATTCTAGATGCCAGTAGAAAAATAGCAAGAACTTCTTTGAAAACCTAAATGATGATAATAATACCTTGATTTGCACATATTTTCACACTCATATAATCTCATTAGATCCTCACAACATTCTGAGGTTTGTAGTTTAGGGTTTTTTTATGTCCTCACTTTACAGATGAGGAAGCTAAAGGTCAGAGAGGTTCACTGACTTGACTAAAATACAACAATTAGTAAGTGGCAAAGCCAGGAATGGGCTCTAGTGATCTCCACCATATAACACTGAGAGTGACAGACACTCAAGAGTACTCTGATGTAGCTGTCTTCAAACTTTTTTGATTGATCACACCAATTTGTAAAAAAATTTTGAGCCTTTTCCCCACTATATATGTATATATATATATATACATACATACATATATATGTATTATAAATATGTGTATAATAAATATTATACATACATATATATGTACACGTATATCCCTATCCCAAAGCTTGCTACATGTGGGACTCTCTCATTACATGCAATTGTACTAATAACTAAGCATGTCTTATAACTTACACAAAGTAGACATTTTAAAAGGATGAGATAAAGATTAAATATGTGATCCTGGACTTAATGGAAAGCCACTAGAGTTTATTGAGTAAGGGAGTGATGCAGTCAGATATAGTCTAGGAAAATCACTTTGGTAGCCATGTGGAGGAGAGATTAGAGAGACAAGAGACTTTGGGCCAGAGAGTACCATTATTAGTCAGCTATTATAATAGTCCCCATGAGAGCTGATGAGGTCCTGAACCAGCTGTGTGAGTGGGGAGAAGGGGATATATGAGAAATACTATAGAGGTGAAAAAGATGTGATTTTTAGCATCTGATATGTGGAGTAAGTGAAAGTGAGAAGTCAAAGCTGACACCAAGTTTTTGAACCTGAATGACTAGAAGGTTAGTGGTAAGGAAAGAAAATGTAATAAAATCTGATCATAATCCATTCAATCCTGTTCATGCTGTGTGACTTACTCTATCCCAGTGAAATGCTCCCTGGTGCTTGCCTTGGAAAATAGAATGGACCCCTCTGAGCATCACCTGCCATAGTTGCTTGTTGACTTGGGGGACAAGGATATGATGGAACATGTAGGATTTTGCCTTCGCAACTGCCAGCTTGAGTTCAAGGTACAGTTAGGTTATAATTGACCTGAGACATTGTGAATATAGAGCTTGAATGGCAATGCTGGGGAGTAAGGAGGGATAGATAGGAGGGTAAGGGCTGGTGTGTTTGTGTTAGAGACTAGTCTCATGGTTTGGACCTTAGTTTCCTTATCTATAAAATGAGATGACTGGATTAGATGGCCTCTACTGTCCCTTCTAGCTCTGATGATCCTATGGTTCCAGGCAATTTTTCTCTTGGTTTTTCTACAAATCCTCCATGGATTTTTCCAATAGTCCAATATTTTCCAATATTTTTTCCAATGAATGAAGTCCTTTCTTTAATTCTCTTAATATTTCATAGATCTTATTCAGGCTTTCCAACTGTTTATCTGTATTTTACTACGTGACTGATGCACCTCCTTTGTGGTCATATAAGTTTTTGATGTTTTAAAAAATTTATTTGTTGGAGCATCTTAGATGGTGCAGTGGATAGAGCATCTGGCTTGGAATCAGGAAGACATCTTCCTAAAGCTAAATCTGGTCTCAGACACTTACTAGCTGTGTGACCCTGGGCAAGTCATTTGACCCTGTTTGTCTCCAAAAAAAAAAAAGGTTATTTCTCATGTATAGGCCCTTATGGGTAAGGTTATAAGATCTAGTCATATTGACTATACACATGAGAAAGATGTGGTACTAGGAATTACAAGGTTTGGCAACTGGATCGGATATGTAAGGGGAGTGAGAATAAGAGTTTAGGATGACACAAAGGTTGTGAACCAGGGTGTGAGGCAGAATGGTGGGGCCAATGATAATAACAGGGAAGTTCAAAAGAAGGGTAGATTTGGGAGGGAAAGAGAATAAGTTTAGTTTTTAATATATTGAGTTTAAGATACCTAGGGAACATCCAATGCAAAATGTCTAATGTCTAGTAGTAATTAGTTAGTGATGTGGAGGTAGGACTCAGAAAAGAGACTAGGGCTGAAAATGTAGATCTGTGAATCATTAGTACAGAGGTGATAATGAAACCAGTCTGGGAAAATGTTTTTCATCCACCTTGGTTTTCCGTGTGACTGGCTAAACTGTTCTCTTCTGAGTGATGATGGATCTTATGGAGTGTATTATTGGTTCATACATGTTTCATTGTTTCGGTTGTGTCAGTCTTTGTGACCTCATTTGGGGTTTTTTTGGCAAAGATACTGGGAGTGGTTTGCCATTTCCTTCTCCAGCTTATTTTATAGATGAGGAAATTGAGGCAAAGAAGGTTAATTGATTTGCCCAGGATCACACAGACAATAAGTGTCTGAGGCTGGATTTGAACTCAGGTCTTCCTGATTCTAAGTCTAGCACTTTATCCACTGTACTATCTAACTGCTCCCCATTCACACATGAGCATTCTCATAAAGACTTTATAGAAATAGAAATAAGAGGGTTGGCCTAGATAATCCTTTAAAGCATTTTCTAATTCTTAATCTATCACCCTACTAAATAAGGATGTGCTGGTAAGTGTTTAACAAATGGCTTTCTGAAAGAAAAAAGGTATCCATGACTGTAGTGCCAAGGCAATATTCACAGCACCTACAGAGGATATGAATATGCCAGCACGATTCTGAATTGCAAAATATAACAGACTCTCCACATGGAAGACAGACCCTAAACATTTATTCAAACACCAGAAAGTCAAATACCAACCCCAGAAAGCCAAATCCATCACAGCAACAAAGAAATCTATGCACAATAACAATGCAGGGAACACTGCCATTCCCAAGCCTTTCCTCTACCAGGGTCTTTTCATAAATGAACACTCACAGCTTGCTGCCTGCTTCCTGCCTCTCCCTCAGCTCCAACTGCTCTCACCAACTTCTTCTCAGCTCTCTTCCACCCTTCCTTCTCTACCCCTTTCTGCTCCTCCTGCCCGACAAGCTCCTCCCACCACAGACTCATGTGACTCAGGCTTCCATGCGACTCAAGCAGGTCACATGGGCCTATTAATGGATGGGAAAGATCTTCCCATTAAGCAAAAATACATTAACAATACAATGACATTTTTTTTTCTTTTTGGAGGGGAGAAGGCAGGGAAAGTGGGGTTAAGTGACTTGCCCAAGGTCACATGGTTAGTAAGTGTTAAGTGTCTGAGGCCGGTTTTGAACTCAGATCCTCCTGACTCAAGGGTTGGTGCTCTATTCACTGCGCCACCCAGCTGCCCCATAATGACACACTTTTAAGCCTAGATTGCATTATTTATAGTTTCTCCATCACTTTCCTAAATCTAGACAATCAACGAAACAATAAATCAAGTCCAGATTTGTAGTAGTGTTTGCCAGATTCAGAAGTGTGAATGTTTACATTGAAAATGTAATCATTAGTTCTCCTGTGTAAGGTGTCCCAGGACCCTCCTCTGCCATTAAGCATGTGTATTGGTAGTTATTGATGTCTTGGTCACCTTTTAAACATGATAATGTATCTGTGATCTTTTTCATCCATTTGGAATCTTCCCCTCTTTAATACATCATGAAAATGAAATCCTGAGTGCTCCATGGTGTATTTCTTCAGTATGTGTTGGTTTAGGTCTCGCTGTTCTTCCCAACCTCCTCATAGTGCCTTTGCTCCATTCTCACATAGTACCGTACTGAAGAGGTAGAACACGTGTGTGCTGGTTTCTCTTTTGTTGCTGGAAGTAATAAATTGGCACTGAAATGCCAGCAGGTGATGATAGCTCATATTTATAATAGATCTTTAAGTTTTGTAACACACTCTCCTCACAGCAAGCAGGTAAGGTAGGTATTACGCACTGCTGCTTCTGTATTACAGATGAGAAAACTGAGAGCCTGACACTTTAAGAGAAAGTGTCTGAGGCAGGATTTGAAACCAGGCCTCCTGACTCTATGCCTAGCTTCTCTCTGACAGGTTAGATTGTTTCACAACATGATATAATAGAAGGGTCACTGGATCCAGAGTCAGGAGAGACCTGCATTCAGCTCCCACGTCTGACACTCTCTTTATGGCCACAGAGAAATCAATTTCTTTGTGCCTCAGTTTCCTCATGCATAGAATAGAAAGGCTGGACTAGAATCTAGTCCAAATAAAGTTTTATTGTATTTTAAAATGTAAAAAAAAAAAACCAACCCTATTTTTAGCTTAAGAGTAGTTTAAAAAAAAACAGGCTATGGACTGGGCTATAGTTTGCCAATCCCTGGACTTTCTTAGGTCCATTCCAACCCTAAATCTGTGGTTTGTGATATATGTGACCTCTCTAAACTTCAGTTTTGAATTTGTAAAATACTAGCAATACTTATAGTATGTACATCACAGGGGTGTCATGAGGATCCAATGAGATCATATATGTAAAAGCACATATAAATGTAACATCATTATGATCTATTTTTTTTTCCCAGTTCAACCACATTGGCTTTCTTACTGTTTCATACATACAATATTCTTTCTCCTCTAGAGGTAATTGGTGGTATAGAGGATAGAGTGATGTGTGGGGAATCAAGAAAATCTGGATTCAAATTTCGCGTCAGGTGCTTACTAGCTGTGTGACCCCAGGCAAGTCTTTAACCTCTGAGTTTTCCTCAATTGTAAAATGAGCTAGAGAAGGAAATGGCAAGCCACTCCAGTATCTTTGCCAATAAAATCCCAAAAGGGGTCCCGAAGAGTTGGGCAAAACTGAAATGTGTAAAACCCAGGATAATAATATCACCTTTCTAGCACGGTTGTTGGAAGGATCAAATGAGAAAATATTAATTAAAAATGTGTAACAGAATGCTGGACACATAGTAGTTACTATATAAAAAAATGTTTTATCCTTTCTCTTCCTAGTCATCTGTGTCTTTGCATTAGCTCTCCCCATGCCTAGAACAACAACAACACTCTAATTTGTACAGAACTTTAAGGTTTAGTTAACCTAGTTAACATAGGTTAATTAATCTGATGAGAAGGAATGCCTCTCCTCAGTCCAGCCTTTTAGAGTTCCTAGCTTCCTTCAAAGCTCCGCTCAAATGCCACTTCTTACATGATGGCTGTCTTCCTCCAAGTTGTCTTTCACAGGAGCGCTCAGGAGAAGCTCACTTAGCCGGGTCTCCAGCCAAGCTCTGCAGGTTTGTTTTCTTTTAACCATTTTTTTTTTTTAATGTTACCTGAGGCAACACTTCTTGTGATCTTCCATCAACCTCTTCCACAAAGTTTGGCAAATTAGCTCATTTCTGAACCAGCGCTCCCCTCTCAGATCCCTCTTCATTTGGCAAGAAGATGAAGTGTCTGCTGGTTGAGGTGGTTTCTGAGATTTTTCAGTTTCTCCACTGTGTCAACTTTTCTATCAGTTACACTTTTCTAAGAAAAAAGTTCATGTCTTTACTTTTGCTTATTCCCCATTTTCTTAGTTGATAACTTTTTTTCCAATAAATATGTAAACACACTTTACCCCCCACCCCAATTTGTTAGTAATTTTAACCTTTGCTCCAGTTGCTGCTCTGATTTGTACCAACAACTGATTCCGAAATAATTCTCACATCACCAGGCATTCTTTTTCCTCTCTATTGATAGTTAGTTATTAATCAATAGTCAACCATTAATTGATCAAAAAACAAGTCTAGCCTACTCTAATAATTATAGCATTGGAAAAACATCCCGACATTTTCTAATACTCTGGAAAATAAATTCAATATTCTGGACAATTAAGAGCTTAATGCATAGCTGTCACTTCTTCAAAATTTATATTCCTATTATGTAGCAGCTAGGTGGCAAAGTGGATAGAACACCAGGCCTGCAGTCAGGAATAAATGAGGTCAAATCTAGCCTTAGATACCTCCTAGCTGTGTAACCCTGGTCAAGTCATTCCACCTGTTTGCCCCAGTTTCCTCATCTGTACGATGAACGGGAGAAGGAAATGGCAAACTACTCCAGTTTCTTTGCCAAGAAAACCCCAAATCGGGTCATGAACAGTCGGACATGACTGAAAAAACTAAACAACATCATATTTCTATCTATCTGTCTGTCTATCTATCTATCTATCTATCTATCTGTCTGTCTGTCTGTCTGTCTGTCTGTCTGTCTGTCTGTCTTTCTATCCATCTATCTATCTCACATCCCAGCTGATTAATCTTATCACCTAAAATTTATTCCTCTCCCAAGGGAAGTAGTAGGGAGTTGCTGAGTTAACTCTTAACTCATCACCTTATTAAAATGTCTAACAATTGGGAATGTCTTACCTTTGTGAGGGACAGTCCAAATGATGTACTGTCAGGCCAATCAGAAGGAAGACACACCTAGGTTTAAAAGACCCTATTGGCTCTTACTCAGGGTTGTTGGTCATTGAGAAAGGCAACATTGACAGAAATTATTTGTTATTGCTAACTCATAAATTGATCACACTCAGATACTTGACTTTTTGGTTGAGATGGCCAGTGTGAGCTAAATTACTAAGTTTACCTGTCACTGTTAAAAAAAAATTGTTATCTTGCCTTGGAAAAAACTGTCTCAGCCTGCCTGTGTTACAACTTTACTCACAACAAGGGGAAGAAAGAAGTGGGCAGAAGGGAGAGAGAAATGACAGGAGGGGAGAGGGGGAAGAGAAGAAGAGAAAGAGAGGAAGAGAGGGAAGAGAGGGAGAAGAAAAGAAGGGAGGAGGAGGAGATGGGGAAGAGAGAAAAGGGGAGAACAGGAGGGGAGAAAGAAAACTTGTCTCTGACAATCCCCTTATAGCTTCTGAATTTTTTCATCTTTGTGTATCCTTCTGATAAAAGCTAGTAAGTATTGCCCCAAAGGACTTTTCCCACAATCACAGTATGGATTTGAACCTGTGTGGTCTTTCCACCCTAAAGTAACTACCAGAACTCATTTTCTTGATTCAGTCATTTTTCTAACTTCAGAGATCAGGAGTTATCTAAATTCTTGTAATACTAGCACTGTCTTTTTCTTTGTAGAAGAACTATACGCCTTTCATCCCACAGAACTAAGAGCCAATCAGTTATTATATTTTTGGGTCATCTTCTAACCTGTTCTCTCCCCAACATTATTCTGTTGGGGACTTTGGTGGGGTGGGGTGGGGTGGGGTGGAGGGGAGGAGGATGACGAAAAACTTTAATACAATGTTATAAGATAGTCTACAAGAGATTTTTTTTTTGGACCCAGGGGTGGGGGGGTGTGGAGAGCTAGGTGATAGAGTAGCTAGAGTTCTAAACCTAGAGTCAGGAAGACCTGACTTCAAATGTGAGCTCAGACACTAGGCAAATGTGACCCTAGGCAAGTCACTTATTCCTGTTTGCCTCAGTTTCCTCATCTGTAAAATAAGCTGAAGAAGGAAATGGCAAACCACTCCAGTATCTTTGCAAAGGAATCCCCAAATGGGGTCACAAAGAATTGGATAATGACTGAAAAGCAATTGAACAAATTCTTTTTTTTGGTCAGAGGTGGGAGAGCAATTTGTATTTTGTCTAACATTGTTCACACATATGTTTATGTAACAGATTTTTGGTCGTGGGGTTTCCTTTCCTTATGCAGCTATGGTGACTTAATGGTTAGATCACTGAACCCAGAGTCAGGAAGATATGAGGTCAAATCCAGTCTTCTATCCTTATTAACTATGAGATAAGTTACAACTTCTCTTGGCTTCAATTTTTTCAAGTGTAAAATAGGAACATTAATAATAGTACCTAGCTCCCAGAGTTGTTGTGATAATATTTTTAAAGTACTTAGCACAGTGTCTGGCACAAAGCGAGTGCTTAATAAATGCTCATCTGTTTTCTTCCCAGTGCCAAATTTTTATGGTAATGGATTTAAGCCCTTCGGCAATATGATGAAATGATTACCGAAGGAAGTCCATTTTCCATTTTTAATTCTGCACACATAGGAAGAATAACCTTATGCTATTGTTTTCTGTAGGGATCTGGTAAAAAGGAAGATTTTTTTGTCTTCATGTGCAAAAAATATTTATAGCATCTCTTGAGAGCTGGCTGCCCATCAATTGGGAAAGGCTGAACAGATTGTTTTATATGAACATGATGGAATACTATTGTCCTATAAGAGATGATTTTAAAAAGTCATGGAAAGGCTTGTATTAAATGAAGTAAGCAAAACTGGAAGAAAAATTTATACTATAGCATCAATATTATAAAAATGAACTATTTTATAAGCTGATGAAGAATGAAATGAACTGAACTAAGAGAATAATTCACAGTATAACAGCAACATCTTAAATACAAACAAACAAGAGCTATAATCAACACAATGACTATTCATGGTTTCAGAGGACCAATGATGAAACATGCTATCTGTGACAGGGGTCATGGATTTAAGGGGAAGAATGAGACAAATATATTTTCATATACAGTCATTGAGGGAATTAGTCTTACTTGATATGCATGTTTTTTAAGAAAAATTAGTTTTTCTTTTCTTTTTTTTTTTCCCAATGGGGTGGAAGATGAAAAAGAGAAAATAGAATTATGTTCATTTTTAAAATATGCAGGTCAGAAGAGTGCTATGTGAAATGTTGCCTGCACTTTCAGAAAAGATCACTGTAATTATTAGTCTTACTTAATTGTTTTATTTTGTTTCAAGAGACCACTCATAGAATGGGAGTAATCCATAAATGTTTGTAATGTGAAAACAAAACACATCAGGAAACTTTTTTAAGAAAGAAAAAGAAGGCTCAAGAAGAGCTTCTTCAAACTTTGTCACTCCTGAATTACTTGGCTTATGGAATTTCAGCTCTATTTATTGAAATAATTGCACAGGCATGTAGAGAGATTCCCTTGACAAGGTTAACTCCTTTTTTTTTTTTTTAACAAGGTTGAGCTGATGACTCCTTTGTTTGGCACTGATGATATTTCCTTGATGGCCTGTTAACTCACTTTGTCCTGAGTACCCACTCACTGGTTCTTTAATACCACATATTCTTTTAAAATGATTGATTGACACATGTATGAAGGCTGGCCTGAGCTAGCCTTGAACTTGGTCTTTTAAAGGATGGCTGGCCACCAAACATAGAGAATTGGACTATGGCTGAACTAGATAGAGAGAAAATGAGACCATACTTTAGTTTTTTGGATAAAAGTTCAGACTTGTGAGTCTTCAGAGGACCGTGTACCTCATCAAACCACAAGACACCAGAAGTAGGTGGAGCTCCATGGCAGTTCATGGAGACAGTAGTCGAACAGAAGGAGATATAGGTCCATGAATGGGGTTGCAGGAATGTGAGCTGGTAGCAGTGGAGTTGTAGTGATGGTGTGTGTGATATAGGATTTCCTAGACAAATAGAAGAACTCCTGAACCAACTCTTTTGACCCCAGAGGAAGAGTTCCTAAGCAATGCTAAGCTTCTGGATCAAGTGGGGAAGTTTCAGAACCAAGCAGAAACCCCAAGTAGCAACCAGCAAGAATTTTCAAGAGCCAGTAAACTTGGAACTACATAAAACACTCAAATAGCCCGTTAGCTCCTCTCATAAGGTAGCTGAATTTAGGGTTACTATCAGAGCAAAGCTTTGACACACTAGTAGGTCCCTTTCTATGGTGTAAACTGACCTCAGAAGATAAACATATCTTGGAGGTTGCTGAGTAAGCAATACTCCTCTCATCAAACCTACACTGACTTTGCTCTCCAAGAAAGACACTGCATAGGAACTATCCTCTTTTTCCAAGAAGAGTGTTGGATAAGGAAATCTACTTCTCTCTTTTTTAGAAGCTTACAAACTTGAGACTCTCAAATTTGGTAATCCTTAAACTTGGACCTTGGAGTCTTGAACATATCTGCTTCTAGCATGAGTTTCCATGGGAAATCTCTCAATGCCTTGAGCTATTACTCCCCAGAATATCTTCCTTCTCTGGCTAGAAGTCTTGATTCTGGGATCATTGCATGAGATATTCAGATTCTCTTTTCCATCTCCTTTCCCTTTACACAGGAAATTGGGTTTAAGAAAGTGTCCTTGAACTATACTCTCAAGCTTCACAAAAGGGTGCTGACCTGACTAGACTATTGCAAAGGTCTTCTCACTGGTCTCCCTGACTCAAGTCTTTTCCCATGCCAAGCCATCCTCCACACCATTGCCAAGGTCTCCCAGCTACTAATGTCTTCCTTTATCAAATTATATTCCATCTACTGTACTTTTACAGTCAAGGAAACTGGGGCCCATGGAGATTAAGTGACTTTCCCAAAGTCACATGGGGAGTGTCAGAGAAGAATGAGCAGTTATACTATGAGCAGCTACTCCCAATCCTGCTGTCAGCATACCCTGAAAGATGCCAACTTTGAAGGCCCCTGGACTGTGGAAATGGGAATGAAGCCCAGGGAGTGCCCGATCATGTCATGTAAGTCAATACCATTCACACCCATGAATAAGAAGGCAGTATGACTGATATAAAAGGCATCATATTATACTGGAAATAGCAGGGACTTTGAGTCAGTCTCACCTCTGCCATGTACTAGCTGCTCGACCTTGGGTGAGTCAATTTATATCCCTGAGACTCAGTTTCCTCATCTGTAAATTGAGGGGCAATAATTCAGCTGTTGTGAGGCTTAAGCCAGAGAATATAAGTAAAGCCTTTTGTACCTGCAAAACACCATAGACCCATTGGCACCTATTGGGGAATTCTTGGAAAATAGACAATATGAAGAAAGATGTATTTAGAAAAGGGTATTCAGTTAAATATTAATAAGTATTTTCTTAAGATATATTTTTCTGGGTGCTGTTTATACAAAAATGAAATCAGACAGTGCCATTCTCAAGGAATTTATAATCTAGTAATAAAGATAAGATATGTACATAAATGCCTACCTTATAGATAAGATTTTAAAAACAAAATCAGTCTGAACTCCATATAAAGTGCTACCAAAAATTTAAGAAGTGTCAGGTCAGAAGAGAAGACTTGGTGAGGAAGATGACCCCTGAGTTGAACCTCAAAGGAAAGGAGGGAATTTAAAAAGACAGTGATTAGTGGGGAGGGCATTTATAGGATCAGAGATTTAGAACTGGAAAGGACCTTAGAAAGCAACAAATCCAATCCCTTCATCTTATAAATGTGGAAACTGAGGCCAAGAGTCACCCAGCTAACCAAATGTCTAAAGGAAGATTTGAATTCAGGTCTTCATGACTTCAAATCCAGTTTTTGTCTATTTTGCCACATATAAGGGGGTAGCAAGAAGAAAGGCGATAGGACAGAATGAGAATGGGGGTGTATCATTAATTTGTTTTACTCTAATATAACATACATAAAGGAGAGTAGCTGAAAAGGTAGTTTGGAATCAGAACGAGAATGGCTTAGAATGTTAGACTATAGAGTTTGTATTTTATTTATAGGCAATGGGGAATCAATGAAAGTTTTTGAAGAGAGGAGGTGATATGATCTCAGAATTTTTTACTAAAAACTATTCAGCAAATGTGCAAGATGGATTGGAGATGGGAGAAACTAGTAGAGAGAAGAGTCATTAGAAGCCTATTGCAATAATAGAAGATAGTAAGGGTTTGAACTAGGCTAGTTACAGTGATGGGGGGAGGAGGTAGAAAGGAGGGTATAGATTTCAGGGACATATTGGTGGTGGAATGGAGAAAATTTGATATCTGCTTGGATAGATAGATGCATGCCTGAGCTGGAGGAGCTTATAGATAAAGGGGAGGGAAGAAAACTTTTTGATATCTGAACTCGTCAAAATTATTCTTGTCTATAGTTAGCCTCTGGTTTCCAAGATTTTACCCAAAGAATAAGTAAACAGCACAGATGTATTACATAGTACCTAAGCACCAATAAAACTTTTAGACTCATAGAAGCTCAGAATGTTAGAGCTGAAAGGGAACTTAGAGGTCACTTGGTCCAATTCCTTCATTTTTATAAATGAGGAAACTGAGGCCCAGAGAGGTGAGATGATTTGCTCAAGACATTTTTAGGATATAATTCTGTAATGAATTATGAATATTCAGTCTATGTGCTACAGCTTCTGAAAGGTTCTCAGATCGGATATATTTTTAGAATGCAGGTTAACTAGGGGGAGAAGGAAAAGGAGAGAAAGAGGGAAGAAAGGAAGAGCAGAGAGGGAGAGAGAAAAGGAGAGAGAAAGAGAGATAGAGAGAGAACATCTTCCTGCCTATTATCTCATCTAAAATTAATTCTCTGAGACTACCTTTAAGCATCACCACCATCTCCAGTTCAGTTTGTCTGGAAAAAGGATAACTACCCACATTTCAGTTGAGTATGACTCATTTTTTTTTTTTTAGGACTCAAGGCCTGGCAGGAACTTAATCCTCTTACCTCAGCACACCATTTCCTCCTTTCCACCAGTCAGTTAAGTCTGGTTTTCTTGGGCTTGGTCTTTCCTGGAAAAATAAAGCCAGTGTTATAATATAATCTCTACCTTTTCAGCTCCCTTAATAATCTCAAATGGTTTAATTCTCTTGCTTAAAATAGTTTTTTTACAAATGCTAATTTGTTCACCAGTATTCTACAAATCAAGCCAAGTAAGATATTTCAGAAATAGCAAAATACATATGTTTAATAAATTAGTCCTTATTCATTAATGTCATTATTAAATCAGGTTTTGTTACTACTATCTATTTAATTTCCATACACCAGCATTTACATATTCTAGCCACATGATTTAATATACACACTTATCCATGATGGAAAAAATCAGAATAGAGATGTGGTATTAAAACAATTTGTCTTTGAAGAAGAGAAGTTGTTTTGTTTGTTTGTTTAAATCACAACCATTTAGCTATGAACATAATATGGAGACATTGCTGGAGTCACATGGATGACTTTTATATAGGAGGCAAACTTTGAGCAGAGTATTGAAAGTAGAGGAGGTATATGGGTTGTCATAAAAAAGGGAAAGCAAACACCACTCCAGAAAGAAGGTTGAGCATTGAATGTGGTTGATTGTACTCAATGCATTCAAATAATAAATGGTTTAAGGCTAAACCTTTTGACTTCATTAAGACTATCAGAATAACTCAAATCTTTCTCAAACTTTTTGTTCATGGCACATTACAAATTCTTTGCTTGGAGAATTTGTAACTTGCTAAGAATGATTGGAGAGACTCTTGTAAATGCATGTGATTGCAAGGATAAGTTCCACATACCCTCTGAGAAACACCAGGATAAATCATAATATGTTTGAATTTCCATAAGTAGGCTTGAATTTTATTACTTGCATTTCACAGAAAGGACACAAAATTTATTCAACACTGTGAGCAATGGATGGAAGCTATAGTTCAGTAAATTAGAAACTTCCAAGTAATTAGAGCTGTCTCTAAAAGGAATGTGTTATTCCATTAGTTTTCTAATAGAAATTTTCAAACAAGTTGGGGAACCACTTCTTTCAAACTTTTCTTGAGAGGGCTTATATTTTGACCAGGGGACTAGAGCATATGACCTTTATATTTGTTGGCGATTTTCATTTACTGACACTTTGAAGAGGAAAAAGAGGCTTAAATTAACTAATGATTATCTTTTACAATAGAAGTATAAGAGTCAGGAAATTGCTAATTGTTCTTCCATTCTACAGTCAATTTCAGGTACCTAGTTGTGTGTGTGTGTGCACATATACGGATTAATTGTAAAATAATGAGATAAATTCTATGTATCACATAAAAATCAGTCTTGTTCCCTTTTAATCACATTTCTATTTTTTTCCCCTCTGAAATTTTCCACTGGAGAACAACTACGTGACTGCTTTACATATGCATGGCGTGCAGTCTAGACTTAATGCTATGTTTGAGATCCGTATTAGCCCTTACAGTGTGCTCTGGGCAGCACTTTCTCTGGGGACAGATCTGCGATGGACCAAAACGTAGGTCTGCATCCCCGTACTCTGAATATTCTAAATATACGTTCAGACATTTATATCCTGAACATTGGGATCAGCGTCATACACACACACACACAAAGCCCCTTATCTCCGAGGATCCAAGCTTCCCTGAAGCCTTTCCTTCTTGACATACTCGGATAGCTGCAGCCCAAGTCCTTAAAGCCATCTCCAGAGGGGGAACGCAAAGGTACAGCCTCCACTTGCTGATTTGTCTCTGCAGCCCATGACACCCTACAGCTTCCATGCAGTTTGGCAGTGCCCTGCCTGTAGAAAGAGTCCACTCCCAGAAGGGAAGGGCTGGGTTTCGGATTTCATTTCCCTTGTAAACCAGTCCCAGATTCCAATCCACTTGCAGGGCTTCTCTGCTGTTTTCCAGTCTCGGACCTCTCAGAGCGAGCCCCCAGCCCAGGGAACACAAGGAGGGAGGGCACAGTCAATTTCAGGAAGTCCAACATGAGACCAGCATCTCTCCTTCCCCTCATCAGCCTCTTTGTTTTCGCCTGGCTCGTAGAGGGCAGAATTATCAGGGACGATGAAGCCGGTTTTGCTGAATGTAACAAGTTCTTTTATGAAGAGACCCCGCCTAAAGGACTGGCCGAGCCTTTCCACGTGAAAATCTGTCAAACATACAACGGCAAGGAGCGCTTTGCCACCCTGTACAGCACCCAAGAAAAGATACCTGTTTACTCGGCTTTTCGATACGTTGTCCCTGGAGAGAGCAGGGAGCAGGGGTGGATGATCGAACCCCAGGTGAGTCAAACACCTTTGAAGATATTCAACAGTGGGACCAAAACAAGGGAAGGCCGGTAGTTCCTTCTGCCTCGTAATACGAAGGAGGGAGGGGGCCTAAATAACCGGAGGAGCGATGGGCACTGCTGCCCGATGAGACGCTGTGCCAGAAATTGCCTTCCTCCAACCTGAATTCAAATTCTTCCCGCTCACCCCCAAGCCTTTATATTCTGCTTAAGGAAATCGGAATTTCAGCTCATAAACTTTATTACATTTCATCCAAGTCCCTATACCACTAAGAAATGACAAGAGGAACCATTTGGTTGGCTGATTCTTCTCCACCCAGGGTCTATGAGCTTATTTTTAATTTTTTTATAACTGTATTTCAAAATAATTGGCTTCCTTTGTAATCCTATGTATTTAATTTTATACATATTTTAAAATTTTAATACATTATTCTGAGAAGGGGTCCATAGTCTTCACCAGACTGCCAAAAGGGTCCATGACACACTTAAAAAGGTTAAGATCCCCTGCTCCAAACAGAAATTTATCCATATAGATGATGATGCACATATACCATGAATGGTTGCTTTTATAATGTATTCAACTAGTATAGGTCCCATGTGATACTAATTTATGTGTATACTTTGCTTTACAATTTACAAGCTGTTTTCCTGTGAAATAGGTAATTTAAGTGTTATTATATTTTCCCAATTTTACAGACAAAGATTGTGACTGAGGTTCAGAAAGGTTAATGACTTGTCTGAGGTCATGCAGCTCATGGAGCCAGCCTCAAGTTCAGTGCTTTCTCTGCTCCACTATGTAAAAAGAATAAAAGTGAGATCTTATGTGCAATTGGAAAAAAAATAAAATACTGTTTACAAAAAAAAAAAAAGAAGAAGAGATCTTATGGTCACCAGGCATAAAAACAAAAACGTGCACAAGGAGTTTAACTTAGAGACACTGTGAGATATTTCATTAATTTCTTCACAATTAAGAAATTTGAGAATTTAGAGGACTGTTTCCTGTTATTCCTTGTATTTTATCTTCCATTCTACATTTGGGAAAATACAAGGAATTGCCAAATTAAGAAAAAAATTTAAGGTTTTGGATTCAAAAAAAAGGAATAGCAAGGGCCTGGGGAATGTGTATCTATTGGTTTGGTAGGAAGGACAAAATAATTTCCCCCAGTTGATCATTTCTCCAGCATCAGCCCCAAGGATTCAGAAATCAAGCTTTCCTCGGTCAATTCACCCCCTGCAGTGTGCTGCAGCATTTAATGTCAGCCAGTCAGAGGAATTCGAATGGCCCTCAACACTCAGCCTTTTGTGTCACACCTTCTCCACAACCTAGTATTCTGCTTCTAAGGCATTGTGGCAATGGCACAAGTGTGTGCATGCACGTGCATGTGCACACACACACACACACACACACACACTCTTGCAGAAGTCAATAACCCTTAACCTAGAGAGAAGGTTGCCCATCATTCTCCACTTGCCCAACTTTTTCAGTCTTGTCCACCTTGCTGCCAAATCCTTCACAAGCCTCCTGATGTAATAAACACACCCTAACCCAACCTGTTCCTGATCTCCATAGCGTGCTCCCCCCAGCCCCACCCAGATAAATACCAAGACAAGCACCTGGGTTTTCCATTCTTAGAATGAGCTTATTTGGAAGCCTCAATATATAGCTGCTATTTTGTAATATCTGTTAAGTACTTATTGTATAAATACATTGCCATAGAAGCCACATCCCCTCCCCCACCTCAAACTAGGAGGATATAAAAGAATAAGAATACACAGGAAACTCGAAGTGTCCATAAACACAGGGAGAGAAAAGTGATCAGAGTAGGATGGGCTTTCAGAAACTTCCTAGGGGAGCTGAGTTTTGAGTAAGAGTGGAATGTAAGGGGCATTGGCTGGCAAAGGAAGGAGGAGGTTCCAGGTGAAGGGAGGAACATCTGCCACGGGATAAGATCAAGAACAAGCAAATTACATACAGGACGTAGCAAGCTGATCAGTCTAGTTAGAATAGGAAGTCTGTAGTGGGAATAATGAGAAAAAAAGGTTGATGAGATGGTTGAAAGGGGTAGGGAGTGGGGGAGTTGATAAAGGAACTCCAAGGCCAGGCTAAGAATTCCCAAAAGGCTAGATAAGGAAATGCATGGCAGTGGGGTGTATTAGAAAGTACAAGGTCTGGGGGGTGGGAGGCCTGGTTTAACGTCCTGGTTCTGTGCCTGTGTCCTTGTCTCTGTGCCAAGCAGTGTAACCTTGGACAAATTGCTTAGTATCTCTGAGTCTGCATTTCATAGAATCAAAGAAATTTAGAGGCCATGCGGTCCAACCTTTACCTAAAGCATGAATCTCTCCTGTAACATCTGACACGTGGGCATCCAGCTTCTGCTGGAGCATCTCTGTTGAGAGGGAACTTGCTGCCACCCGGGATAGGCCATTTTATTTTTACACAGCTCCAATTGTTAGGTGGTTGATTGATATTTTAAGCCAAAATCTCTCCACACAATTTCTACCACTGATCCTAGTTCTGTCTTTGGAGATCAAGCAGATAAGTCTAATTCCCCTTCACTTAATAAGACTTATTTACATGCTGTCTTCCCCTTTAGACTGGAAGGTCCTTGAAAGCAGGGGCTGTCTTTTTTTTATCTTTCTTTGTATCTTCAGCTTGTAGTTCAGAACTCTACACATAGTAGATGCCCAATAAATGTTTGGTGACTGACTGAACAAGCCTTTTTAAGCACCTGCCACATTCCAGGCACTGTGCTAGAGGTGAAGAGTCCTTCACATGGTAGAAGTTGCCTTTGTTTTAAAGGACTAGGTAATTTCTTAGGTCCTCTTTAACCCTTGATTTCTTCTGTAATTTTTAGAAATTAGAAGTTCACTTTCTGTGATGTACTTATTGGAGCACCATAGAGCATGAAGAGGGTGCAGGTAACTGAGCAGAGATATCCAAGCCCTGCCTCAGTCAGCATTGTGTCCGGTCCAAGTGTCTAAATAGGTCAAAACACTTATTCCTTATATGGTGCTTCGTACCTGCGCTGCCTGAATGTACTCATTGCATCTGCCTGAAAGTCACATATGCTGTACGAAGAGCCATTGCTCTGGACAGCTTAACTAAGAGCCAGAGTTCTGAATGCAACCATTCTTGCATTCATTCATTCACCAGTCAGTAAGCATTTGTTAAAGGGTTTGACATGTGTCAGGCACTGAGATAGGAGTTGGGGAATATAAAAGCCAAAAACCTGAGACATGGCCTGCCCTCTAGGAGTTGACATTCTCTTGGAGGGAGGCAGTGGGGGGGTGGTGGTGGTGGTGGTACGCTACATATATGCCAAGAAGTAAATACAAAGTACATGTAAAGTAACTATAACAATTTGTGGGGGGAGGGGAGGTGAAGACATTTACTATTGCAGGGATCTGGTCCTCACAGACGACATCTTCTATCTCTTTGCCTTTGCAATCGATGTCTGCCCATGACTAGAATCCTATCCATCCTTCCCTTTGCTGCTTAATTTCCCTGGCTTCCTTAAAATCTCAGATCAAACCCTACTTTCTACAGGAAGCCTTTCCCCGTCCCCCCAAATGCTAGTGCCTTCCTCTCTGAGATTACTGCCCTCTTATCTTTTCTATGTACTTAGCTGTTTGCAATGTTGCCTCTCCCTTTGATGCTTCCTGATGGTAGGGATTGCTTTTGCCTTTTTTTTGTATCCTCGGTCCTTAGCATAGTTCCTAGAACATAGTAAACATTTAATAATTTTTTAAAAATAATTGATGAATTAGTTGATGGTAGAAGATGGCAGCTACCACCTGAGCTTTGAAAGGAGCTAGGAATTCTGCTGAAGGAGGCAGAGCTGAGGAGGGACAACGTTCCAGACAGAGTGGACAGCATGAGCAAAAGCACATCAGGAAATGGAATTCAGGGTATGAAGAATATCAAAAGGGCCAGTTTGGTTGGAAAGCAAGGTGTGTGAGGGGGAGGACTGTGTCATTATCAGTCTCACAAGGTCAGCTGGAGGCAAATTATGAAAGGCTTTAAATGTGCAACAGAGTTGGCATTTTACCTTAGAAACAATAGGAAGCCGCTTAGGAGTTCTGGGAAACAACTGTTATGTGGTATGGAAAGAGCGCTGGGTTTAAAATCAGAAGACCTTGGTTTGAATCGGGGTTCTACCACTGGTCAGTTGTCTGACCTTTAACAATTCACTTAAACTGCTCTGTGCCTCAGTTTACTTGCCTGGGGAAAAAAATCACTTGCTTGTTGAGCAAATCAAATGATATAATGTCCATAAAGGACTTTTTTTAACCATAAAGTTGGATACAAAGATCAGCTAGCTGTGATGAAGGACAAGAGCAACATGATTTTTAGTAGGGTTGAAGAACATATCTCCAAAAATGAATCCCCATTGACCAGCCTGCTCCCTATGTCTTATGCCCATTAAGGCCAACTAGTCAATAAGCATTTATTCATTAAATATTTTCTATGTGCCAGACATTGTGCTAAGCACTGAGGGTATAAAGAAAGGCAAAAAACAAACTATCATTGCTCTTATGATGCTCACAATCTAACAGGGGAGACAATATGAAAACAATTACATATAAACAAGATGTATATGGGATAAACTAGATGTAATCACAGAGGGAAGGCTCTAGCATGAAAGGGGTTTGGGAAAGACTTCTTGGAGATGGTGATATTTTAACTAGGACTTTAATGTCAAGTCTCATTACAGAGAGATACTTAGCTCTGAGGTTCACATTTTGTTTGGCATAAAGCACTTCATGACTGTGAATCATTTCACCCAAACCTAGAACACACTTTTATGAGGTCAGCATTATTATCAGGCCCTCATCAGCCAGGGGAGGAGCAGAGACAGAAGGGAAGCTTTGCCCTTGCCTAAGGTTATGGAGTGAGTCAGGGACGGAGCTGTGGATCCCAGGTTCCCAGAGAGACAACCCTGGGAATACATCTTTGAATAAACGAGATCTTTTCAATTGCAGTAACTGAGCCAAAGGAGAATACAAGGGGGACTTTCTGGAGCAGAGGAAAATAGAAAATTTGCAATGAGGAAGGCAGTGTTACTTGATGGAGTAAATACAGACTTTGACTTGACTAAAGATTTGATTGCTCCCGACACAAACCATTGCCTTGGGAAAGTCACTTAACTCCTTGAGGCCTCTGTTCCCTTCTCTAAAAATTAAAAAGGTTGGACTAGATGGCCTTTGAGGTACCTTCCAGTTGTAGATCTTTTGCTCTATAAGTTGAGAACTGAGAATAAGGGGTGTAAAATATGTGACTGACTAGCACATGATGGAGATGCAAGTGTATGCAGATAGTCTGCCATGATGGATCTGAAACACACTTTCTCGTTGCTAGGATTCAAAATTTTTTTTTTCAGTCCTGGACCACTGGAGATGGGGCAGGAGACTCCAACAACTTCCCCCACTTCTACTTGTAATAGCCACTAGGGGATGGGGAGAGAAGACAGGTGATGGTTCTAGGATGCTTAAAAAATATAAAGATAATATTGCTTTTGTTGAGACTCCAATGAACAGTATCCCAACTAAACTATAATTTACCCCTATTATGCTGAGCAAATCAAATGAGATAATGTCTTTAAAGGGCTTCCTAAATCATAAAGTAGTATACAAAGATCAACTATCTGTTATGAAGGCAGGCAAAAGCAACAAAATTTTCAGCGAGGTTGAACAGCCTGTCACCAAAAATGACTCCCTTATTGACCAACCAGCCATTACAAAGATATTATGATAATATCTTAAGCCTGTCATTTAACTGCCATGGGCCTGTAGTTTCCTCATCTGTAAAATGAGGGGGTCAGACTGCTCCCATGATCTCTTAGAATATCCAGCACAGAGACTTGAACAGAAGAGGTACACAGTAAATAGTTAGGGAATGAATGCATGAGTTAGTTGATGGAAAATGTGAGCTCTATCTTCCCTATCTCTCTCTACTGAACAATCAAGAAGCCAGCTACTGAAAAAGGGAATGATTCCGTTCTACAAACATGGTGAGCAATGACATTCCAATCCATTGTGTTGTGTCCTGGGTAAAAGTAGAAAGCTAAGTGGGGTTTTGTCCAAAGTTAATCCTTCAGGTCTTCTACCCTACTGTGATATATACATTTGGGACACAAGTTCTTTTTCTGAGCATTTATGCTCTCTATGCTGCATTTAGTGACTTTTTTTTCATTTACGTCTTATTGTTTCAGGGTGATTTAAATCTCAACTTTAGGAATAGGTTTAGGATCCTTGCAAAATACTAGAAAGTAATTTTTCCTATCATTGACTAAGCCAGTTTAATAATGAAACCTCTTCCACGTTCCATCTACATGGAAACAAACCATTCAACACATTAAGCACCAACTTCAGATAAGCAGAATCTAGACGTCTTGTCTTTGGCAAATGCCACTTTCACATGAACTGAATGAAGCATCTGCCACACTCACTGGATTGATTGCACGGTTTAGTATTTTGTAGATGCAGTCAAAAAATAAAAAAAACAAAACAAAAAAAAACCCAAAACCTCAGCTTGAGACTTTCATTAACCCAATCTATCATTTATCCTGATTTCATTCTAGCTATGTGGACAGAAAAATATTTCCTAGAAATATAACAAATATGATTTTGTTTTTCAATTCAAATTTTGTTTCTTTTTTAAAATATTAACTCTAAAAAGAAAAAAGATAAAGATGAAAAAACTGCTCCTATTCCCAATTACCAAAAGTTCATATGCTTTTAGGAGTTTATGTTTTCTAATCCAGTTTTTAGGATTACTGTTGACCAAAAAAAAAAAAATATAGAACAACATTGATATGTTCTATTTTTTTCTTTATAATTCATAACATTTCTCTTTAAGTTTTATTCTAGGGCCTCTAGGACCATAAAAAATGACAGATCTCTCAGTAATAATTTATCTCCTGCTGCATATATCCATTTGGCAGTTGAGAAAAAAGAGAAGAAAAGAGAAATTGACTCCAGGGGATTATTAGGAGAGCCCAGAATAGAAAAGAAGTCTACTACCTCCTTCTAGTTATGCCTTTTAGTATAATTCACGTACTCAGTGTCTGAAAGTAGTCACACTGAAGGTGAGAAAAAAAAATTTAGTCAAATACAGAATTACCTTGCTTTACATCATAAATGTGTTGTTGATATGTCAAAGGTATATCAATTTTGGGGTTTTTAAAAATAAATCAAACAAATTTTTTGTGGATTTATGTTATAATTTTAGAGATATTCGTATTTCAATGCAAGCAGAACACTTAGTTTATAAAGATGAAATCAGGCCCAAGGAGCTTACAATTTGTGCTTTCCAATTAGTAGAGACTCTAGATACTTCAACCATACCCCTTCCCCCACTCCCGCCCCAAGCTCTCCACACTTTTTGCCAAATAGTTAATGATCTGTAACCAAATTAACCACATGAGGAGGGCTCTTATTTAAAGAAATCTTATATGAATACAAATAATCACTGTTAGTTTTGTAAATGCAGATTTTTCATTTATCAGTGTTTTTCTTTTTTAAGAGCAGAATGTATCTATGAAGTCACCAGCATTAAAGCACATCCAAACAGTTGCCAGTATTAGAACTGTGCATCTATTAATTATAGGTTATCAATGCTGTCTTCAGATGCATCATTATGAATATGGGCAGGGCTGATAAACAGTTTGACAGATTGATAAAAATCCTTCTTTTTAGAGAAAACATAGATTTGTAGACTTGTGTGATCATAGACATCATGGTAGAGCTGGAAGGAACTTCCGAGATCATCTTGTCCAACTTTCTCATTATGTAGATGAAGAATTTTAGGCCCATGCTTCTTGATGACATAGTACAAGAACCTGCCCAGAAGCAACTGGTGGTGTGTAGGGTGAATGGAACATAAGATCTTCCCTGTGCATTAATAGGCCTATGTGACTACATGTGTCCCCCTTTCTCCTGGAACAGGATCTGCGTGCCCAGGTCTCAGAGTACACAGGTATTTCAATCACAGATGTCTTGCTGCTTTCACAGCTGTAGTACATCCTGAGTCACAGAGAGCCCATTGGGGGAAAACTTGCCGAAGGAGGAGCTTGCTTAGGGGAAGGCTTTCACACCTCTTGGCACCAAGCTGATTAGGCACTGAGTCAGGAGGGCTGGCTCCGAGCTTGTTAGCTGAAAACGATGTACGCCTTTGGGGTTGGTGTTTTCCTTTGGGGTGTTTACTCTTGTTCCATGAGAAGGACCTTTCGATTCTCTGGACAGGACTCTGAGTAGCCATTTGTTAACTACTCAGATGTGCTCTTCCGGTCTGGCGTTGTATGTAGGTGCTTGTATTACTTTGTTCTGACAGTTGGAGCCCTGTCTATTGGATTCTTTCTTGGATACTCTCTTCTTTCTACTTCTCTGTACTTAGCTGTCTGTAAGATCGTCAACTCCTTTAAAGCTGTCTTTCCTTTAAAAAAGCAGATCAAAGAACCTGTGCTAGCAGGCCATCCTATATGCCGGCATGGTTGCTATTACATGGTGCAATGGACCTGTGCTGCTCCTGGAGTCAGTCACTAGCTTTGTGACCCTGGGCGAGTTCTTTAACTTCCATTTGTCTCAGTTTCCTAAGCTGCAAAATGGGTCTAACAATAGCACCTATATCGCAGGGTTATTGTGAGGATCGGATGAGGTAATATTTGTAAAAAGGACTTAGCACAGGGCCTGATGCATAGCAGACTCTTTATAAATGCTTATTTCCTTCCCCATCTGATCTTTAATAGATCACCACTATGAAGGTCATCACCATGAATAAAATCACGAAGTAATGATGTTGGATTGTTTGGAAAGGCAGTCCTTATCATTATCACCATTTTTATCATCATTCCTGTCTTTTTTTGTTATAATCTTTCATTTATATAGCATGTTAAGGTTGGCAAAGTCCTTTTACATAAATTATCTCACCTGATCCTAACAACAACCCTATGAGATACATGCTATTATTATCTTAATTTTACAGATGAGGAAGTTGAGGCTGAGAAAAGATTAATTTACTTGCCCGGAATCACACAGCTAGTGAGTGTTTGACATGGGCTTCAAAGTCAGGTGGATTCCAAGTCCCGTGCTCTTTCCACCATATACTCCACACTGTCTCTCTACCTCATTTGGAAACTAATGAGAATGTGTGTCAGCAGTGTGAGAACTTGCTTATGTGAGTAGATGAGAGGTGGAGCCGCAAGATTTGGTGCTGACGTCGATGGTTAGAAAGGGTCGGAGCCTTTCAGCCGGAGCTGCCAGATACTGGAAGATGGTTAAGATCCTACCTGAGCCACAGCTTCAGATGGATTTTCTTGCTGGCAGAGTGAGTTATTGACAAGGGAGGGGAACCAACTCAGAATTACTTCCTCCTTCCCTCTCTCCCTCTCTTCTCTCTTTCTTATTTCCTTCCTCCCTCTAAGCATTTCTAGTTTCCACAGCAACAGGAGAAACATAAGTAATACACCAGTGTACACAGACAACAACAACAACAAACTATATGCCAACCTGCTTGTATAATACAAGAGAGTTCCTATAACCCTGTTCTAAGTCCCTTTGAGTCGTAGAAGATCTCACTGCACATTCCACCAATCCCACATTTCTCTCCCACTTTTCCACAACTGAAGAGAACTTAATCATGGAAAGAAATCCTGGGGAGTTTTGCATCCAAAGAATTTGCATTTTGTTCCAGGGTTTAGTCTATTTCCTCCTTATAAGATATAATCTTGTCATTTCTATCTCCACAACAGCTCTTGTGTACCTGCCCTTCTCTTCACTCTCAAAAGCCACCCCTGTAGTGCAGGCCATCATTGCTTCTCCCCTGGACTATGACAATAGGCGCCTAATTGATCTCCCTGCTCCAATCCAACCTGCAAATGGTGCCAAAGCAATGTTCTTAAAATTCAGGTCTGACCATGCCATTCCCCAACTCAACAAATTCCCTATTACCTCTAAAATAAAATATAAACTCTTTTATTTAGGATTTAAAGTTCTTCACTACCTGGCCTCAGTTTATCAGTTATTTCAGCCTTATTATACATTATACCACTCCACACACTCTATATGACTTTTTTGCTTTTATTCACATAGGATTGTTTATGTCTAGACTCTATTCCTTTACACTGGCTGCTCTCTCTTCCTGGGATGCTGAGACTCAACTCAAATGTCACTTCTGCAGAAGACTTTTCCTGGTCCTCCAGTTGATAGTTCCTTTGCCTCCAAGCTTACCTTGTATCTGCTCTGATGTGTTTATATATACATACATATATATATACATATATGTGTATGTATATGTAGACACACATATATATGTGTATGTGTATATATACGTGTATGTGTATACATGCTATCTCTTCCATTCAAAAGTAAACTTTCTGAGGGCAGGGACTGTTCCACTTGTCTTTTTATCTCCAGTGCCCAGTATAGTACCTTTTTATACACAGTAAGTATTTAATAAATGTTTGTCGATTGATCGATTGCTGGCTCTGGCCACTGACGAGAGCCAAGGAGGAATCTCCTTGGAGTTTAGAGTGGAGTAGAAAAATAGACAGGAGAGAGTCACAGAGTTGATGGAGATGTCAGAGTAGTTGAGTTTCAGGCTTTCCAAATGAATGAGGGGCTGCTCCAGGAGCGAAATACTAAATACACACACACACACACACACACACACACACACACACACACACACACACACACGTGCACAGAGAGAGAGAGAGAGAGAGAGAGAGAGAGAGAGAGATTAGTAGTAAACAGGCAAGAGATAGTGTCCTATCTGGGTTATATTTCTCTGCCATGAAAAAGCCCAGTTTTCTTTAAATTTCTCCACTTTTCTGGATTCCTTTTACATTAATATGGCACCTTTGGGTTTTTTATGTATGGCAGAAACTTATTTAAAAAAAAACCATAGCAGGTTTCTCCCTTAAAATACATTAGTAATATTTTAAAAAATATAGTAGCTTTCAGTAAATTCTTTTCCAGTGTATACTTATATCTTATTTGCCTCTTATTTAGGAGTTACATCCTATATATGAAGGTGGCTTGGCCTCAGTTTGGTTCGTTGGGATATTTGACTGAGTCTAGTTTGGAAAGAATGAGACCTTCAGTGTCCTCATTGCTTGGTTGCTGGCTAGCACAATCTATTCAACAATATGTCTACTCTGAGAGTCATTTGGTCCCCTACACAAGAGTTAACATGTCTACACAGGACGACTGAATTGGCCATTCTGTTCAACCCATAACATTTGATTCAGGGAAAAAATTAATCCAAACAAGGATTTTTTGCTGAGTTGACAGGTCTGTTGACATATGTAATTGGGTCACACAGTTACCTAGTAGCCAGGTGTTGATGTTAAAATAAAAGGATAGATACCATTGTTTCACATAGCACTAACATTTGGGAAACAGGAAAGAAAGTCTATTTTGTTCTTTGATGCCACCCTTAGTCTGAAGATGGAGCAGACATCATAATTAGTGGGGCTAATGAAGCATTATAATCACTTCATATACTGGTTTGATTAATTTTATTTAATGTATGTGTTGATATATTTGAAAGATGTTGCTGTTCTCGTGATGGCCATTTTGTTTCCTTAGTCCATTTTTTTCTCAAACTAATCTGGCCACTGAGATATGAGAACGCAACTCCCACCCCACCACCCCTGTGTCCCCTGCCTTTTTTTTTGACAGAGAGATGGAAACTAGGAATATGGAGCATTGTATGTAATGTGAACTTAGTTGAGACGACGGTTAATGGGGAAGGTGACAAGAATTTTTTTAAGCACCTACTATTTACCATAGGTGGCAGTTAGGTGGCATAGTGAATAGAGCACTGGGCTTGGAATCAGGAGATCTGAGTTCGAATCCAACCTCAAAAAGATGTCCTAGCTGTCTGACCTTGGGCAAGTCACCTAATCTCTTTGCTACTGGAGAAGGAAATGGCAAACTACTACAGTATCTTTGCCAAGAAAATCCCATGAGTTGGAAACAACTGAACAACAACAATGTACCAGGCACTGTGCTAAGCACTTTACAAAAATTATCTTGTGTTCTTCTGTCCTTGTTAATATTGCTAACAGTAGTTAAAATTATGTTAGAATATATTTTTATTATAGTAAGATTTCACAGAACCTTGAATAGTGTCTCTCAGAGGAAATGGAATTGTCTCTCAAGATTTGCACACGGAGGAGAAAATTCTGTCAGGTGTTTGAAAAGTTCTGCCCAGTTCAGCAGCATCCTCCTTCCTGCCCTCTCTCACATCACTCCCCTTCATGCTATAGTCCAGTTTAACTGGACTATTCTTGATCCCTCAACTTCTGTGCTTTTCTGCCTCTGTATGTTTGCTCACATTGTTTTTCTGCCTGGAGTGACCTCTCTCCACTTTTCTTTCTGCCTGCTTAATTCTTCCTCACCCTTTAAAGCTGGCCTTAAATACCACCTCCTTCTCTGATCTTACATGCCCCACTCGTTATTTTACACCTCTCGAATGCACTATTGAGAGACAGCTAGGTGGTACAGTGGACAGAGTGTCACACTTGGAGTCAACAAGATTCATCTTCTTAAGTTCAAATCTGGTCTGAGATATTTACTAGCTATGTGATCATGACCAAGTCATTTAACCTTGTTTGCCTCAGTTCCTCCTCTGTAAAATGAGCTGGAGAAAGAAATGGCAAATCACCCCTGTATCCTTGCCAAGAAAACCCCAAATGGAGTCATGAAGAGTCAGACACGACCGAAAAATTACTAAATAACAATTTAAAAAATGCACTCTTTATCATGTATGTTATGGTCATCTGTGTATTTATCTTGTGTCTTTACTAGAGTATAAACTCAAAAGCACTAGATGGCCTGTTGGGTAGAGACCTGAGATGGGAGTCAGAAAGACCTAAATTCTGAGCAAGTCATCTAATCACTCTGTGTCTGTGTCCTTATCTGTACAATGAGGAAGCTGGTCTTGATGACTTCTGAGGTCGCTTCTAGCCCCACATCTATGACAAGGAATTGTGACTTATCTAGCATTTACACTTGTCTTCTCATGAAGCACTGGGCCCTGTGCAGAGTAGATATTTGACAAACTTTGAGCTTAAGCAGGAAAGATCAGATCTCCAAGGGCTCTGAAGAAGAAATATTAAATTGCTCTTGCATAGACCACATGGCCTTTCCAATTACTTTTCAGTCTGAATGAATGAATATAAAAGCATTTTAAAGCATTAATTAAACCTTTAATATGTGCAAAGCACTCTGTTAAGATCAGGGGATGGCATTTTAATACAGTTTTAGCTGCAAGTGTGATGGAAGGTCTCTGGTCCTTAAGGTAGATTGTGACTAAGCAGATGGTAAGGAGGGGGAGGGGCACAGTGCTGGTGAATGTTTAACAACCAGAGGCATAACTCACTTTTAAATTTAATATTCATTATTAATATTTTCTCCATCATTCATCCAGACTCCATCTTAAAGTTTACCAGGGTACACTAACTGGCCCAACCACTCTCTCACTAAGGCTAGTTTTTACATTTTTAAATATAATGAAACTTTATTTACAAATATAAAAACTATTCTTAGCTCTGGGAGTACACAAGCAGGTTTGGGCCACAGGCCTGATTTGTTTGGACTCCTTGGACCCAGGCTGTAGTTACCCAACTTCTGATGCTCTAGGACAATTAACAGAATAATAAAACACCAATTTATAGTAGTTGCTGAGACATGAATGTTCACAATGAAAATTTAATAATCAGGTAATTTCTGGCACATTCCTGCAATGAATCTTCTTTAACATTATATGTACTGATAAAATCATATTTGCTTCTAATTTTGAACCATTTTATGGTTCCATGGACATTGGTGCTGAGGACTTTTTTTTTCTCAGCCTTCAATAGCTATTGTTGCTAAGGGACCAGGGTCTTTCTCAGTCATTGTCAGGTCCTATATATAGGGATTGCTTCCCTGGATTGAAGGCTGTTGGGGTTGGGTCGAAAGTAGGATTGGGGGTGGGGAGTGGTGGAGGAAAGTAGGTATTCCTGAAGTTCTAGTGCTTACTTGCCCATCAGTAGTAGTCCTAAAATTCTAAATTGTCATAGGAATTAAATAGGGCTTCATTCTATTCCTGGTCTCGTCTTTGATGCACAGTCCCATGTGGCCAACATTTTGGTACCAAACTTTCTTTAATGGTGACATAGGCCTTAAGTCACTTGCTTGCTTTTTGTCAGCAATGTGTGAGTGAGGTGATAAATGCTTGTGATTAAGGAGGATAAAGAAAAGAAGAATCTAAGCCCAGAAGTCTCAGGCTAGTGAGGGAAAAAAGAAGAATAAAAAATTACTAAGATCCAAAATAGAGATGATGAAAGTACAGAGTACAGTGAGAATTCAGAGGAAGGAGAGGTTGCTTCCAGCTTCGGAATTAAGGTTCAACATTCCATGCCCCCACCTCCCACAACAATATTCCCCTTGCTGGAAAAGCATGATATCCTTACTTCTGCATCTTAGAGGTCCCTGGCTTTGAGGTGCTTGATTAATTGCTGGCTCCTATGGCAACATCTTCCTTACCTGTACCCCCACCCCAGCGACTGATAGTGCTCTTCTCCTTCCTTAAATAACCATGTGTATCACTTGTATGTAGTTGCTTATCCAGTGTTTCCCCCAGTAAAATGTAAACCTGAGGGCAGACACTCTTGGTTTGTGTCACTAGCACAATGGCTTTCCCAGTGCCTTGTACAATACCTTGCATATAGTGTTTCAAAAATGCTTATTCTGTTGAAACAGAGGAGAGATGCAAAGCACTATGGAAGAATGGAGAGATCATTTCAGAGAATAAAACTAAATGCCAAGAATCACCAGTCCTCTGGAAATGAAAGCAATACCCAGTATAGAAACTAACCTGCTGTGAATAATAAGGAAAGAAACTTAAGCAGTAGAAATGATGTAAGCTGAGAAGCTCATGAAGTCCTATATATGTTTGAAAAGAATTGGCTCTTTTTACTAAGATTTACTAAGAAAGCTTGAGTCCTGGAATTTTTAAAAGTAAAAGTTACCTGAAAAAAAAAAAAGTCCTAGATCTACTTTTTGTTACAAGTCAGTTTACTTTGCTAATAGCAACTTCTCAAATTTGCATAATGCTATCCTTCCAAAACTTTCCCATGATGATCTAGCTATATGCACTATATATTTACTTCTTGTATATATTCATTTAGTATATTAGTTACATGCATTTATACATATATGTTCATATATAGTACTATTTATGCTTTATTTACACATATTCTGAGTTATATGTATAAATATGTACATATATAATAGGAATACATTCTGCTTATATATCATACATATATACTATGCATATTATATATTATACATATACTACACACATGTTCAAATACAGTCTCAGTCACTTGCTGTGTGACATTGTGTGAGTTACTTAAAAAACACATGCAAAACCTCTGTTCCCCTCAGTTTCCTCATCTGTAGAATGGGGATAACAATAGTACCTACCTCACATGGTTGTTGTGAGGATCAGCTGAGATAATATTTGTAAAACACTTGGCACATTGCCCGACACGTAATAAGCTCTTAATAAATGTTATCTATTTTAAATTAATCTCATCATGATCTTCACAACAGCCTTGTGAGGTTGGTAGTAAAAATATTGTAGGATGTAAAAATTATACCGAATATTAATTTGACTCCCTAATTTTACAACTGCAGATGCTGAGTCCCAGAAAAGTTAAATGATGTTGACAAAGTGGTGGAACTGGGATTAATACCCAGGTTTCTTGATTCCTGAAAAATGAGGACTCATAGAGTTTAAACAATCCAGTAAGGGACAGCGTTGGTCCTTCAGTCTATGTCTCACTAACTACAAGTCCCCTGTAAGTTTGACTTATTATGTAATCTTTGCTATTAGGCTCCAAGCAGGAAGAATGGTCTGTTAATATTATGTTTGAGGAGGTTACAAATGGTTATCTTTCTTATGCTCTCATTGGCCAGGGCAGGGGAAAGACATGAACACATGGCACTATTCCTTATCTCTTTTTTCATCGAACTCCTGGCTTAGAGAGATTTGCTTCTTTTCCTTTATTCTCTTTGGTCAGTTGTCTTTCTCTAATAAGCGGGCATTGGAAGAAAAAAAAAGGCAAAAGAATGGGGGTGGGGGGGGAAGGGAGAGAAATCTCCTTGCTTTTTTTTCTTTCCTTTTAAAACCAAGATGTTTTAATTCTACTAAAGAAATTTTCATTCCCCAGGAAAGGGTAGATATTTTAGAAGCCAAAATAAAAGGACTTTGGTATTATTATTCTCCACCTCCACCCACCAAGTAGGTCAGTTTTAGACTATTCCTTTTTTGAGAGATGAAGATTCTGGCACATAATAAATCAAGTCCCTCCCCAAGCTTAATCTTTCTGTTCTCCACCCTCCCCTTTATCTGTCTCCTCCCATTTCTTCAATTCTACTAATACCCTGACTCCTAGAAGGGAAAAGGCAGTTCCTTCCTGTAATCTTAATATATACTAATTCTTTCCATGCTCTGTTCTGATAGGACTTATAAAAAGCCCTCTGATCTTTGTTGCTTTCTAGTGCCATCAGAAATGCATTTTACAGGATCTAAGGAGAGTCTGGAATCTCCACAGTGCTATGCATGGATGATCTTTTGGCTCTTAGAATTCGATAGGAATCCACAAAGAGAGAAGCATGGGTCCAAGTAGTGACCTAATAGCAAAGTAATTCCTTTTATGTCCATAAATAAATAACTATTTTTAAAGATTTTTTTAATGCAGTAGGAACAAAAATATTTCATTTATCCTTCTCACCACTCCATTCTTCTTCCAGTATCTCTTCCACTGAAATAGAAATAGCCTGAAATATTACATAGGTAATTGAACCACAGGGTCAAGAGGGAGCTGGAGAGGAGATCTAATTTATACTGTCTTGTCTGGAAGTATCCGGACTAAACCATTCTGGCAGATGCTTCTTTATCTTTGGCTTAAAATTCTCCAGGGAAAGAGATTCCATAGCTTCCCTTCTGTGTTTAATAACCCTTTCAGGAAGGATTTTTTTTTTTTATGCTGGACTTTTGTTGTTGTTGCACTTAATAGTGTTTAATTTTTTTCCAATCACAAGATAGTTTTCAACATTCATTTTTTGTAAGATACCGAGCTCCAAATTTTTCTTCCTCCCTTCCTTCTCTCCTCCTTCCCCAAGACAGCAATCTCATATAGATTATACATGTATAATCATGTTAAACATATTTCCACATTGGTCGTGTTGTGGAAGAGTCAGAACAAAATGGAAAAAAAACCACAAGAAAGGAAAAAAACCAAAAAAATAGTATGCTTCAATTGCATTCAGATTCCATAATTCTTTCTCTGGATGTGTATAACATTTTCTTATGCTGCACTTTAAATCCACAGTTGCTCTCCATCTTTGTGTAATCATTTAAACATTTAAAGACTATAATTAAACACTCCCCACTTCCCTCTACCTTTATTCCTCCAGACTACATAATTTCAATTCTTTAGCCTTTCTGCAAAGATCATTTTGCTGAAAATAATCCAAGATAGATGGACTGGGGTGCTGTGATAGCCCTTGGTGCTGTGGCTAATTCCCTCAATCTTTGTAGAGGTACAGCAATCCCTCGGTCCAGACTAATTACTTTAGAGAAGCAGTCACAGACTGGTTGTATGAGTGTCTATGCTATTTGTGACATGACCTTCAGTTCCCTTCTTTAGGCTGATCATACACAGACTCACTAAATGAACATTTCTTGCAGGCCATTTTCCCCAGCTCTCTATATTCCTGTTGTAGGGCCATCTGCTGCGTGTGTTTTAAGCAGGAAAACAAACTACCTTCAGGGCCTGGAAAAAAAACATCTTGGTAGCATGGATAAAAGAATGCTGGATTATTTGGAGTCAAGGGATATGGGTTCAAATCCTCTGCTACTTTTTACTTGTATGACCTTGGGCAAATCACAACCTTCTTGTGCCTTAGTTTCTTTATCTGTCAAATGAAAGGGTTGAGCCTCTAGGTCAGTAGTTCTTAACCTTCCTAATGCTGCAGCTCTTTAAAACAGTTCCTCATGTTGTAGTGATCCTCAACCATAAAATTATTTTCGTTGCTACTTCATAACTGTAATTTTGCTACTGTTATGAATCACAATGTGAGTATCTGATATGCAGGATGCATTTTCATTGTTACAAACTGAACATAACCCACAGGTTGAGAACCACTGCTCTAGGGTCTTTTATAGTTCTAAATTTATAATCTTATGATTTTTAGTGAAACAGAAGGTCGAGTTTCATTGCATAAGTGTTTATCAGTATGTATCTCTCATTTTGTTTTCCCTTTAGCTAACAAGAGCCCGCTTACCCCATACTTCCGATCCTCTGCCACTATTGTGTATCTTCACCCTATTTTTAAACCTTTTGCTTGGCTTACTCCTATTATTCAGACATATAGTTCCAAGGACAAACCACTCACCCATTTACTTTGTCCTGAACTCTCATTCTAATTTAATCTTTCATTTCATTGAACAAGCTCTTATTAAGTGCCTACTTTGTATAAAGCATTGGGCTAGACACTGGATGAGATGCAAAGTTTAAATAAGACATGATGTCTGCACTCATTGGATTCTATAGTCCACTACACAAATATAGACATCTATGTTTAATATACACTATATAATAAGTTTATTAGAGTCACAAAACAAAATATTTTAAAAAGTCTTGGAATGATATTGTTTTTGACAGGGCATGAGAGAAGGTGGTATCTGAACTGATGTTTAAAGGATAGTTTGGGATGTAATAGATAAAGTGGGGAAAGGAGGGTTTTCCAAGCACAGCTAACAGTGTGAGCAGAGGCATGGGGGAGGGAGAGTACAGGGCATTGTCAGGAGGAAGGGAGTAGTGAAGTTTAGTTAGAGCACAGAGTAGTGTTAATGGAGGAGTTAGAGGAGAATAATAAATAAGAGTAAAAAGAGATAAAGCTGGAAAGCTAGAATGGCAAGTCCCAGACTGTGAAGAGTTTTAAATGTTAGGCAGTGAAATCTTGTCATTATTTGGGAGCCAGTAGGGAGCCACCAAAGACTTTTAGGCAGAGTAATGATAAAATCAGGAGTATGTTGGAGCCACTTCAAACCATTAGAGTGAGCTGATTGTTAAATTTTCAGTGTGAGTATTTATATCTTGGAAACAGGCAAACTCTGTATTACAATTTACTTTATGGTTTTGTTGATTGTCTAGAATTACGAAAGTGATAAGTTTTTTTGTTGTTGTTGAGTTGTTTTAGTCATGTCTGACTCTTCCTGACCCCATTTGGGGTTTTCTTGGCAGAGATACTGGACTGGTTTGCCATTTCCTTCTCCAGCTCATTTTACAGGTGAGAAAATAGAGGCAAACAGGGCTAAGTGATTTGCCCAGGGTCATGCAACTAGTAAATGTCTGAGGCCAGATCTGAACTCAGGGAAAGAGTCTTTCTGATTCTAGGCCCAGTACTCTATCTCCTATACCACCTAGCTGCCCCAAGAAACCAACAGAGAAAATGGTGATGATACAAATTAAGCCTAAAAGTATGACCTTTGTACATTTTCCCCACTGGAGTGTTGGTTATTAAATATTTGGCAGCATGCTACTGGAGATAACCAGACACAAATCAAGTCTACAAGCATTTATCAAACACTTAGGAGCAGAGATGGGAAGATTCATTAAAAATTACAATAGTTGGATGATAATGAAACCTATTGTAGGATAGTGGCAACGGGAATAGAGAAGAGGGGATGGATGTGAGATATTGAAGAAATGAAATGGAAAGAACTTGGTTACTGATTGGAGATGAGAAATATAGGAGAGAAAAGAGTCAAAGGTAAGGATAAGGTTACAAACGTTGTTGTTTGTTGTGTGTCCTTTGTTCTCAAAGAAGACCCATGAAATCGGAAAGTATGTCTTGACTTGCAAGTGAATTGGATTTAAGTGAGGCAGAGCTGTGTAAAGTCATTAGCTTTACTGTCTCCTCCAGAGTCATTGGAATCCAGTGGTCAGACATAGGTCAAAATGACTGGTGATGGCCCTGAATGTGCAGTGGGACAGCATGGTTTTTTCAAGCTTCTTGTTGTTTATTCTTGGTTCTCAAAGAACACCAGTGACATCAGGGGGGTGATGTCTTGACGTGGAAGTGAATTGTGTTTAAGCTAGATTAAAATACAAATATATTTACAAATATGAGAGGCATGGTGAATGGTGGTGCCAAAGACAGAAACAAAGTCAGAAGATGGAACAAGTTTAGATAACAAGCTCTGTTTGGGTTAAGCTGCTTTTGAGGTTCTGGCAAGATAGTCAGATAATACCTTCTTGGGAGTTTGGTTTTGTGGTCCTGGAGCTCAGGAGGGAATTAGAACAAAAGCATTGGGGACAGACCCAAGATGGCAGGGTAGAAGCAGGAAGACTCTGTGAACTTCCCCCATAACCACCTCAAATACCTATAAAATATGACCCTAAACAAATTTTAGAGCTACAGAACCCACAAAGTTACAGAGAGAAACAAATCTCCCTTTGAAGGCAGCTCAGCAGGCCTACAGGAAGGGTCCATCACAACATGCTAGGAGCTGAGCCCAGCCTTGTGTGAGCCCGTGGTTTTAGCACCAGGGGGCCCTGACCAGCAGTGGGTGGAGCAGACATCAGGAGAGTGGATCACCAGCAGCTGTGGCAGTTTTCAGAAATATCAACCCATAAATGCCAAAGACAAAGTAAAAGGTCAGTGTGGAACTCTGTTGGGACTGGGGGGGATGGAGTGTGGTTCAGCTTCTGCTCCTGGAGTGAGAAGCAACAGAGGTACTGTGGCCATGCAGCCACCTCCACATGGCTGCTTCAGAGCTCATGGCCTGCAGATTGTAGGGGGACCAAGCAACCATTCAGAGGGTAATCGCTCTTGCCTTAACCTGCCTGGATCTGCATCATGGTCTTGGGTGGTGGCCCTGATGTGTGCAACTAGTGAGCCACAGCTTGTGGGGACAGCAAAGAGGGCACCCAACTAATAGCTCTGGCAGCTGCAAAAACCCCAGCCATTTGGGACAAAGCTCTTCTCTCTGGAAGCAGAGTTCTACTGTAGCAAAGAGCTCAAAAGTCAAGTAATTAATTGGCAATATAAGCAAGCAAAGGAAGCAAAGAAAGCACAGCAATCAAACCATAGATTCTTTTTGGGAGGACAAAAAGGATCAAAGTATAGAATAAAGTCAGAACTCCTGCACCAAAAGCTTCCAAGAAAAAAAAATGAACTGTTTGTAGGCCATGGAGGAACTCAAGCAAGATTTTGAAAATCAAGTAAGAGAAGTGAAGGAAAAATTGGGAAGAGAAATGAAAATGATGCAAGAAAATCATGAACAGAGAGTCAATAACCTGACTGAAGAAAATAACACCTTAAAAAATAGATTAACTCAAATGGCAAAAGAGG
>CM053588.1:130470040-130516531 GCA_028646515.1 Pseudochirops corinnae | reverse complement strand
AAGCATACACTTTTGAAAAGGGACAGGATTAAAATAGAAAATAGAACAAGTGAAGGGTGGGATAGGATGGAGGGAAATATAGTCAGTCTTTTATAATATATCCACAATGGAAATGTTTTGTGTAACTACACATGTACAACCTATATTGAATTGCTTATCTTCTCAGTAAGGGTGGGTAATGAGGGAAGAAGGGAAAGAATCTGGAATTCAAAGTTTTAAAATAAAATGTTTAAAAATATTATTATTATTAAATTATTTTTACATGCAACTGGGAAATAAGATATACAGGCACTGGGGTATGGAGATCCATCTTGCTCTACCAGAAAGTCAGAGGGGGGATGGGCAAGGATATAGGAGAGAGCAGATTGGAGGAGGGGTTATTCAGTGGGATCACTGTTTTGGGGTGGGGGGTAGAGGAAAGAAGGAGAAAATTTGTAACTCAAAATTTTATGGAAATGAATTTTGTAAACTAACAATAAACATAAAATTTAATTAAAAAAAAAAGAACAGAAGCATTGATCTGGGTGTTATTTGTACGAAGGTGGTAGCTGAAGTTACTGGGATGAGTTAGATTTCCAAGGCAAAGAGCATGAAGCCAAGACCTTCAGTCAAGGTTAGACCTCTGAAGAATACCTACAATAAAGGGCCAGGAGGAGGATGAATGAGATTGAGAAAGAGTGGTGAGGAATGATATCAAATTACATAGGCAGTTGCTTGGGGGATGGGTCAGAGGGAGTTTGTGTGTATCACCAAAGCAGAGCACTCTTGGAGACCAAACAGTGGCCTGGTTTCATATGAAAAAAGGCAGGTGTAGCCCAGAGACCCATGGGAATCTGAAATCATCTCTTACCTCCTAGCTGTGCCTCTTCCTCTGGGGAGCTGTGTTGTCAGTGGATGACAGTAAATGCAACAATCAGATCATTAAGCAGTCCCTATGGAGAGTCTGGAAAAATAAGTCTACGCTTCATATTTCAAAGTAGAAAGGTGAAAAGAAAATTGAGTTTTGTAATCAAATATTACTGATAGTAATCACATCAATAACACGTTACGTACACTACTTGGACATTTTATGGAAATGAGTCTGTTTTTAGATATTCATTTCTTCAGCAAGCATTTATTAAGAGCTTATTTCATTCCAGGTACTGTAGATCCTTCCCATAGGATCAGCAAATTGTTATCTCAAAAAGATATTAAAATGTATCTAGTTATTGGAGGGAATGAATACATATATGGACAAGGGATTCCCAGCCAGTGTAAGTCTTCCTATGCCCATAGTATGAATGATGAAATAGGAGCACAGAAAAATTAAGTTTAGCTACTAGGTAGTGCAGTGGATGGAGTGCTGGATCCAGAATCAAGAAGACCTAAATTCAAATCCAGACTCCCATGCTTACTAGCTGTAGGACCCTGTGCAAGTCACTTAATCTCTATGTCTGGTTTTTTATCTGAAAATAGAGATAACACCTACCTCCCAGGTTTGTTGTGAGGATAAAATGAGATAAAATTTGTAAAGCACTTACAAACCTTAAAGTGCCACATAAATGCTATCATCATCATTTGTTATCATCATCACCATCATATTATGTTACATATCATATCATATTACATTAAGTTGTTGCTTAATAGAAGTTCAACACTCTTCCACTATGCCTGCTCCACTAAGGATATTTTGGGTGGAGAGGTCCTTATTTCATTACTACATTGTGTTTCTTTTCAGCTCTTCTCCTAAATAAGGGAGTGCTTTATTTCAACTAATCCAAAAGTTTCTTTGGAAACAAAAGATGCTGAGGGTCAAAATAACATTCATTACTTTAATGAACAAAGTCAAATTAGATTTTTTAAAAACTGTATCTGTTTATTCTGAACTTGAAACAACACAAAAGAACACTTCCAAATATATAGCAGAACTCCCAGAGAGTTTTATATGAAACAATCAATCTCCTTTTCCTATCACTTGCTTTTTTTAAAGTATATAATAAATTCCACACATTACTTTCAAAACTTTTCTGTTTGTCTGTATTTTTTCCGAATATCCTTCTATTCTCTCCTGTTCATTAAAAAAATGTTTCAATGACCTTCTTGTTTCAGGTCATTATTACTTAATCCTCCTGTACCCTCTCCCTTTCAGTTAAAAATTGAGGGAAACAGAAAAGCCTTTTTAACAAATAAACTTAGTCAAGTAAAACAAATTCACACAGAAGTTGTGTCCAAAAACATATGTCTCTTTCTGTACCTTGTGCATGTCAGTCATTTAGCTAGTCAATAAGTAATTATGAAATGCCTACTATGTGCCAGGTAGTATGATAAGCACCATGGTTCACAACTTAAAGACTTCTGGCCTTGAGGCTTTACGTTCTGTTGACCCATGGTTCTTGCTCAATGTCCTGATCACATGGCTATTATGATTAAGGAACTCAAGTTTATGTTTTCATGGTGCTTATCACCAACCATCTAGGAGCTGAGGCAATATTTTTTTATTTTATTAAGTTGTTTGTTTGGTTTTTTTACAATACTGTGTTCCCTCCCAGTATCACTCCTTCCTTCCCAGAGAGCCATCCTATATAATAGCTAATATTTTAACGATGAAGAAAAAGAGGAAAAATCAGCATAAATAATACATTAAAAAAAAGCCGCAACATACAACATTTGTGGACATCCCACCTCAGCAAAGAAGTGTGGTAGGAATGTCTTCCTATATCTCTTCTTTCAAGCCATGCTTATTCTTTATAATTTTGTGAATAAGCAATATTCTACAAAAGGAATAGAATTTTTACCTTTCCTCTATGACAGCCAATTTGTGAAGCAAGGTATAGGGCTAGAGAGCTTCTAAAGTAAATGCTTGGCTGGAGACACAGAGAAGGGCTGAAACTGCTATAGAAATGTCACCTATAGCTCCCTCTGCAGTACATTTTCAATAAATTTTATTGTTTGATTTGACTTTTCCCTCCTACTTCTCTTTACCCACTTTGCATTCAAGAAAAATCCTGGTGCAGAGTGGGAAAGGTGCATTTACCTCCCTGCAAGGGCTGGTTCCTTGGGTTTTTGGATAAGAATTTAATGAGCTACATGCATTAGGTGAGCACCTTTGTGCAAAATACTATGCATCCTTTTGCTTACCTTTCCTTTCCCCCTATTCCTGCACTTTGGGGGTATGTGAACATGTATGTGAACAGTTCTTGTCTACCTCTTGTTTATAGTATAGTTGGGCAGAAAAAAGATGCATACATACAAATGAAAAGCTAGCTAATAATATCCTGCCCTGATGAGATCACTGAAAGCAAAAGTAGGGGCACAGAGAAGAGTGCTCATTGCAGAGAAAGGGGAGTAGAACAAAACATTTAAAAAAAAACATCCCAAAATCTCCCAGTGTCTTCCATCCCCACCTTAAGTTGACAGCTTGAGAACAAGTCTAACTTCACTGATTTTTCAAAAAAATTTTTAGAGGAGGCTAGGTAGTCTAGTGAATAAAGCACTGGCTCTGGAGTCAGGAGGACCTGAGTTCAAATCCAGCCTCAGACACTTAACACTAGCCCTGTGACCTTGGGAAAGTCACTTAACTCCAATTGCCCTGCCTTCCCCCCTCCAAAAAGAAAAAAACATTGATATCTTTTGTTTTTAGGTCGCTTTCATTTCCTCATATATCCCTCCCCTATCCATTTAGCTATCCCTTGCTACAAAGATTTGAAAAGTGATTCAAGAAAACCAGCAACATTTCAACCATGTTGGACAGTATATGATATATCTCATACCCTTAGTTCCCCACCTGTGCAAATACAGGAGGGAAATGTATTTTTTCAACTTCTCTATTGCCAGCTTTGGCCATTATATTCTTATAGTGTTCTGTTTCAGTTTTTGGTTTTTTTTTCCATTTACTTTGTTGTAGTCATTGTGTATACTGTTTTCCTGTTTCTGCTTACTTCATCAAGACTATATCTTCCCATGCTTCTGGTATGTTTTCATATACATCATTTCCCATGGTGTAGATTTATTACTACTACTATTCTATAAGCTAGATTTATTTTAGGCATTCCGCAATAAACGGGCACTTACTTTCCTGTTTTTGCTGCCACTAAAAACACAGCTATGAATATTTTGGTCTATAAATACCAGTCATTTGAAAAATTATCATTTCATCATCATCATCATCATCATTAAAATAATTATCATCAAGAAATTAAGTCCAAACAGAATACAGTTAAGGTTCACTTTTGCCCTGGTTTGGATATTTTAAAAGTGCGTAAGTACCTAAGAATCAATACTAAACTCAGTTCTTTCTCCTCAGTTTGATTTAAATGCCCTGATTAGAGTAATACATGTGTTTATCCACACCACAGCATATAAAATTTTACTACAAATGTATGTCTTGAATTTTAGCCAACCATTGGAGGGTTTCTGTTGATTTCTTTAATTGCAGTCCTAATTTTTATGAGTGTATTGAGATCAGCTTTTCTTGTTTACATTCTAATGTTTAGTTATTTCAGTCTTACTGAAAGATTTGCCCCAAAGGAGCCATGAAATATATAGAGCCATGGAGGATAAAGACAAATCCAAGGCTATTTTTTTTTTTTGAAATTTCTCAGTTGACAGGATTGTGGGTTGTTTGAGCTGATGTGTTATAGAGAGAGCCTTTGCAAACCTTTACCTCTAAGTAGGTGAGATGATATTTCATCCTTTGATGACCTCCTGATGTGTCAGATTCTGACTCAGTGGAGGAGTGGGAAGGGTTAGGACAAATAGCAACAGACATGGAATTTCAATTTGTAAAGATTTTGTAAATCCTAAAGATATATCCACTTTGACTCATACCTGCCTTCATACTTTCAAGCACATACACCCACACCCATATATCCTCTGTTTGGCATTTAAAACCCTTCATTGTCTGACTTGAACCTGTCTTTCATTGCTTATTTTATATTATGTACTGCTCTCATTCCCACTGATCTTCAGCTAAACTGGTCTACCTGGGCTTCCCTATATATATAACATTCCATCTTCTGCCTTTGCTTTTTTTTTTTTTTTTTTTTTGTCTCTCCAGCACCTAATAGAACTTCGAATATAATAGGTGGTTAACAAATTCATGTTGATTGAATTGGAAATAGTTACCACTTAGCTGGAAATAGCTGACTCCTGATGAAGTAGAGCTGATCAATGGGCATCCATAACTTTGATCTTAGTTTCTAGGAAATTCCTCAGAAAATCATACCAAAGGCAATATTTCTATATTATTATCATTGCTATGGTAGGACAGGTGACATCACACGTGCAAAATTATTATGTGACTGTGCTAGCTTGAAGACTGTAGTGGTGGAAAACATGTTCCAAATTTGGTACAGATTAGATCCCATCATTTTGATGGATGCTTTGATGGTTACTCAGGCAAGCAAAAATAATCTTACATGTCATTTTCTTGGGCTGATTTCAGTAACTCCCCACATTACCACTCACAATCAACATTTAGGTCATACAGTTCCACTGAATACAGAGCAGCCTTCATTGTAACTTTCACTTTTATAATTGGATTTGTTTTGTTTTGTTTGGACCTGTGATTTCATCCGTGTGGGAAAATCCCTGCTGAAGAAACTCCTTTCACCAGTGCAGATTAGCAACTATTCTGCAACTCATAGTCTTTGAGATGGTGATAGTGGAGAGGGACTGGAAGGTTATGTGATTTCCTATAGGTAGGGTATGTCAGAGGTGGAACTCAAACATAGGTCATCCTAATTCTGAGGCCAGCTCTCTGCACACTGTGTCTAGTTGCCTCTCTCTGACTAGTCCTTTGGGTTTATAATTAATAGCACTGGTATCATACATCTGTATTCCAAAATAACAGGCTAAATTGGATGTATAAATGGGATGAATGATCTTTTGCTCAATGCTACAACCACTGTTGTAATTCCTGAAATTACAGGACTTTTAAAATGCTTCCAGTCCATAGTAAACACATTAAGATCTTTCATAATGACCCTTGTCAGAACCAAACACATTTATATGACTGAAATGTCCTCTTTCTCCCCTAATTTCTTATTGAATTTCCTACCTATCTTTTAAAGCCCAACTAAAAAGCTACCTCCTTCACAAAATGGTGACTGCTCCCCAGTGGTCAATGACCTTCCCTCTTAAAATGTAAGGATAACCTCACAGTATAATTTGTTCTATTTTTTTTCTAATGACCTTGTCATGTAATATTATATATTGGAGTTGCCTATATTTATGGATTATGCCATTACTAAACAGAAAGCCACATGTGAACAAGGACGTGGTGATTAAGTACTTTTTTTTCCTCTGCCATTTTTACTTCTTGACACCCCAAGAAAAAAAAAAGAAAATCAAAATCCTTGTATCAAATATTCATTACTAGGAAAAACATTTCCATATTGACTTTATCCAAAAATATGTGTCATTCTGCATAGTCTATCATTTCTCTGTCAGGAGGTAGGTAACATTCTTCATTATCACCCCTCTGGAATCATGGGTGATCATTGGACTGATCAGAATTCTTAAGCCTTTCAAAATTTATTTTTATATTTCTAATGCTATAGTATAAAATATCCTCTTGGTTCTGTCCTCTTTACTTTGAATCAATTAATGCAAGTCTTTCCAGGTTTCTCTGAAACAGTCTCCATCAGAACATTGTACACAGTAACTGTAATACTGTACAATGATCAGCTAGGAATGACTTAGCTATTCTCAGCAATACAGTGATCAAAGACAAAATAAGACTCATGATGAAAAATGCTATCCACGTTCCAAGAAAAAACTGATGTAGTCTGAATGCAGATCAAAGCATATTATTTTCATTTTATTTTTTTCATCTTTTTTTTCTTTATTGGGAGAGGGTCTGTTTCTTCTTTTACAACATGACTAATATAGAAATATGTTTTATGAGATTGTACACACAGAAAAGAGAAACTCTCCATCATTTCCTTTAGCGCACTAATATTCCATTACATTTACATACTATAATTTATTAAGCCATTTCCTAACTGATAGGCGCCTCCAGTTGTACTTTTTTTTTCCCTCCAGCTTTGGACTTTCCCTTTTGTTCAGCACCAGGGCTCAGCATACAGTAGGTACTTAATATCCATTAGAATAATGTGCTTCTTTTTGCCAGGGACGTGTTTTATGGGATTTTGCCTTAACTAAATATAGTATTCTCTTTTATCTTTCAGATAGATGATCCTGACAGTAACTTTGGAGAAATGATGAATGAAGCAGATGCCGTTAACTCTGTAGACAATCTTGGAAGCAAACAGGCCCTAAATACTGACTACCTGGATTCTGATTACCAAAAAGGACAACTGTACCTCAGCTCCCTTAACAGTGATGATTTCCAGATTGCAACATACACCCTCACGAATGCTGTACCTATGACCCAGTCGTTAAGGGAAAGGTGGTACATGAATGTGAATAGCCTAATGGATCTTGCCTTGGCCCCATATTGTGGTAATGGGGATGATCTGTATGTCATCGCAGGAGCAGTGCCCTCAGACCACACAGTTAAGGACAAAGTGTCTGTCCCTGACTTTGTTTGGTTGGCTGCTTGCTGTGCTGCCCCTGGAGGGTGGGCTATGGGATTCATCAAGCGTATGAGGGATGGGGATATCATAGAAGATGTGATGGTGAAGGATCTTGAGAAGCTGCTTTCACCTGGGACTCAGCTGTTCCAAAACAACTGTGGGGAAGCAGACCAAGACACAGAGAAAATGAAAAAAATATTAGAGATGGTTAATCGCGTACAGGATGAAGAGAGAGTGGTCCAGGCTAAGTCAAGTCCTAGCCAATTATCCAGTACTTGGAACAAACGGTCTGCTCTGTCATTGCCAGAGGAAGCCAATGAGGGCAGCTTGCTCAGAACAATTGGCAGCATTGTTGCTACCCCTTTTGTCAAACTTCTCCAATTAATATACTACCTTGTGGTTGGAATCCTGAAAAATGCTCTCTATTGCCTATGGCACATTACCAAGCAACTTATCCATATTCTGGAAAATGGAATCCATAGGATGTGTTCAGCAGCAGTGTCGTACCTCATGGCCATTGGGGAAGAACTGGTGAGCATTCCTTGGAAAGTGGTCAAGGTCGTTGTCAAAATCATCAGGGCCCTTCTACGCATCCTCTGCTGCCTGCTGAAAACCATTTGCCGAATTCTGAGTATCCCTGTCAGAGTCCTTGCGGACATTGTCAGTTTCCCCATGTACACAGTTTGTGCCATCCCAACTGTCCTTAAGGATATTGCTGTGGGCCTGGGGGGGACTTTCTATCTCCTTCTGGACACTGCCTTTGGCACTGTTGGCAGCCTGTTTCATGTACTTTTTAGTATCTGTAAACGGATTGGCTTTAAGGTATCTTATGACAACTCTGGGGATTTGTAAAAGGAAAAATGGACCAGGAGAATCCATCCACTGAGATTTTGACTTTTTTGTAAGGGAGAGTCAGAGTGATTCCTCTTTTCAACATGTGGCTTCCTGCTCTTAGTTCACATGGCATTCTGGACACTGATAATATTGCAAACTTACTTAGAGGTTAAGGGGAAACTGCCTGTGGTAGAAAAGAAATGACAATATGATTTAGAATTTTCTGCTAGCAAAGTGTTAATGGCTGAAAGTTGAGGGTTAACTAATCTCTTATGGCTCTACAGTCTAGTTTGGTCAAGTGGTCAGCTTTTTCTAAGTCATAAATACTTTCAATTCTTCACTATTAATAAAGTAGGGAAATGGCAGTTGCTGTTTCCTCAGAAAGTGGCCTCTACCCTAAGAGATGGCTGTCTGCTGTTGATAGCTGGGAGTTAGGGAGAGTAAAATGTTCATCCAAAGTGTTTTCTGAAAACTGGGAAAGAGAAATGTGTTCCTCCCTTTGACATTTGATTCTTCTCATCTAATCTAATTAAGCCCAATAAGGTCAGATAAAAAAAGCCCACTATTGATGTTTTTAGCTTATTCTTGAATCTTCTTACAACGTCATGACCTTGGAGCAGTGTAAAAGCTGCCAGCCTGAAGGGATGAAAGCTTCATAACCTTGGGTAAGAAGACTACCACAACCCAAGAAGCTCCTTTGGACTTTCAAAGCCCTCCAAGATCTAGTTGTGGTTTTTAATTTTTCACAGTTGAACATCACTACCTAGTCCCCATAGATAATAGATGTTTTTGCAAAATGTGACTTAATGAGGTGAGAAAGTGAGTCCAGAATTATCTTGCCAGTTAGCAAGTATAATATTCCTCTCTCAGGCAAAAGCCCAGAAGGGATTAGAACTCAGGGTCAAAGCTTTGTTTACTCTTGTGTAGTGTTAGTGATCTTGGAGAATTTTTCACCAAGCCAAGAAACTGACACCAAGTTAAGGGTCACCTGAAAATCTCATGCTAGGAGCTACCCACTCCTCTATCAGCTAATATGATACTGACCAAATTAATCTGGGCTTCTGTACAAGTCAGTTTAATGATCACATTCCCCTATGTATCAAGGCAAAGAATAAAACTGAAGCACTTTAAATGGGTCCCTAAAGAATTATTTTGATTAAGAAAAAAAAAAAAAGCTTATACTCAGAAGAATTCAAGTTCATGCCTTTTCAGAGTTAGCATAATAGAGGGAAAGCTGCTACAAAGCTTCTCAGGAAGCTAGATCCTTGATTAAGAAACGTCTCATAGGAAAATTTTTTTTATGGGCAATAGGTCAGTGGATTTAAGACTCATAATATATACTTCAGGTCACACACTACCAAGAAATTAAAGTTTTCTCACAATCATAGGTCATGCAAGTAAATATCTCCATTTTCCTACCTCTTAACAACACATTCATTAGCCTGAAACCGTTTGAGGAAGCAAAGCCACCCTCCTCAGGGTTTACTCTGCTTCTGACACTGGATCATTGCCCATGGAAAGGACTGAATAATTCTAACAAAACCAGAGGTTAGAGGAAAAGTTGTAAATTGGGAGGAAGCTTGGTATGAAACCCTGACACCAGAGGTATCTGCCCTTTGCATTTTATTATCAGAAAGTTGGATTCATAAATTAAGAGGAAGGAAGGATATTATGGATACAGAGGCTAGTCATTTGCATTGGGGTGGTGGTTGGAAAATGTTAGTATAATGAACATAGAGGGACTAAAAAAAAAGATCATTGCATTATATTTAAAGAGAAAAGCAACCAGTAAAGGTCCATGGGTTATGGTAATCCATGATGTAAGACTTGGAACACAAGCCCTAGACAGGCTTGAGATCAGAAAATATAGTTCATATTTAGATATTTTATTAATTTGACAATACTCAACCACTTGCGTCCATTCATGAAAGTATATGTGGCCAGACAAAACTTTCCATTGGCAACACGGTACAGGGGAAGGAGAATTGACTCTGAAGTCAAGAGAACCTGGGTTCAAATCCTGGGTAAGTTACTTAGACTCTCTGGCCCTCCATTTCTTCATTTCTAAAATGAAGGGGTTGAGCTAGTTGGCCTCTGAGGTGCCATCTGGTCTGGGTCTATGATCCATGAACTATGGGAGTGATTAGGGAATAGAAAATGGTGATATTTTGTATTGAGGTAGCTGACTCATAGAATCATACATAGGGAGAGGAAGCAATACAACCACAGAATTTTGGAGCTGAAAGGGACATTCTCCTTTTATAGATGAGGAAAATGGTTGCCCACAGATAAATGGCATGTCCAAAATGGCACAGCTGGTTATCGGTAGAGTCTGGATAAGAAGAACCTGGGTTTCTTGTCTTCGTTACCTTCCTTCAGACTTGTTCCAGTGCTCACTCCTGGCTTTTGTAGTCTGAGAGGAACAGGCAACTGATCTCATCTACCCTGTAGCGCCATGACTAACCCAACTGTGGTGTTTGGGCCTGGCTCCCTTCCAAACTATCTAGTAACTAAGAACTTATTTAACTCTTTGAGTTCATTGTATCATGCACACTGTGGCCTTCCTAGAAAACTGGGGAAGGAGAAGGAAGCAAAACACCTACTATAGTTAGAGAACTGGGGCAGCCATACTTGCACGGAGCATGTCTACCGTACTTGACAATCCTCTCTATTTGCTAAGACTGGCTTGCTGTTGTCATGAAGTGCTGCCAAGGGATCAGCTTGGGGAATGGCACAAACAAAGCCATTTTGTTTGGGCTTTGATTGAAGAGGGAACTTGGGATTGCAAAACTTATTTCTATCTTGAGGATTTTGTTGTCACTCTTTCATATTCATTGTAGCTTTGTGGAAGTATTGTCTATATGTGATTTTGTTTTATTTTGTTACTTTTTGGGGGGTGGGGGGAAAGTCTAGGTTTGTGATTTCCTTCAATGTATGGAATCTCTGGTGTGGAAACTTCCTACACCTCTAGAGATGTACACCTGTAACACAGATAGCCTTAGAGAACTTAAATGACAAACCAAGTCCCATAGCTCAGACTATGGTAAATGCCAGAGACAAGACCCGAACACAGGATTTTTTGGCACCAAAGTTGGCCTTCTACCTACTCCATCAGGCTGTCTCTCAAAGTCCTGGTGAAGGAGCCTCATATTCAGTTGGAACATTAGCAAGACTCTTTGTTTCCCTTCCTTTCCCTGGTCCCACTCAATTTTTGGTTAGTTCATTCCCCATGTAGCATTTCCAACTAGCCAAGGACCAGGAAACTGAAAAAAAGTCAGAGGAAGGGGGGACACAGTACCTAACAAGTGATTATTCGACCTTTTTGAGTCTGTAGCTTGACACTCAAGGTGTAGTGCAGAATACCCCGCAGGAACTCAAGCAAATGCTTACGACTTGTTAGCAAGTCTGGTGACAGGTGGACTGGAGAAGAAAGCCACTGGCTCAAATGAGCTTTAGGAATGACCTGTTGATTTCATCTAACTCTGTTCTCTTTGTTCCATATAAACTCAAACAAAAGCACTGATTTCCAAACATACCTTCCATTTTTATTTTGCTTTGAAACTTGAGAGCATTTGCGAAGAAAAGAGAGGGGCTCTAGCCACATGGCAAGTATTAGAATCACTTTTCTGGGGATATCATCTCTGGCTCAGCCATTTCAGAAATAACAGTATTTGTGATATGTTTTATGCGAGTGAGACTCTACAGGTTCTTTCCTCCATAGATTTTGCCTTTCATCTACAACAAAGCTGATATCCATCTTTATTTATTACTAAAATCCCCACAGTCTGAAGGGAAAAGGCACAGTCTCTAAAAGAAATTGGACTTCTCTGGGGCTCTGCATCTCAGACTTTCTTTTATGCAAATGACAGCAATAAGGGCAGGAAATCTTGGCTGCCTCCCCAGTGCCAGCTGGGACTGGTGTCTCATTGTGTCTTGTTCTGTGTTTGGCAGCTGCTCGGGATACAATAAATGCTACAAAGCAACAACAACTTGTTGGTGACAGTTTCATAATGCCCATTACAATGTGGGTCTACATCTACCAAATACATTCCCAAGTTTTGCATCCCCCTTCCAGGCAGCCACTTCACGTGATGTGTTGACTGCTAACCAGAACCATAGCAAACCCATCCAAATTAACGACAACAACATCTAAACACACATATTTCAATGTTGAAAACCTCCCCAAACACTTCTTTTTTCTATCAAACAACCTGAAACAAACTTGCAAGGCACTCATGGCAAGCAACAGGTTGGATTTTCTCTATTCTCCTTATTTGTGCTTGAATTTGGTATGAGCTTGACTTTATTGTTGACAACTGCATAGTAAGTAATAATAATTAAAGAATAATAATTTTTTAAATGAGACTATGGATACCCTTTCATTAATCATCTGAAATAAAGGGCAGCAGTGACAATTAAATCTGAACAGAACAGAAATCTTGTGGCTATTCTTCCTTGATTTCTTTTGAAAAGTTTGCCAAGTCTTAATCTGGAGCCATGTGATGCAAAGTTTGCAGAATCAAAGACTGTTACAGTTAGAATGGAGCTTGACATAGACTATAGCAGTAGAGAGAATGCTGGATTTGGGATCAAAAAACTTGCTTTCATTTCCCTGTTCTTCTGTTTAACACTTATGTGACCTTAGTGACCTTTGGGTCTCAATTTACCATCTGTAAATGAGAGGGTTGGCCTAAATGATTTCTAAGGTTCCTTCTAAAGTAATATTACTGTATTGAACACAGGACTTATGAGTTAGGAAAATCTGAGTTCAAATCTTGTTGTTGTTGTTAAATCATTTCATTTATGTCCAACTCTTTGTGACCCCATTTAGGGTGTTCTTGGCAAAGATACAGGAGTGGTTGGCCATTTCCTTCTCCAACTTGTTTTACAGATAAGAAAACTGAGGCAAACAGGGTTAATTGACTGGCCCAGGGTCACACAGGAAGTGTCTGAGGCAGGATTTGAACTCACATTTTCCTGACCCCAGGCCCAACAATCAGTCCATCCACTACACCACCTAGTTGCCCAAATCTAGCCTTTGGTCTAACTAGCTATGTGACCCTGCATTATTAACCTTTCTCTGAACTCCAGTTTCTACAACTGTAAAATGAGGATAATGAAAGCCCTTGCCTTATGGGATTGTTGTGAGGATAAAAAGAGATAGGATATGTAATGCATTGCATAAATTGTTCTATTTTCATTAACCCAGTTCCATCATTTAAAGAGGAGGAGACAAGAAGGGATGTGCAGTGACTAGCCCAAGTCCCATAGGCTGCCACAAGGACCCTGAGTCTAGTGTCCTTTCCACGATAGCAGGCTGTCATGTAGCAAATTTGATCAAAATATGAATCCACTAAAAAATCAAGGTGGAAAAAGCAAGCATATACAAAGCTGATCCCAGGGCTGGCTTGTAGATACTATCTTGGCCTATTCCAAATAGTGACGTGGTAGAAAGAGCCATTGACTTGGGATCGGCAGACCTGGTGTGAATTTCTCTATCCTCCTCATTCGTACTTGAATATGATATTCAAAACCATATGCTGACTCAATGTTGGCAAATCACTCAACCCCTTTGTCTCACTGTCTTCATCTGCAAAATTAGGAGGTTGATGTTCCATCTGTGATATACAGCTTTTCTCATAGAGTTGTTATGAAGAAAGACTTGTGAATTATTATTATTATTATAACTATTGTTGTTGTTATTCCATATGGTGTAATGAAATGCCTGCATGGATTCAGTAATCCCAACCAGGCCTACTCATCAGTGGGGACCACTGTTCAGGATAAACAGGAAGATTTTTTGTTCATTTCCCTGGAGCAAAAGAGGTACCTCCAGAGCTTTGCTGAACTCGTGTTTCAATGATTCTTGAATCTTGAGAGGATGATACTCTGAGCATCTCATACTATGGGACCACGGTTATAAGTCTGACTGTGTTATAACAAGAACAGCTGCTTGCACTGTCTCCTTTTACTAGAATGGAAGCTCCTCAAGGGCAGAGACCCTGTTTGCTTTTGTATGTGTACCCTCCGTGTTCAGCACATTGTTCAACACATAGTAAGAGCTTAAATAAATACATTTCCATCCATCCATTCATTCTGGAAACCTATGGTATGCATTATTTCACTACATCCCCACAGTGCTGTGAGGTAAAGAGTACAAGTATCATTATCTCTATTTCATGGGTGAGAAACCTATGGTTCTGAAAGGTTGTGATGTGCCCTAAGCCACAAAGTTAATCATCTAAGACTTGAACTGAGGTTCTACAAATCTTTATGGCAACAGTTTTGAGCAGACTCCCAGACCAACCTATTACTGCTATCATCATCATCACCCCCATCATCACCCTCATCATCCTTATGAATTCCATGGTATATAAAATCATATTACCATGAGATTAGGTGATGCAGTGGATAGAGTGCTGGGCCTGGAGTCAGAAAGACTCCTCTTCCTGAGTTCAAATCCATTTGCAAACACTAGCTGTGTGACCCTGGGTAAGTCAGTTAACCCTGTTTGCCTCAGTTTCCTTATCTGTAAAGTGAGCTAGAAAAGTCCATGGCAAACCAAAACCCCAAATGGGGTCACAGAGAGTGAAGAACAACTAAAAATGAATTAAGCAACACCGCCACCTGCACTTGGAGAAATTGGCCCATGATGTAATTTCTATGAGGCAATGTGGCATGGTAGAGAATTGACCTTAGAGTCAAAAATTAGGTTAAAATCTCAATTCTGACATATCCTGACCCTGGGCAAGTCTCCTTGCTTCTCAATGCTCTAGCCAACTCTCTAAAACTCTGAGCTGCAGAGAAAGTGCTAATCTGCATTGATAGGGGCATTTCTTCATCTGGGACTTCCTTATGTAAAAAAATTTCTTTCTCATCCCTTTATTTAAACGAATAATAGAATGTTAAAGCAAGAAGGTCCCTTAGAGAACATTTAATCCAACCCTCTTGTTTTATATGCTGAAGTCCAGGGAGCATGATTTCCTCAATATTACATAGCAAGTTCATGGCAGGTCCAGGACTAAAATCCAGATCTCCCGACTTCCCCTCTGATGCTTATTCCACTATTCCACTTTTGGAGGAGAGAAGAAAAGCTTTTATCAGGTGGTTACTGTGTGTCAGGCACCGTGCTAAACACTTTAGAAATATCTTATTTGATTCTCTCAACAACCCTGGGAGGTAGGTACTAATATTATTTCATTTTACAGATGAGGAAATTGAGGCAGAGGATAAGTAACTTGTCCAGGGTCACACAGCTGGTGTCTAAGGCTGGGTTTGAACTCCAGTCTTCCTGACTCCAGACACAGCACTGTAGACACTTTACCACCTGGCTGCAAATAGAGGGTAAGCATGATATCTCCTTTGTATAGAGAACTTAACCCCAAAGTAGATTCTTCAGAAAAACCTGGTATTTGTTTGAGAGGAGATGATGAGGGTGGAAGGATGCTAGGAGGTTAATATAATCCTAGCCTGAATTGCCTTACGATCTTTCCTCTTTCCTATGGGGCTATCCCTATTTTGTCAACATTATAGTCAGTAAGTTAACAAATATTTTGTTAAATGATCATAAATGCTGTACTAAGTGTTGTTGATTTAAGAAAAGGCAAAAAAAAGTCTTTGCCACCATGAAGCTCATATTGTATTGAAGAAGTCAAGGGCATATACAGATTTTTTGTTGTTGTTGAGTTTTTTCATTTGTTTCTGACCCTTCATGACCCCATTTGGGTCTTGCTTAGCAAAGATACTGAAGTGGTTTTATCATTTTCTTCTCCAGCTCATTTTATAGATAAGGAAATTGAGGTAGACAGAGTATAAGTGACTTGCCAAGGGTCACACAGCTAGTAAGTGTCTGAACAACACATGAAGAGGAGTCTTCCCAACTCCAGACCTGGCACTCTAACTCCTGTACGACCTAGCTGCCCATGTACAGAGCAGATGGTAGATAATCTCAGAAAGGAAGGCTGGTAGGACCTGGAAAGGGCTCCTGAAGAAGCTGGGATTGGAACTAAATCTTGAGGAAAAACAGAGAAATCGAGATATGGAGGTAACAAAGTCATTTCACAGTTGCCTCATGGGCTTTAATTTTCTTCCCAAACAGATTAGCTGCTTGACTGAGTTAGTGGAATGCCTAGGCATTAAAAAGAGAGAGAAGACATATGTGACACATGTGGATAACCAGTTGAGTGAGAACTTGGTGCCAGCAAATGAAAAGTCCCATGTGTGCCTCTGAACCCATGCAAATGGAGTGCTTATCTTACCCAGCATCTTAGAGATGTGAACCCGGCACAAGGCTCTTCTTTCAGTGAGTGTGATGGAGAAACAGGAGACATAAACTACAGAATTATTCTCCCAGTAACTATACTTATTTCCCTATTTTATATTCTACTTGGGATATATGTGGGCCATTTGTAAAAACAAACAAAAACAAAAACAGACCAAAAAAACCCCTTTCAAACCAGAAGAATCACTAGATTTAGAGCTGGGAGGGACCTCAGAGATCAATAGTCTTTCCCCAGCCCCCAGCCCCATTTTACAAGTAAGGAAAAGTAGACTTCAAGAAAGGAAGTGACTTGCCTTACGTTTTAGGAATGTAGCTGTGCCTTAAAGGTCACTAAATCCAATTTACTTATTATACAGATGAGGAAACTATGGCCCAGAGACTTGTGACTTGCCCAGAGTCCAGATCTTCCTGATATGGGGTCAGTTCTCTGTCTACCACATCAGTTGCCTCTCAGGATCCATAGAAAGTATCAGGTGATTTTGTTGATAGAGGTACCAGAGTTGAGATTGGAAGAACATTAGAGATTCTAAGAGGTGGAGGTGAATAGAGAGTGGATTCCAGGCAGAGGGTAAGAGTGAATATCGTATATTAAGAAAATCAGGACGGCCAAATTGACTGGACTGCAGAATACATTTGTTGTTCAGTCATTCAGTCATTAATGATGCCATGGATGATACTGTTTCCTTGGCAAAGATACTGCAGTGGTTTGTCATTTCTTTCTCCCATAATATAAGTCTTAAAAAGATGGCTGAATTCAGGTTATGAAGGGATCTAAACTTAAAAGCAAACCTAAAAGTCCTATATAAATTATACTTATAATTATAATAATGATTTTATTATGAGAGTACAACTCCAATTAAAGATCAATAGATACTTATCTAGCAGTGAGTACTGAGAAAGAGCAGTCAGAAAGAAGGGAAGGAATCCAAAGGTGGGCAATCTTACGTGCACTCTAGATTTTGAAAGAGGAAAAAGGATAGAGGGGATACCACAAACTAAAATTCTCTGGTAACTCTCAGGAATGAAATCCGAAAAACAGAAATAGTTCCTTTGAAAAAGCAAGGGGAAAGCTCTCTAAAGAAACTGATGTTGTTGTACAGGGAATTCAATGACAAATTTGGGTTCTTAAAACATGTAGATGGAAACAAAGGCAGGTTAGGAAAGGTGAACACAAAAAAGTGTCATGGGCTTATATATAACAGCAAAAAAAATCTCAGAATTAGCAGAGGCTAAGAATGTATAATAAAGAAACAAAAAAGGACTTTTTAAGGCACATCAGTATAAAATAGAAAGAACAAATAATGGAAGGCCCTTGAACTGGCATCAGAAAGCAGAAAATTCTCTCTCATTAGAAATCTCCAAATGAAGACCAAAGAGCCACTTGTTGGGAATTCCTCTTATGGACATAGTTTGGACTAAAGGACCTCTGAGGTCCCTTCCATCTCTGAAATTCTGTGCTTGGATGACATTCAAGGTTTCTTCCACTTTTAACTTTCTATCACTGTAATTCTATGTCTTCTTAGTGAATCCTTCAGTGTCATTTGGATTGGAGAGAATCTTGCCTAGTTGTGTTAACTTGTTTCTCTTGAAAAATGGTTAGGAAGCCATTTTTACCCCAAACTCCTAGAATTTCTTGGGAAGCAGTAATAAATGGAATACTCCCACAGAAGCATTATTGGTTTATCTTTTCATCATTAGATAACATAGCCATTCTGTGGGGTAGGCTCTATAAGCACAGAGTTGCTTAAGTGGCATAAATGTGACAGGAAGAAACACCTATCCCCAAAATGTCTTTCTCTACCAACCTCTTACTGATATTTAAAATTTTCATTTAAGAGTTCTTCCTTTTGGTTAAAGAGTCAATCCCTATACAAGTGCAAATGTTATTACTCACAGGTACCTAGAGCAGGAAGGCAGCCATTGTTTGCAATAGCCCCAGCCAGGGCATCAGCCTCTTTCCCTCACTGAGACTTCCAGTCAACAGCATATAAAAACATAAAGCAACCCACTCCTCTGGGCTGAGGTCTTTAAATGGTCCTACGCTGTGGCTGTAGAGCTAAGAGTATCAACGGGAAAGAGAACAAGAGAGGCAAATGAGGCATTCTTGTAGCGATGGAAGCCCTAGAAAGACTTGTTACCTGGACAGTTTCCTTGTGCTTTCTGCCTGTCTAGGAAAGTCTTATTCATTGAGATCAGCAGACTAAGGTCTCAGGCACAGAATACAGCAAATTTGCTGGGTGACCTGTGTTACAAGGGCAACAATAGCTTTACCCTTGGTAACAGCTCCTGGGACTTTCCTCTCTGTATGCTTGGTTCTGAGGTCACAGGACTTGGAAACCAAAGAAACTTTTCAGTGAAACTGAGTTGAGAGAATCCAGGCGGTACTGTTTAGGCTTAGTTCAGGAAAATTGACTAGGAAGCTGTTCAAGCTCTAGAAGAGGCCAACCAGAGGTTTGCCAAGCAAAATCCAGGGGGAGAGGGGCTGAGGCAACAAGTCAAGGGACTATGAAAGGAGATGTTTTGACCTGAGCCTAAAAGGGGTGGACCTAGAAAAAAAAAAGCTTTGGTCCAAAAATAATAACTTAGGGTAGTTCAGTTCAAGTACTAACTCCTTCAAAAGTCCTTTCTTGATTCCCTCAGCAGTTAGTACCTAGCAAACATTTTGAATATAGCTGTGAATATGTTGCAGTTCTCCAGTGGGATGTCAGCTCCTAGAAGGCAAGATCTGTCTTACTTTTGAACTTTTATCCCCAGTGCCCAGCAAAGAGATTCATGAGTGGTCATTGATTGATTGATTGATTGGACTCTAGTTCCTAGAAAGGCTGACAAAATGAAGGTAGGATCAGCTATGGAAGGACAAGAGTGTTACCAAGACAAGGACCAAAATATGGGAGAGCTATTTGGGGACCCAGGTATGCCTGGGGTACAGGATAGCTAGAGATTAAAAATGCTGGTCAAAAGGAAATAGCTGTACATTGGGAGGCATCAAGGATATGTGACTACTCACAATGGCCAATTAATTAGGTTTGGGCTTGTTTAAGAGGCATAGTGGAAAGACATGAATTTGGAGGCAGAGGATCTAAGTTCAAGTCTTTATTCTGGTACTACCTTTGTGAGCTGGGGGACTGAACCTCTGGGGCTCTCAGCTGCTAACCTGTTAGATGAGAGGCTAGACTAGTCCTAAGATCCAGTGGGACATAGTCCTGACATTGCCTCATGAAAGACCAAGTAGTAGAAACTAGTCCTGGCATGTGGTGATAGAAAAGAGTACAAGTGATTGGATTGGTATAGAGAGTCATAGCAGTGAGTGAGTGGTGGACAGAGTTCAGTAGTGGCAAAGGAAGTCAGTTGAACATGTATTAGGCGATTGGGAGCCCTGGGGGGTTTTGAATTGGTCTGGAGTAGGAGCAGTAATCTGGTAAAATGGAGAAATGGAGACAAGTGAATTGAGAGCAGTGAGCTTGTTAAATTAATACTCAGCTCTGTTTAAGCTGGGGCTTGTAGCCTCGTGGATGCTCAGGGATTTTTGTTCTGGTCCTGTCAACAAGTACTTATTAAGTAATAAAAGGCAAAAAACAAAAAACAAATAGAAAAAAAAAAGAATCCCATTCCTTATTCCCAAGGAGCTCCCAGTCTAATGAGGGAGACTGTGCAAACACGACATAAAAATTCAGGATAAATGAGAAACAGGAGGAAAGCACTTGCTTTCATGAGGTTGAAGAAAGCCCTCTCGTGGAAGACAGGACTTGAGCTGAGCCTTGAAGGAAGGCAAGAGATGGAAATAATGAGATATAATTCCAAGCATAAGAGACAGCCATTAAAAATGCCTCAAGTCAGGAGGTGGAGTTCTTGTTCAAGGAACATCGAGGAAGATTTCAGAGTCCACGTAAGGGAATAAGGCATAAGAAGACTGCAAAGGTAGGAAGGAGTAAATTTATGAAGGGCATTGAATGCTAAACAGAAGATTTTATATTTGATACTGTAGGTAATAGGGAGCTACTGGAATTTATTAGATAGGAGGTGACATGGTAAAACCTTCATTTTAGAAAGATTGTTTTGACAGCAAAGTGAAGGACAGACTAGATGAGGAAGAGACCAGCCAGCAGGCTATTGACATAGTTCAGGAGTGAGATGTTAAGTGCCTGTATCAGGGTTGTGGTAATGTTAGAGAGGAGGGGGCCTATAAGAGAGATGTTATGAAGGTAGAAATGATAGGACTTGGCAATTAATTTAATATGGAGAGAGTGTGAGAAAGAAGGAGAAGTTGATGACACCTTGGTTGCAAACCTGGGTAACTAGGAGGATGGTGATACTGTCAACAACGGTAAGGTAGTTAGGAAGAGGGGAAAGTGGGGGGTGGAGAGGAAAGATAATGAGTTCAGTTTTGGATGTGTTGAGTTTAATATGTCTAGGGGGTATCCAGTTTAAGATGTACAGTGGATAGTTAGAAATGGGAGACTGGAGGTTGTAGTTAAATAAGTAGATTTGAGAATCATCAACATAGAAATGATAACTGAATTCATGAGATTCATGGGAGCTGATAAGATCACCCAGTGAAATAGCATAAAGGGAGGAGAGAACCCAAGACAGAGCCCTGGAAGATATCAACCTTTAGTGGGCATGACTTTTATGAAGGTCTAGGAAAGGAGATTGAGAAGGATCAGTCAGTCAGGTAAGAGGAAAATTAGGATAGAATAAGTTACACAGATACCTAGAGAGATGATGGTATCAAGGAAAAGAGGGTGATTAATAGTGTCAAAGGCTACAGAGAGGTCAAGAAGAATGAGGAATGAAACAAATCCTTTAGATTTGACAATTAAGAAATTATAATTTTTGGAGAGAGCAGTTTCAGTTGAATGATGTCAGAAGCCAGAATGTAGAGAATTAAAAAGAGTGAGGGGAAAGGAAGTATCTATTATATATTATCTATTGTAGTATCTATTATAGATAGCCTTCTCAAGGAGTTGTAGCCAGTCAAGGGAAGAGAGATATAGAATGATAGCTAACAGGGATGGGTGGATCCAATAAAGGATTTTCGAGGATGGGGAGACACAAATATACTTATAGGAAGTAGGAAAGCAGCTAACAAGAAGACAGGGAGAGAGTATAAATCAGTGAGAAATTATGGATGATAGAGGCAGCAATCAGCTAGGGAAGACGGAATGGATCAGACAAGTTGTTCAGGTAGAGGGGCTTGTTTGCCTCAGTAAGGAAACGGTCCACCTCTTCATATGAAATAGGAGTGAAGGAGATGATAACAGAAGGCAGTTGAATGATGTTAGATGAGGAGAGGAGAAAAGGGAACTTTCGGCAAATAGTCTCAATTTTTTCCCTCTGTAAAATAGGAGGCAAACTTCTTAGCTGGGAGTGTGGGAAGGAGTACAACTATGGGAGGTTTGAGGAGGGAATAAAAGGTTTAGAAGAGCCCCAGAGGTGAGTGGGATAGTGAATTGATTAGGGATTTGGTATGAATGTAATTGCATTCCAGGGGTGGCTGTGTTGTCTTCTGGGCCCTATTGCCAGTTACCAGGAAGTGTTTTTGGAATCAGTAATCTGTGACAAAGAAGCCCAGTCATAGCCTACACCTGAATAAGAAATTTCTTACCTATCTGTTATCTCCATAAGGAAGGAGAACAACATTCTATATGACCAAACTATTGTACAATGTGAAAGTATTTACAGATCCTATACATGATTGCACGCCACCATGGGGGGGGGGGGGGAAGGGAGGGGAGAAAATCTGAAACCCAAGTGATTGTGGAACTGAATCTTGTAAATTAAAAGTAAATGAGTAAATAAAAAATAAATTTAAAAAAAAAAAAAAAAGGAAGGAGAACAACAGACTGGGCAAGGGGAGAAAGAACTCTGGGCAGTGAAGAAAATCAGAACGACTGTCCTTGAGAGGGCCCTGGTGCCAGTAGACAAGGAACCTAGAGGCAATGACTGGAGAAACAACCAGCAGCAAGAATGATGTCGTGGAGAGCTGCCGAAACAATGGAGCCTGGTGCGGCTCCTGCCATGGGACTGGATTGATTCCAGAAGTGGGGGTGGGCTGAGGCTAGGTGGGTGTTAAGTGGTCCCACCTGCAGGGATGTGATGGCAGGGAGCCAGGGTGCTCATGATTACAGCAGGTGGTGGTCGACTGAAGCTCTGGAGCTTGTTAGAAAAGTGATTGTGTGTGTGTGTGTGTGTGTGTGTGTGTGTGTGTGTGTGTGTGTGTGTGTGTGTGTGTGTGTGTAAGAGACAGAGACAGAATGAAGAGAGGAGTGAGAGAGAATTTGCAGTAAATGTATGAGCTTTGATGATGAGCTTTTTCACAGGAAAAAAAAGATCTCTTCCTACCGTCAAAACATAATCCCATCAAACGATGTTAGGACAATCAACCAAAAGAAAGTTTCTGACAGGAGAAAGCACATATGGAAAAGAGAATGAACTCCATCTTCATTGGTAATTTGTCGATAATAGTGGTGGCAGATTTTGCTTTACGAAGAACAGGATTGCAGGTATCAAAAGTAACACCTTAGAGTCAAAGACCAATTGTTCAAAATACAAGTAGGTGAACATTAAGACACCAGCAGCACAAGGAGGCATGCTTTCCTCAAAAAAATGAAAGAACTTGGGTGGTTACAATCAGGGCTGCTCAGAAACCATCAGTAGCCCCTTATAGCCTCTGTCATTATTACTCATTTGTGTCCTGTTCTTCATGAACCGCTGGACCATACTGTCTATGCCATAGACTCTACGAGGTTTTCTTGGCAGAGATATTGGAGTGATTTGCCACTTTCTTCTTCAACTCATTTTAAAAATGAGGAAACTGAGGCAAACAGAGTTAAGTGGCTTAGCTGTGGTCACACAACTAGTCACACACAAGTGTCTTAAAGCCAAATTTGAACTCAGATCTTCCTGACTCCAGGCCTAAACCTCTATCTACTCTAGCCACCTAGATGCCTAGTATAAATTAAAAACATCAGTCTGGCATTTAAGGCCCTCCAAGATACGACTTTGTCCTTCATTTCCAGAATTATCTCATATTATTACCCTTCATATACCCTATGCTTCAGCCAAACTGAACTACTAACTGGCTCTCAAACTCTACGTGCCATCACCTCACTCTCTGCATTCAGGGAAGCCATACCCCATGCCTGGAATCACATTCCATTTCCACCTTGCAAATCCTTCTCTTCTTTAAGGTTCAATTCATGTGTCCCTTTCTTTGTAAAGTCTTCCCTGATCTTCCCCCTATCCTGCCTAAAGGTATTCTTTCGCTTCTCAGATTTCCTAAAACACACCTGCACCTCCAGTTTGACTTCATCATGCCCCATCTTGTGTTGTGCTCTTTCTGTCATATCCTGCTTGCTCCAACTCCAATAGAAAATAAGTTCCTTGAGGGCAAGGCATAGTTTGGTGGTGGTTGTTGTTTTTTTGAATCATGGGCATGTATAAATGTGTGTTGAACTGAATTGCCCAACAGCTGACTGTGCTTCCTTACTAAGTTTTAAATTCCTCATCATTGGAAGCATTGAAACCAAGACTAATTGATGATTTATCAAGGAGGTTGTTAAGTGGATTACTGCATTAAATGAGTGGTTGAACTAGATTACTTCCAATATCTGCTTTAACTATAAGAGTTTATGATTCTAGGTATTTAAATTCACACTATTCCAAGTTATAATTATGTTAAATGTGCTAATTAGTTCCAGTCCAATGGAAAGAAGCAATGCTAATTCAAATAATGCAACCACTTCATGGGATTAATTATTCTCACTAATGGGAACCTAGCTTGATAAGGCTATGATCACATTCTTTTTAAAATCTCTTTGTGTACCTGCTATATTCTCAATTAGATGGTAAGCTATTCGTATAGCAACTATTGCATTCCATCCGTAGGACCATAGATTTAGAGCTGGAGGGGATCCTATAAGCTATTGAATCTAAACCTCTCCTTTTACAGATGAGGAAACTGAGGCCCAGAGAGGTATCGTGGCTTGTCCAACATCACACAGGTAGTGACAGAAGTAGGATTGAACATAAATATTCTGATTCAAAAGTAGGCTTGTTTCCACTTGACCTCTCATTTCCATGCTCTTGATACCAGCCAACATGTGGGGCATAGGAGTCAGGGCTTAGGGAAGGCAGAGAGGAGCAAAGCATAGAATTCAGTCTCCTCAAAGGCAGAACCTATTTAGTTGGTGGCTCTGTCGGACCAGTGTCTCATAGGGAAGATGCTGAATGCTTGCCCAAAAGGACCATTGGTGTAGAGTTAGAAGGGAAAATGAGACAAGTTAGTTCAATCCCATCCTTTTGCATTTCTTTTGTCCAGTTGTTAGGTCCTTGAGCCCTGCTCTCCTTTGCCACCTCTTCCACGAAGTCTTCACTGATACCTCCAGTAGGAAGGGCTCTCTTCATCCTCTAAGAAAGAGAGAACCCGAACCCTTCCTCCTCTGAATTCTCATAGCTCTCTGTATCCCTCGGATGGCATTCACTACATTCTGTCTTACGTTGGTATTGATCACAACAGGGTTATTGTGCCCTGACTTCTTTTGGGCAATGTTTCTGTGTCTTATTGACTTGATTTCCCTCACAGTGCCTAATCCAATACCCTTCATTCAGGAAGTAAGCACTTTAAAAATGTTTGCTGAATGAATCCATGACCCCCATAGTATCTGGTACACAGGAGGCATGCAAAGCATATTCCCTGGGTGAATAAATGAAGATTCAAACAGAAAGGGTGGAGAATGTCACAGTGGGGAAAGGTCACCTCACCAGTGGTTCATAAGACAAGATAGATTTCCTCCTAAAGCAACACAAAAGTCAGATATATCATTATTAACACTAAAAAGAGATGCTAGTCTTTTATCTGGTTGTTGTTGTTCTTCTTAGCTGAAAAATATCTAGTTTTAGTTGTCAAACCGTAAGATAGAAACTCTGTGCTACCTTGGAGGAAAGTGTGCGAGGAGTCCCTGCCCCCTCCCAAGCCCATCTGCAATAGAGCTGGCTCCGGTATGGATACCACACGAAACTGAGTCAATTTACAGTATTGACTTTTTTCATTCTAGGATTCCAAATTGTTACCACAATACCTCATGAGCCGTTCTAAAAATATGAATAATTCAGCAAGTCCCTCTCTCAGAGGATTGAGGCTACTTTTCTTAGCTGATAAATGCCAGCTAACCACACAGTGAAAGTAAATTACACTACACTGATAGAATCTTCTGGGGGAGAATTTAAAGTGGGGCAAATAAACAAAGGAAATGGAATTTTCTGCCCACATTCCTTGACAGAGACATAACTAAAGTTGGACAACCGAGAATTTCCCCAGGGTACTGGATTTCAGGGCAACTAACACCTTTTTGATGTCTTTCAACAGCTACAGACAATAGAGCTTTGCTCCTAGTTAGTAACAATCATTTGTTAAAATAGGAAGGTACAAGATGGTAGACTATAGAGAGCTCCTTCTCCACCCTACCCTACCCTACTCTCTCACTCCCATGAAGCAGTGTTCCCAGTGTGAGCATCCTGGAGTCTGCCTTCCCACCATAGAGTGTCAGTCTTCCCTCCCCCTTCCAACTGAGGATGCACTCTGCGTTGTTTACTCTGGGTGCAAAAATTCCTCATCATGGCTCTGTCCCTCACTCCTACTCCTGACCAGGCCCTATGTCCACCACCAACATCCCTGACACTTTGAGTGACATGTGGAGAAGGGGAAAGAGAGAAAAAGAAAAGAGGATTAAATGAGAATAGGGTATCAGAAGAAAAAAAAATTAGGAGAGAAATGGAAGAGAGGAAGATGGGAAGAGAAAGTAAGAAGATTTAACTGGAGCCAACTAAAATATATCACAAATGTGTGTGCGTTGTGTTTGTGTGTGTACCCGCGTGCATGTTGGGGGTGGTGATAATATGCTGTTTCCTTCGATCTGAGGTCCTATTGTTAGAGTGCCCCCAAGATTATTTATTTCCCAGGATACCTCATTCTATCCCAGTCCCTAAGTATAGAAAAGGTCTAGACCTTTTCTACATTTCAAATAGGTTACAGAAGAATCTTGTCTCAGGAATATTAATAATTAATCAGTAAGCATGTGTACATACTTGCTGAAGCTTCTTGGGCAGCTAGGTGGCCCAGTGGATAGAGCACCAGGCCTAGAGTGAAAAAAACTTCATCTTTTTGAGTTCAAATCCAGCCTTAGACATTTACTAGCTGTGTGACCATGGGTAAGTCACTTAACCCTGTTTGCTTCAGTCCCTCATCTGTAAAATGAGCTGGGGAGGAAATGGCAAACTGCTCTGGGATCTTTGCCAAGAATATCCTAAAATGGGGTCACAAAGAGTCAGATGTGATTGAAACAACTGAACAACACTGAAGTTTCTAGAATAGCGGAATGATGTAGCCATAATGAGAGGATGGGGAGATTTGAGGCAGGGAAACTTATTAGGAAATTATTGAAATATTTCAAGGTGATGAGGGTCAGAGCTAAGGAGGTGGCCATGCATGTTGAGAGAATGGAATCAAGGTGATAGGTTGTTATAGAAGTAGAGTTTATGAGACTTGACAACCGATTGGATGGATATAAGGGGTGAGGGAAAGTAAGGTTATTAAGAATGACTCCAAGGTTATGAACCTGATGGACTGGAAGGATAATAGTACCCTCAACAGAAATGAGAAAGTTATATCTTTGAAGAGTGAATTTTGGGGGAAAAAATAATGAGTTCTGTTTTGCATATTTTGAATCTGAGGTGCCTATGAGACATCAGTGGGGAAAGTTCAACAGGCATTTTGGGATATGAGGCCAGAACTGGGGAGACTAAGGTTAGATGTACAGATCTTGGAGTTTTCTGCATAGAGATGATCATTGAAGCATAGGAGCTGATGAAATTACCAAGAGAGGGAAGAGGGCCCAGTGTGGAGCCTTGGGGGACACCCACAATTATGGGGTGGGGCAATGATCCAACAAAGGAGACTGATAAGGAGTAGCCAGATAGGAGACTGACTAGGCAAGAGTATCAGCAAGAAAACATGGAAAGGAGATGATGTCCAGCAGGAGGGGTGGTCAACAGTGCCAAAAAGTGTAGAAAAGCCCCAAATGGAGGGCTTGGGAATTAAGAGATCGTCAGTAGCAATTTCAATTGAACCTCCTCTCTCTAGAATTCTATACTCCTTACAGAATTCTTAAGCACTTGTTTGTGTCTTTTTCTCCAATAAGATGCTCTTTTGGAGTTGATTCCCAAGCATGACTGGCCCTGGCTTCGCTTTTGGTTAATCTGAACATTTTGGGTGGAAAGGGGTGAGAAAACTGAATTTAAGTCTTGATTGTACAATCTATGAAGAATACTAGAATGGTAGGCTATCAGAATTAGCAGGGCATTTGAAATCTTCTGGTCCAACTCTGTTATTTTACAAAGGAATTAACTGAGTTGTGGAGAAGGGAAGTGACTTACCCAAAGTCACCACACTGCAAATGGCAGGTCTGGGATTCAAACCTACTTCTCAGTCCAGACAAGTCAAGTCAACATGCATTTAAGAAGTGCCTACTATGTGTTAGGAACAATGCTAAGCACTGAGGATTAAAAATAAAAGACAAAACCAGTTCCTGCTCTCAAGGAGCTCCTAGTTTAATGGGGGGGGGGGGACAATATAAGTCCAAGCAAGATATAGATGTGATAAAAAAAAAAAGTTGGAGATAATTAATAGAGGGAAGGCATTAGCATTAAGGGGGGTTGGAAAAATTATTTCAATTTTAGACACGTTGAATTGAAGATATCTATGGGAAATCTAGTCTAAGATGGAGGCTCTGGAGATGGGAGACTGAAGGTCAATGGAAAAGTAAGGGCTAGATAAGTAGATACGAAAAATCGTTAGCAAAGAGATGATAGTTTAATCTCTGGGATCTGATGAAATCATCAATAGAACAGTAGAAGAAAAAAGACTTCAGGCTAGAGCTTTGGAGAACATCTACAGTGAATAGGCATGACTCAGATGAAGAAAAAGGAGAATGAGAAATAGTGGGCAGATAGGTAGAAGAGAATCAGGAGAAAGATAGAACAATCTCACCAACCAAATTATTTCATTTTAACAACCTAGTTTTCAATTTGTCTACCCACAAGCAAGTAACAAGCACAGTTATGTATTGAGAACTCACTATGGGCTTATACTATGTCTTTGTTATTCATCCTAAAATTATATCTTGGGTTTTTCTTCCTTTAACCCTTATGGGGTCAAGTCCTAGTTCCTTACCCATAGAGATGATTCATTCAATGGTTCTCAGTAGTACAGTCCATGGATGAGAGGGAGTCAGTGGGCCTGTGTACCCCAGGAATCTTATCCTAAAGGCAGAAAGCCTTTTTTATGGGGGAGAGGAGTCACGAAGAGTCTGACAAAACTGACTATAATAAACACATTTATTGAGCATCCACTGTGGGAAAAGGATCATATTACGTAAGGTATTGTAGGAGGCTACTGCAATCCCTTTTTGATCTTTTCTATTCAATAAGCATTTTTAAAGCATTTGCTTTGTGCCGACCACTAAATACAAGAGCAACAAAGAAAAACAAAACAGTACCTGACTTCAAGAACTTTGCCTTCTACTAGCACACACTACTTATGTGTGCCTACATAAGTAAATATATATGTATATATGTATATATCTATATCTATATGTATACATATATGTATATATGTATATATCTATATCTATATATATATATATATATACACACATATATATTCAAAGTAAATACAAAGTAATTTGGATGGTTGTAGAGGAGCATTAGGTGGTATGATGAATAGAGGACCCAGTCAGGAAGATATGAGTTCAAATCCAGCCTCAGATACTTACTGGCTATGTGACCCTGGGAAAGTGACTTAAGTCCTATTTGCCTTAGTTACTCATCTATAAAATGGGTACACACTGGACAAGGAAATGGCAAGCCACTCCAGTATCTTTGCCAAGAAAACCTAATGGACAAGTTCATGGGATCACAAAGAGTGGGACATGACATAACAGCAAAAGGAGTATTAATAAGGTAGGGGGATCAGATAAAGCCTCCTGTAGGAGGCTTCACCTAAGTGGAAGCTGGAAGAGAGCCAAGGATCCTGGGCAAAGGTGTGGAAGCAGGAGAAAGAATGTTCTCTATAAGGAACAATAAGTTAGTTTGTCTGGAATGCAAAGTATATAATGAAGTACTATGAAGTAGGTCCAGAAAGATGGGCTGAGTTTGACTATGAAGGAATAAAATAAACAAAACGGACATGTGATAAATGAATGAAGAAATGAATGGTCATTTTACTAAATGCTAATTATGTTCTAGAACTGTGCTACCTGCCCCCAAGCAGTTCACATTCCAAGGAGAAGACAGCACAGAGGAAAGGTGGCAAGGGACAGGAATTTTGGCCTGGGCAGTCAAAACTTGATGAATTGATGTCTAGAGAAGTCAATTCAAACCCGCTTTCTGGAAGCAATGATACTATTAATTTGATTACTTCACCCAGAGTGAAGGTAAGCAAGGTTTAGGGCCTGGGGTCAACTAGTAGATATAGTAGACTAAATAGGCTAGTTTCCACTCAGTCACCAAGAGGGTTAGGCCCTAAGAAGGGAGTTCCAGATATGAATGAGTCCCAAGGGAGAGGGCTAATGGATTGTAAAGGTCTAGGGTAAACTTTACAGAACAAATCCCCGTAATACAAGGATTTCTTCTATGATGCTTGGACTCGGTCAAAAGGCTACACCTGAGGACCTAGAAGGCCATATGTGGCCTCAAGGCCGCAGGTTCCCCGCCCCTGGTCTCGGCTTTTGGAGAGCCAGAGCCAGGTCACATTTGGAAGATGCTGATACACATGGAAAGAAGAGGGGCAGCAGTGGCCAGGGGATATTATAGAATGTGTCAATGGCTGGATGATCAATGAAACGTGGTGGAAAATAAATACTTTTCCTGCAGCTAGTTGGTGCAATGAATAGGAATGGTAGACCTGAAGTCAGGAAGGCCTGTTTGTGTTTAAATGCAGCTTCAGCAGTCACTATCTGTGTGACTCTGAGCAAGGCACCTAACGTCTGTCTGTCTCAGTTTCTTCATCTGTAAAGCAGGAATAACAATGGCTCCTGTCTCCCAGGGCTGTTGTGAGGACAAAGGATTTGTAAAGCACTTTGCAAACCTGAAAGTATTAAATAAATACCAGCTATTATTTTCAGAAATTTTCTTTTTTAGTTGTGGGTTTCCACATTCCCCCCTCCCCAGATCTTATACATTTGTGATAAAGCAGCCTCAAAAACAGTACAGGTGTGTGTATGCACGCAATATGCACATGTATACATATACAGTTATATATATACATACTTACAGATAAATCTATAACTACATATATATGTATAAAAAGATATATATATATATATATATATATATATGTATGTATCCATTAGAATTTATCAAAAATAACACCATTCCCTTTACCCTTTTCTACCCAAATACTTCACTGGTTGAGCTGTCAATCAGGTCAACCAACCTATTGTAAATTATTATTATAATCTTTGATGACTGACAACACAACCAGCCAATGAAACTGGACACAAGATTATTAAGCTTACTAAACAGGAAAAGAAAGTCCTTGGCAGTAATATATAGATGTCAATTGCTCTTTATTTCCTTGGAAAACTCCAGTTCAACAGGGGACATTACAGAAGCTCTTGGCTGCTTAGCATCTCCTTCAACCCAAAGGTTATTGGCTGAACAGGGAGGATCTCCACTTGGGTTCTGCACGTTGCCAAATGGTTACATAAAGGTTTTGTGGATGTTCATGACAGGCTGCATATACATACAAAAACCATGTCTCTTATGTAACTAGCACTAGCTATGATCTTAAATGCTAAGTACCTAAAGAAGTAAGAGGGCTGAAAAAAAAGGACATTGATTCAAACATGAGAGAGTCTGGGTTCAAATCCTTCTCCTAACATTTCTGCCTTTGTGACCTTGGGCAAGTCACAACTTCTGTAGGTGTAAGTTTCCATATCTGTAAAATGAGAGGGCTGGGATTCAATGGTCTCTGAAGTCCCTGCTAGCTCTAAATTTATGATCCTATCAGACAATTTATGGAGGAATTACGAACAATGAAAATAAGTATGACTATTATGAAAAGGCTTCTCTAGGAAGAGAAGGGGTGATATGGAAATATGACTGGTCAATCAGGTCCCAGTTATGGAGAAGGTGGTTTTGCTTTTGTCCTCTGAAACCTCGAAGGAATCGAAAGGTCGGTTGCTATCTTTGGAATGCTCTGGTGGGAGGAGGGAGTGGGCAGGGTGGGGAGATCAGACTCCCCAGGAGACAGTCACAAAGAGCCATTCATCTCCCAGAGGAGGCTTTGCCCGGCAAGTTGCTGACTCAGCGGCATGTGTGGGCAGGTGAGCTCCCTCCAAGAGGGCAGGGCAATGTTTTCTGCCTCCTGTTCTCCAACCTGTAGCAAATGAAAGAGTTTTGTTTAACACCCGGCATGAGGAGAAGATGCCACAGTTACGGTCCTCTCTCCTTCAGTGGTGTCAGAGTAATAGGCTCCTCTGTCACAGAGTCACTACTCACACTATCCCACTTGATGTAATTTCTGAAGCCTTCTGACACTTAGTTTTTATCCCTGCATCTTAGCTCCCCACCTTTAATTAAACTAATTGCTCAATCTAAGAGCAAATTTGTGAATGTGATTTAACCCTTCTCTTCTCCTTTTCCCCTCTTCACCTGGACAGAGGCTGTAGCTGTGTCTACACTACCCACGCTTACTTCATTGATGTCAAGATGCTAAAAGGTAATTTCTCATATTATAGATGAGGAAATTGAGCCCCTAGTAATTTAAGTGATTGCTCAAGGTCACCCAGATGGTAAGCAGCCAAGCTGAGATTTGAACCCAAGACCTCTCATTCTAAATTTGGTGTTTTTCCCACCATATTTCACTGATTCCCGATACCCTGCCTTGGACCTTCCTGCTGCCTTGACTAAGATACATTGTTCTAGCTGATGGATGGGTAGGAGGAGTTGTTCAGTCATATCTGACTTTTCATGACCCTGTGGACCATAGCTGTCCATGGGGTTTTCTTGACAAAGATACTGGAGTGGTTTACCATTTCCTTCTCTGGTGGATTAAGACAAATAGAGGTTAAGTGACTTGTCCAGGGTCACACAGCTAGTAAGTGTCTTAGGTCAAATTTGAACTCAGGTCTTCCTAACTTCAGGCCCAGGCCCAGTGCTCTATCCACTGAGCCACCTAGTTGCCTACTAGGCAAACATAAGTTAAGTGGCCTGCCCAAGGTCACACAGCAAGTAAGTGTCTAGGGCCGGATTTGAACTCAATTCTTCCTGACTCCAAGTTCAGCACTCTATCCACTGAGACCTCTAGGGGCCCCTGGAGAAGTAGTAGGGTACCTCATTTTCATCCTGGTTAACTTTGAGGCTGCCTTTAATAGAACCACCAAGTATGCACTGGAGGAAAAGGTTTCTCTTTTCACATAATCCCACACCTTCCTTGCTCACCCCCCAACAGCTGACTCATGAATCTTTATCTTGATCCCACCCAGAGCACCAGCTCTTCCTATTCCACTTAGATATCCTGCTGGCTGAGTTGATGATTTTTCCCTTTAATGCTTCTGTTTCTGTTTATGGTTTTATCAGCCTCCAAGCCAACCTGAATATCTCAGCATCCTCTGTCTCTTCCTTTTCTTGGTTCCCCCACACCCCTGGTGATTCTACCTCCGTAGCACCTTTTACATCCGTTCCCATCTCCACTTACATTGTCACCACCCTAGCAACCCATCCTATCTTTTTTCCTAGATTATGATCCTAAATTGGTCTTCCTGCCTTCCATCTCTCTCTCCATGGACCCAACATTCTTCAGCACTGCCTGTATGATTCATATCAATCATCGAGTAAAACACCACCAGTGGTTCCCCTAAGTGTACCAAAATCTTACAATAAAGTAATCCTGGCATTCAAGGCCCTCTATAATTTGGCCCTAAATAGACTTTTCCAGTTTTTTCTTATATTAGTTCCCTTCATGTGCCCTCCATTCTAGCCACACTGGAGTACTAGCCTTCCCTTTCATGCCTCTTCCCTCTCCAAGTCCCATGCTTCTGCCCATATCATCTTTTATGCCTGGAATGGACATCTCTGTTTTCCTGAATGCTATATTCTTTTCTGTCTTTTTGAGGTTGCTTTTTTAAAAATTCTACTTCCTTCCTGAAGCCTTCCCTGACTGCCCTCTATCTGAAAGTGCTCTCTCTCTCTCTCTCTCTCTCTCTCTCTCTCTCACTGTCTCTCTCTATGTCTCTCTCTCTGTCTCTGTCTCTCTGTCTCTGTCTCTCTGTCTCTGTCTCTCTGTCTCTGTCTCTCTGTCTCTCTCACTCTCTCTCTGTCTCTCTGTCTCTATGTCTCTCTCTCTGTCTCTCTCTCTCTGTCTCTCTCTCTGTCTCTCTCTCTCTGTCTCTCTCTCTGTCTCTATGTCTCTCTCTGTGTCTCTCTGTCTCTATGTCTCTCTCTCTCTCTGTCTCTCTCACTCTCTCTGTCTCTATGTCTCTCTATGTCTTTCTCTCTGTCTCACTCCCTCTCTGTCTCTCTCTCTATGTCTCTCTCTCTCTCTGTGTCTCTCTCTCTGTCTCTCTCACTCCCTCTCTATGTCTCTCTCTCTCTGTGTCTCTCTCTCTGTCTCTCTCACTCACTCTCTCTCTCTGTCTCTATGTCTCTCTCTCTCTCTGTCTCTCTCTCTCTGTCTCTCTGTCTCTCTCTCTCTGTCTCTCTCACTCCCTCTCTATGTCTCTCTCTCTATGTCTGTCTCTCTCTGTGTCTCTCTGTCTCTCTCTCTCTCTGTGTCTCTCTCTCTATGTCTCTATGTCTCTCTCTGTCTCTCTCTCTGTTGGTCTCTCTCACTCTCTCTCTCTGTCTCTCTCTCTCTGTCTCTCTCTCCCTCTATGTCTCTCTCTCTATGTCTCTTTCTCTCTGTGTCTCTGCCTCTCTCTTTTTGTCTCTCTCTCTCTCTCTGTCTCTCTCTCTTTCTCTCTCTCTCTGTCTCTCTCTCTCTCTGTCTCTGTCTCTCTCTCTCTCTCTCTCTGTCTCTCTCTCTGTGTCTCTGTCTCTCTATGTCTCTCTCTGTCTCTCTCTCTCTGTCTCTCTCTCTCTGTCTGTCTGTCTGTCTCTCTCTCTCTCTCTCTCTCTCTCTCTATGTCTCTCTGTCTCTCTGTCTCTCTCTCTGTCTCTCTCCCCACATTCTTCATAGCACGCTGATTTCCTAGACCATTAGGATATTTTCTTTTATATCATACTTGTTCACGCACCCATTTTTCCTTCCCATTAAATTGTAAGATTCTTAAAAACATGATGTCACATGTATTTTTGTAATATCATGCCTATAGTCACGAAGCAAATGCTTGTTAACTGACTGATTGTGCTGCACCTTGCACAAAACAGGTTCTTAATACATTTTTTTAGTTGTTGGATTCAGGAGATCTGAGTTCAAATCCTACTTTCGTCCCCACTGTGAACTCTTTATGTCTCTGGGTATCGGATGTCTCATCTGAGGTTATGACCTCTGAGGCCCCTTCCAGCTCTGGAGTCCTTACACTATGAATTCTTCCTTTCTTTCTGAGGTTTCTCTTGTTTTCATCCCTATTCTAAGTGGCTGCCACCAGAAAGCCACTAGATGGCGCTCTCGCCAAGGTTAGCAATAGGCTATGCTGCGAGGGAGCCTCCAAATCTAGGTCATCTCATTCCTCCTTTTAGCAGTGACGTAAGCTGTTGTTTGCATCAGAGCATCAGCCTATCCTGCCTCCGCCTTTGAGGACAGTTACAGCTCACAGAGAAGAGAAGCCAGAACAGCAATATAGAAAAGCCACAAGAATAATATGCAAAAATATCTACACATGTACATACACACATGTGTATGTATGTGCATGCATACATATATATGTGTGTGTGTGTATGCGCGCGCACACACACACACACACACACACACACACACACACACACACACACTTACCCTGAGTCCTCCAACCAGGAACGACCTCCACCACTGCCCCCACATTCTCGTCCCAGAGATTACTCTGCAGATGCCTGCCCCAGGGACATTTGAACCAGAAGCAGCCAGATTATGACACTCTTTGGCTCAACCATACTGGCCTGAGCTAAAATTTACTTTATTCGATTAAATTTACCAAATATTTACTGGATCTTTGCTTTGTGCAAGACGCAACAAAGGCTACAGTGGGAAACAGAGAGATAATGACAATCACTGACGTTTGTGCAGCACCTTCAAATATGAAAAGGGCTACAATGCTAAGAATAATAAACAGTTACGGAGCACTTTAGTTTGCAGAGGGGATGACTTCTTTTGAATCTCAATATCACGCTTTAAGGGCATAGGTGACACAGGTATTGTTATATCTGTTTTATAGATGAGTTCCCTGAGGCTGAGAGGTGTTCGGTGCCTTACCCGTCGTCAGCTGGTAGGTGTCAGCCACAGGACCTGAATCGTGCTTCCGAGGCTGACGCCTTACAACAGTGGCTAACACTTCTATAACCATTTACAGTTTGGCAAGTGCTTTATACATATCATCCCATTTAATCCTCACAATAACCCTATATAAGATTGGTGCTATTACCTCCATGAGGAAACTGAGGCTGGGAGGTTGTGTACCCAGGATCATACAGCTAGTAAATGTTTGAAGATGTCAGATTCAGTGTCAGAAACGTCAGATTCATGGGGCAGTGAATAGAGCACTGGCTCTGGAATCATAAGGGACCTCAGTTCAAATCCGACCTCAGACACTTAACGCTTACTAGCCATGTGACCTTGGGCAAGTCACTTAACCCCAATTGCCCTGCCCTCCCCCCTCCAAAACAGCAAAAGCAAAAAAAAAAAAAAAAGTCACATTCAAACCCAGGTCTTCCTGATGTTAAGTCTATTTTCTCCTTTGTAAGAGACAGACTGCCCACATAACCTTTCTCCTAGAGGTTGTTTTGAGGAAAATAATTTGTAAAGGATTATAGAAATGTGAGCTATTATTGCCCCCCTCCCCCATTTTACAGATGAATAAATTGAGGCTTGGAGATGTTAAATGATTGTTCAAATTTTGATAGATTTTCTGACTCCAAACTCAATATGTTTTATTTTTTAATTAAAAAAAAAATTCTGAACCTAACAATCACAATTCCAGAAAATTGAGGATGTTAAATTTTTAGAATGAGCATTTATACCTTGTAGATATGTAAGTCCTACAAATCAGGACTTGGTTATTATTTTGTTGATTGTCAATACTTAAAGGATAGAGAAAATGTTAGTCATGCAGATTAAACTTAAAAGTTTGTCTATACATTTTTGGGGGGGAGAGAAAATTGGGGTTAAGTGACTTGCCCAAGGTCACATAGCTAGTAAATGTCAAGTGTCTACTGCTGGATTTGAACTCAGGTCCTCCTGACTCCAGGGCTGGTGCTCTATTCACTGTGCCAACTAGATGCCCCAATACATTTTTTTTTTAATAGAGAGCTATATGTTAATTTAACAGCATACCCGGGTTAGAATTTGTCAGGCCTCCTTATCTGAAGTGATTGATTTCTTAATTCATTCAATAAATATTTATTAATGCCAGACACTGTGCTAGTCATAGAAAGACAAAAACAAGGCAGTTCCTGCTGTCAAGAGTTTATATTCTACTGACACAAGTACCCAGTCATGACCTCATGACTTTAATATCTCCCTAGCTAACACTTTAGAATCTCTTGGACCCCAACCTTCTGTCACTCCCAGCCTGCTAATCCCTGGCTTGTCCCCTACAATACAATTTCTTTAATACAGACTAAAGAGCTAGCACAGTGCCTGGCTCTGTAGACAGAGCCATTTTCTGGGTCATCCTTCTGATTATTCTTTATTGTTAGCTCCTCATACTCCTCACAATTTCTTAATGGCATTGTTCCTCAAGGGTCTGTCCATGGTCTTTTTCTCTTTTTGTATTCTCTATCTTTTCAATGTCATTTGCTCCCATTGTTTCAATTATAACCGTTTTATAGAAGACTTTCCAATCTGTCATCTAGTCAACAACTGTCCACTTTTTTCCTCCAGAATAGCCAATGTTTTGCTAGAATCTAGGTAAACTAGATGTACCCCAACCATCTTATCTGTCAGTCTAATAATTCTATCAAAAATGAAAGAGGCTAGTCTGGCAGGTTTTCAAATATGCCGTACTGGCTCCTTGTGATCACCACTTTCTTCTCTAAATGCTCAGTAACCTTCCCTTTCACAATACCTAGAATTTTGCCAAGGGTCCTAGTGAAGATCAGTGGCTTACAGTCTGCAGATTGGGATTATGTAAATTTTTTTCTGGTCCTAGATCACTGCTTCACTTTGTAGTGATCTTTCAAAGCTCCCCCTTCCCCCCCCCTCCCCGCATTCAGCCATAGCACCCTGCTGTGCTTTGGTATTTTCAGGGTAGTTCATCTGGGGCTGATGACCCTACATATTTTGCATATTGGCTTGGCTATTTGATATTTTTGTTTTGTCTTTTCTGATCTAAAGAGCATTTTCTTCTCATTGGCAGAGAAATCAAAAGTAAGAGCTGAATAGTTGTCTTCTTTCCTTCATCCACCATAAAGCAGCTGGGTGGTGCAGTGGATCACCAGTCCTAGAGTCAGGAAGACCTGAGTACAAATCCAGCCTCACACACTTATTGGCTCTGTGACCCTGTATAAGTCACTTAATTTCTATTTGCCTTATCTACAAAATGGAGATGATAATATCACCTCTCTCCCAGGGTTGTTGTGAGAATCAAGTGAGATAGAAATTATAAAATGTTTAGCACAGTGCCTAGCACATAGTGTTATATAAATGTTAGTTTTATAATAATAATTATTGTCCTACCTTCCCCCACAGCAGTTATATCCCTTCTTTGATCACTCTTTTTCCTGAAATGGGTAAGAAAAACAGAAGCCTCTCTTTCTGTTGTTCTTAACATTCCTCAGAAACCTCAGTTTGCTCTGAGCTTTAGCATGCCTCACACTATCCAGAAAGGACAGTGCCATCTTTTGTATTCATCTCTTCTGTAAAGTCCCTTGAATTTATCCTGTAGGTGGTAGCAGAGGCTGAGGAGTGATACCACATAAACACAGAAGATACTTTTAGCTTATGATCTCATAGAGGACCAGAGGAAAGTGGCATAATGAGAGGAGAGGAGGATTGTGAGAGAAAGGTTGGAGTGTGTTCACCCTTCTCTATGCAAAACAGGGATTTAGAAATTTACCTAGTCTGAGCTCTAACCGTGCAATTCCCTCATAGAAAAGAAAAAGAGCTCTTAAAATAAGGAGACCTGGCCATCCCTAAGCAGCCCCTGGATTGAAAGATCACAGTCCAGCTTGAGGGAGAAAGAGGCCAGATTTATTCTGCTTGGCCACAAACAGCAGAACTAAGACCATTATGGGGAAGCTACAGGGATGCAGATTTTGGCTTAGAAAAGAGCTTAGAAAGAGCTTTTCAATGGGAACGCTAATAATATTGAATTTAATAAAAACTGACATTTATGTCTCTCAACCTTCCCTTCCTGCCTCCAACAGCCAGTCTGTCAATGTCACCTTTGCATCTCCCAAATATACCCCTTTTTCTCTACTGACACTGCTGCCTGTTCAGGGTAGGTCCTCATTACCTCCCTCCTGGATCATTGCAATAACCTGCTGGTGGGTCTGCCTGCATCAAGTCTTTCCCCACACCAATCCATCATCCATTTAGCCGCTGAAGAGATTTTCCTAAAGTGCAAGTCCAATCATGTCACTGCCCTACTCATAAACTCCAGAAGATTCCTATTGCCTCCAGGATCAAATACAAACTGTTCTGTTTGGTGTTCAAAGCCCTTCATACCCCAGCCCCCTCCTACCCTCCTAGTCTTCTTATACCTTATTCCCCATTGTATATGCTTATATCCAGTGACGCTGGCCTCCTAGATATTCCTTGAACAGGACACTCCATCTCTTGACTGGGGGCATCATCTCAAGCTGTCCCCTGTGCCTAGAATGCTCTCCCATCTCCACTCCAAATACTGACTTCTCTAGCATCCTTTAAGTCCCAATTAAAATCCTACCTTCAACAGGAAGCCTTCCCCAACCTCTCGCCTTCTCTGTTAGTTATTTCCTATTTATCTTATATATTGCTTGCTTTGTATATATTTGCTTTCACATTGTCTTCTCCATTTGATTGTGAGCTCCTTGAGGTTAGGGATTGTCTTTTGCCTCTTTTTGTATCCACAGAGGTTAATATAGCAATTAACACATAGGTGCTTTATAAATGATTATTGGTTGATTTATTACATCAATCCATAAACATTTATTAAGTGCCATGACAGGCATCATATTGTAGCAGCAAGCACCCTAGCATACTCAGGATGGCTACTAGCACAGGTTCTTAGATCTGCTTTTCTAAAGGAAGGCAACTCAAAGTGGGTGAACAATCTTACTTTAATCAATCAAACATATATCATTTACCTAGTTCAGGGGAAAAAGTCAACATCCTGAACTTCAGAGGATACAAACAGAAGTTACAACAGAAAATAACACAATTCAGCAGATGGCTTCCAGCTGTCTGATCATTACAACCATACCTAGTTAGTTACCAGAGAGGGAAGCACCAACATCTGGGTTTTCAAAGCTGGAGGGCTCGACATCTGCCCAGAGTCTCGTCTGGCCAAATCACACAACTCTTCCCAAAGTGAGCCCCCAAAGCAAAACCTCACATCAGGATATATATAGCTTTCTCCTGGGTCAGAGAATGTCACAACCCTCTTGACCCACTGCCCAATCATAAAGTAACAAGGTGTGGGCGTTCCTGAAAAACAAGCCTCCTGCCACATTCAGCCTATTAGGGGGCAGAGTATACTTTCAAATCAGGGAAGGTTCTCAGATTCACTTAAGCCTATCAAGGGGCAGGGAAGATCTTCAGATTCCCATTACACATGATAAGTGCTGGAATATAATCAATAAAAATGAGCCAGTCCCTGCCCTCTAGCAATGAATAGTCTAGTTGGGTAAGATAAGAAACCCACATAGAACTGTACACAAAATAGATTCAAGGTGACTTGGGGGGGAGAGCACTAGTAGATGGATGATCAGGAAGGAAAGGCCTCATGTAGATAGTGGTGTGGGAGTTACTCTCTAAAGGTTACTAGGAATTCCAAGAGACAGTGAGAAGGAAATTCATTCTAAGCTAGTGCAAAAGGGGAGGGAACAGGAAAACTCATGCAAAGACACTGGGGCAGAAAGTCTGCTAAACCCTTTACATATTTTCTCTCTTGCCTTCTTCATACCTGTCCCTAGAGGTAGGTATTACAGGTATTATTCTCCCCAATTTACAGATGAGATAACTGAGACTCAATAAGGTGAAGGGCCTTGTCCAAGCTCACATAGCTAATAAGTGCTGGATAGTGAATTTAAATCAAGGTTTTCCCAATTATTAGTCTAACATTTTATCCAGTCAAACACACAGCTGTTAAATGTCATCAGTTACCCAGAAAGGTAATGAATTTTCTCTACAGAGAGATCTTCAAATGGAAGAAGGCTAATTCCTTTAGTGGGGATTTTTGTAGGTGAGAATTGTGCATGGGTAGGAGATTGGACTAGAGGCCTTCCTAGCTCCTGTTTTACTCAGGTTCAGGCTGGAAGCCATCTGCTGAATTGAACTTATTTGTTCAATAAGCCCACTCCCTTACCACCACCTCAACACAAACCTTGTTGTGGGTCAGAGGAGGGACTGCCTTTCTACCTCTGTCTTCTCTTCCTGCCTGAGGAAGAAATGGCTCCCACATCAGAGTAGATTTATTTACATTATGGTCAACCTTCTGCAGTATTCATTTAAATCTATTAGATGAGAGATGTTGAATAAAGGGCCACTGGCTGTATGGGGCCCATACCACATTAAAATGTAATTGGGAAATATTTAAGAAAATAAAGAAAAAATACAATGAAAGATAATAATGATATGTGATTTTCTTTTTTTAATTTTTTAATTTTTTAAATTTTTTAAATTTTAACTTTTGCTTATTTTAGTTTACATCATTCATTTCCACAAGATTTTGAGTTACAAATTTTCTCCCTATCTTTCCCCTACCCACCACCCCAAAAGATATGTGATTTTCTAAGCCAATCTGTGGCCTGCAGGGATCCTCATAAAGGGTTTCAATTCAAATTTGAGGAACTAAAATAGACTCTTCTTCATTCTAATTCACTTACTCATGACAACAAACAGGTTGGAGGTGAAAACTCCTCCTAAAAGAGTAGCCACTCAGGCATAAGAGAACCCAATTCCCAAGCCTTTCCAGCTCCTTTCTCTTTCTTCATCAATTTATTTCCTTGATTCAATTCAACCATATTTATCAAGTGTGTGCTGTCTGCAGGATACTGTGCTGGGTATTAGGAATGATACAAAATTTGGAAGAATCTTCCCTGGCCTCATGGAACTTAAGGTCTAGCAAGAAGATGTGACACAGAAAAGCATAATTCAAAATACAGGACAACTGCCTCAGAGAGATGTAGAACTAAAGCACTGTGGGAGGCCTGAGGGGAAGAAGTTGTTATCAAGAGATGAAGGGCCAAATGTTAGAAAAGTCTTCCTAGAAGAGATAGTATTTATAAATCATTTAGAATTTATAAAGGATTACTTATAATTTATATAATTATATAATTATTTATATATTTTACATGATTATGTAATTCATTTCTATAATTTCTATTAAGTATACAATAATTTGTATAATTATTTCCAATTTGTAAAGGGTTAAAAAGGATGGATGAGAATTCAACAAGCCAAGGAGGCATTCTAGGAATAGAGAATGATATGAGAGCAGGACCTAGAAGAAAATACAGATTGGGTTTAGGGCACAGCAGCAAGTTCTAGCTTGACTGGTTCTTATTCAGGAAATAGAAAAAGTTTTATTTAATCCTGAGGCTTCCTCTGCAGTTCCTGCTATTTTTTTATTTCCTTCCACTGCTAGGATTCCCCCCCCACACACACCTCTATTTTGACACTGCTCAGTCTCTCCTTAATGCCCTGCAATTGAGCTCCAGTTCCCACATTATGCAGAAGTAGCTCATTTAAAAGGCCATTTGTGACCTCCTAGTCCCCAAAAGCAATGGTCTTTTTCTCAGAAATATTAAAGAGTGAGCTATTTAATGTTATTATTATTATTATGCCATAGGAGTACAATCTCCTGTTTCTCCTTTTGCTCTACAACATTTTATTCTTCTGGAACTGTTATTCTGCTCCTGGTTCTGACTTACAAGAAAGATCTGGTTGCTTAAATGGAAACAATGGAAGAAGGCAACTATTTTATTTTCGATTCCGATAAATAAGAAAAGAAACATGAGGAATACTCTTTATCTGGACCTGAGATTTTAAGGGAGTGTATTTTTTTAAATTAGAGATAGGTGTGGCTCCATGATCTGAGTCTCTAAAAGGAAGGTCAATTTAAGAATAATGGGAGAGTTAGAAGAAAGAAATTTTAATAATAGTATGGTGAATGGGCCTATTGATGATGAAAAAGATGTCTAAAGAAAATGATATGACTTCATGTTATACTCCTACAATGAGCTCCAATTTTAAAAGATCACTGAAAGAAGGACATAGATCTGAGGTTAAATACAAAAAAAAGTGGCTAGGTTCTATAAGAGTAGTGTCAAGATCAATGTTCATTAGGCATCTTGGTCTAAAATTTTATTTTTTCATATTGACTCTCCCTGGTTTATAAATCAAGACCACATCTGTGTCATAGAAGGAACAGGTGAACTACATTTTGTTGATAAGTACCCCAGACAATGAATTAATTCCAGTACTATACATACATACATACATACATACATACATATATGTATATATATATATGTGCATATATATATATATATGTATGTATTACAGCTTGTAGAGTAAAAGGACATTTAGAATAAAAGTAAAATTAATTACAGGAAGAAATACACTGTAAAACTATAATAGTGGAGGACCTCAATATACCCTATCAACCCCTGATGAATCTAACCAAAAAATAAACCAGAAAGGAGTTAAGGATCTGAAAAAATATTAGAAAAGTTGGATATGGTATACTTCTGGTGATTATCAAATGAGCATTGAAAAGAATATGCATATTTTTGTCAGTTGGGTATAGCACCTTTACAAAAACTTCTATTACAACATACAAATCTTTCAAATAAATGCAGTAAAGCAGAAATATTAACACATCTGTAAATGACCACAATACAAAAAAAAGATATTAAAGGGTCACTGAAAAAAAAAAGTTATAAAATCAATTAGAGACTAAATAGCTTAATGCTAAAGAAGTGGAAATGAGACAATATATAAAATTTTTGAGAAACAGTCAAAATAACCCTTAGGGGAAAATGTATATCTCTAAATATTTTTATTTTTAGAAAGAGAGAAAGAATAGATAAATGAATTGAGTGTACAGATAAAACAATTTAGAAAACCAACAAACTAAAAACTCCAATTAAATGACAAAACAGAAATCCTAAAAATCAAGGAAGAGATTAACAAAATTAAAAGCAAACAAACAAACCCATATTAAATAAATCTAGGAGTTATTTTTGAAATAAAATAGATAAATCATTAGCTAATTTGATTAAAAAGAAAACATTTTAAAAACCAGTGTTGAAAATTAAAAAGAATTCACAGAAGATAAAGAAGGAATTAAGGAAATTAGAAACTATTTTGCCTCACTATGCACCAATGAAACCAATAACTTAGATAAAATAATAAATATTTTTGAAATATTAAATACTCAAAAAATATCAAATATTCAAATTAACAGAATGAAAAATAGAGAATTTGAACAGCCCAATCTCAAAAGAAGAAATTAAGCAAGCCTTAAATGAGTTTCTAATTAAAGCAACAATAAACAAACAAAAAAAGACCAGATGGATTTATAAGTGAATTCTATCAAACATTTAAAAAACAATTCTAATATTACATAAATATTTGCAAAATAGCAAAAGAAGGAATCCTACCAAATTCCTCTCACATCAGAAATATGGTCTTGATACACAAAGGATAAGGAACCAAAATGCAGAACGAAAGCTGTAAATCAATATCCCTCATGAACATTGTTGCAAAAATTATAATTAAAATATTAGGCTGAAATAACATGTCACAAAGATTATACACTCTGACTAACCTGGATTTATACCAGCAATGAAGAATTGTTTTCATATTAGAAAAACTATAAATTTATTTATATTGATAACAAAAGCAGCAAAATGACTCCAAAAATAATGACTATATCAATAGTACAGAAAAGGCTTTTGACAATGTATAAAACCTACATCTGTTTTAAAAAGCCACCTAGAAAACACAGAATTAATGGAACTTTCCTTAATATGTCTAAAATCAAGAGCCAGCATTAAATATAACAGGGATAATAACCTAGAATCCTTTCTAATAAAATTGGGGATGAAACAAGGATGTCTATTGTCACCCTTTCCACTGGACAATAATACTGGAAATATTGGCTTTAGTCTTAACCAAAAAAAGAAGCTGAGACAATATGGCTAGATAATGAAGGAATAAAATTATCTCTTTTGCAGATGATATGATGGTGTACTTAAAGGACCCTAGAGAGTCAACTAAAAATTAATTGAAACGATAACTTCTGTAAACTTTCAGGGTATGAAATAAATCCATATAAATCATCAGCATTTCCCTATAATATCAGTAAAATCTAGCAAGGGTGAGAGTGCCATAGAATAGCTTAGCAAAGGGCATAGGAGCAGCAGGGCACTGCAGCTCCCACACAGCCACCTCAAATACCCATAGAATATGACTCTAAACAAATTTTAGGGCTCCAAAACTCAAACAAATATACCTCTCGCTGAAGGCAGCTCAGCAGGAAGAGATTATCTCAGCTCTGGGAGCCAAAACCAGCCCAGCCTGAAACTGTGGCGTGGCCCTGGGGGTGGCCAGGATGAGCCTCAGCTGGAGCTTGAGGAGAGTGGATCAGCGGCAGCTGTGGCAGTTTCCAGAATAATCAAGCCATAAGAAACAAGGACTAAGTGAAAGGTCAGTGGAATTCAGCTAAAATTGGGGGAGAAAAGCAGTACCAGCCAAACTGCCTCCAGGACAAGGAAGCAGCAGAAGCAGTGGCCCTGCAACCACCTCCAGTGGCTGCTTCAGAGCTCCCAGCCTGCAGACTGCAGAGGGGCCAAGCAATTGTTCAGAGGCTTAAGTGCTCTTGCGTTGAGCAGCCTGGATCCAGATCGTGGTCTTGGATGGTGGTCCTGGGGAGCATTTTCAGTGAGCCAAAGCTGGTGGGGGCTACAAAAAAACAACAGCCCCCTAAAAGTTCTTGCAGCTGGGAAAACCCCAGTGATTTGGGACAGAGCTTTCCCCTCTGGAAGCAGAGTTCCACAGAGCTAAAAAATCATTGACTGGCCATCATGAGCAGGCAAAGGAAGCAAAGTAAGAAAAGCAACCAAACTCTAGATTCCTTCTTTGGGGACAAGAAGGATCAAAGCATGGAACAGGAGGAAGACAACACAGTCAGAACTTCCGCACCAAAAGCTTCCAAGAAACATGTGCCTAAAAGCCACTGCCTAAAAGATCAGTTTAAGAAAGATTTTGAAAACCAAATGAGAGAAGTAGAGGAAAAATTGGGAAGAGAAATGAGAATGATGCAAGAAAATTGTGAAGAGAGTCAACAATCTGACTGAAGAAAATAACACCTTAAAAAACAGATTAACTCAAATGGCAAAAGAGGCCCACAAAGCCTATGAGGAGAAGAATGCCTTAAAAAGTCGACTTTGCCAAATGGAAAAAGAATCTCAAAAGCTTTCTGAAGAGAATAATTCCTTCAGAATTAGAGTGGAGCAAAT
>CM053588.1:130443726-130469540 GCA_028646515.1 Pseudochirops corinnae | reverse complement strand
CCCCCCCGCCCACTGTAAAGCATAACAATAAACTTTTACAATCCTGACTTACAAGATAACTTGAGTCCTGTGAAATTCTTTCCAGACTAGAACCCTTAAGGGATTCATTGGGCTCCCTCAAACACCCAGCTTTTCTCACTCTCTTCAAGAAGTGAGCTCTGAGAGGATCATTAATAACTAGTTATGGGGGAGATGCAGGTTTTTTCCCCTGTCCTATTTCCTTGTTCAAAGTCTAGCCTTTGAAGGACATTACTAATCTCTGCCAAAAATCTACCCTACCTAGACCATTTTATCTAGGTGAATTCCTACCCATTGTGTTCTACTCAAGTTTTGGTGGGGGCAAATTTTTTTATTAGATTGCTCAAGGTTGGAGATAATTTAGAAGTAAATGACTTAATCAAAGTTCATTCAAATAGGTCCAACCCCTCATTTTAATATTCATTCTCTCTTCTTACTTGTTAACTAACCAATTGATTGACATCCTCAGGAACTCCTACTCTTCAAGGGCATATAAGTCCCAAGCCTGCTACTATGATTGTTTTTGACATTTAAGAGTGTAATTGACCTCTTTTATGAATAAAATGCTAGCATTATTAATAAAATGATTAATTACCCCCAAAACTATGTCTCTCAAACTTTTTAAATGTCACAGTGACGTTCTTAGCTCTACCACTAGCTGCATGACCTTGAGTAGTTATCTGACCTCTCTGAGTGGGGGTCCCCTTCATAGGTATAGCTTGTTATTGTACCAATAAAATGGGGATGACTTGTTTACATCTGACTGAGAGGTGTCCAGTCTGTTACCCATCAATGTCCTGTTTAACAAGATGGATGTTGGGAAGCTAGACTAATTGAAGATCCAGGATGTGCCTAATTGGAGAGGAGTTAGCTTACTGATAATGCATTGAAGGATTCATAGGTGCAGTTCACCACTAGAACAAGGGAGCTATACATTTCTCTAAGGTAAAGGGATTGTTTATAGATGGTTGGGTGAAGGATTCATAGGTATAGCTTGTTATTGTACCAATAAAATGGGGATGACTTGTTTACATCATTGTCATGGTTAAGATTAAAAGACGTAATCAACATAAACATTATATAGTTATGGGCTGCTGTAATTGTTTTTGATGCAGCTGGTGGTGCTTTGGATAGAGCATGGGCCTGGAATGAGGAAGATCTGAATTCAAATCAAGCCTCAGATGCTTGTTTGTGACCCTGAGCAAGTCACTTAACCTCTATTGTTTCCTCATCTATAAAATAGTAATAATAATAGCACCTACCTCTGAGGGAGGAAGGATCAAATGAGGTAAAAATCCAAAGATACTTAGCACAGTGTCTGGCACATGGCAGCCATTATATACATGTTAGCTATTATTCCTGTTGTTATCTTCAGGGCTTCTTGGCTGCCTAGAAGATCCTTGGTATGAACCACTGGTTAAATTTTGACCTAGTTGTTTTGTTGGATTTTACCAAAGTGAATGATGGAGTATTCAGAAGAAATCTCCTTCAGGGCAGAATACAGAATGTTAAACTACTTTGAGGAGAGTAATGTAACTATATATATATTGATAGTAATGCTATGGATGTGTTTTCTTGTGCCACATTTTAGGGGGAAAAGCAATAAAAGGGTACAATGATCAGAGAATGCCCTTGTATTCTTACCCAAAGAATGTGGTATAAATACTAGGATCTTTCTTAAAAGATTTAATTTATATCTTGGAAAATCTGAAAAAAAAAAGTGCCAGCCACCCAAAAAAGGCCAGGTACAATGTAATTCAGGAGGCCTTATGCAATGTGGTGCCACCCTAATTACATTTATCTTACCCTCCATGAATTCTGCATTCCAGCTAAAACTGGTGCTCTTGGAAACATTCCCTCTATTCCTCTGCTTCAATGTACTAGAACTGGAATGTGCTCCATGTTGAATTCCTACCTATCCTTTAAAGTCAACTCAAATGTCTCCTCCAACAGAAAACCTTCCCTGATCTCTCATCATACCCCGAAGTATACTTTGTTTTGCAAGGATAATTGTTTACACTTATACGAAGAGAGAGCATGGAGAAGAGGAGGACAGAGCTTGACAAGTGTCTTGCTGCTACAGTGGCTTTTATGGATCATATTTCATAGGTGGAAAAGTCTTGCAAATCCCAGTAACACCCTCCCCCCGCTTTGCTATTTCCCATATAGCCACCCACTCTCTTGGTACAATTGGCTACCCAACCATTTTCCTCGTTGTTCCTCAGCATGAATTCTGTATTCTAGCTAGGCTGATCTCTACTAGGAGTATGTTGGTAAATATTTAACTACTGACTTTCCAGGAAAAAAAAAGAAATGTATGTACTGCACTTGAAAGTTCAATTAGCATTATTAACATTTTCTCCATCACTTTCTTAAGTCTAGAGAATCAACAGAACAATAAACCAACCCCTATTTGTAGCATTTGAGGATTTCCAAGATATAAAATGCCCACGCTACAAATGTAACAATCAGCTTTTGCAAGCACATATGGTCTGACTCCAACACATCCCTGCATCCAATACTACTCTCACTTCATTCAAATCTCCACCACTTTGCTCATGCTGTTCCTACTTTATCTAGTTTTCTCTTCTGGGACCATTGCTGACAAGTCCTGACTGTCACTGTCCTCTGAACTTTTATAATATTGTCTATACTACATAAAAACAGTCATGGATTGTAAAGACCTGAAAGGAACCTTAGAAATCATCTTGTTCAACTTCTTCATTTTATAAGGGAGGAAACCAAGACCCAAAGTCACATTGCTGACAATATGGCAGAGCTGGCGTTCACATTCATGTTTTAAGACTGTCCAGCATTTTTTTCACCTCACCACACTACCTTGCTTTCCCCTTTAGGATATATGAGTTTCCCAAATTCCTTATTTTTTTTCATGTATAAAAAGCCTTTTTTGCCCAACTCAAATAGAAACCTTTTCAAGACAGGATTGTGTCTTAAACTGAGCATCTCCACAGTATGATAGGGAGATAGATAAACAGACAGGCAGATGGATAGACAGACAGGTTAGATGAATAGACAGACAGGTAGATAGATAGATAAAGATAGATGGATGGATAGATGGATGAGTGGATGGGTAGGTGGATGGATGGGTAGATTGGATAGATAGATAGATAGATAGATAGATAGATAGATAGATAGATAGACTGGCCAACAGACAGAGCATTTACCTGTTATTCATATCGTTTGTGCTCAAATGGGACCAATGACATCACCAATTGCATTTAAGTGAGGCAGAGCTGCGCAAACTCATCAACCTCATTCTTCCCTCCAGAATCACTAAAGTCCAGTGGCAATTTATTAAGTGCTAACCAAATATCATGTAGTGTGCTAAGCAAGACAGTTCTTACCTCCAAGGACCTTATATTCTAGTATGGAAAGACAATAAAGGGGAGCTGAAAAGTGAGGGAAAGAAAGCAAGATTATTTGGGAGAAGTCCAAAGAGAAGAGTTGTGAGGGAAGTGGCACATGACCAGGGCCCCTCTTGAAATGCCTTCTGAGTGATTTGATTAACCATCTGAGAAGGCTAAGAAAGGATCATTGGGGCTAGAGAAGCTGTGATGTTATACTACCCTTGTGTCACAGAGAGATAGACTATTACAAGAGAAAGATCTTTGGGAAGACAACCGGAGACCAGAGGTTTGCCCAAGGTTACACAACAAGGTTTGTGCTTTTCCATACTGGTCCCTGTATTTCTCCCTCCACTGGTTAAATTTTGAGTTAGTTGTTTAGTGGAATTTTACCAAGTGAATGGTGGAGTGTTTAGGACAGAATATAGAGTGACTAGAATAATTTAATATCTAAGAGACATAGTAAGTGCTGGTTATTATTGATATTAGATCAATAAATCACAAATAGAAATGTACATAGCATAGATAGATATAGATACACTATAGATAGATCTTATTTTTCAGTGAATTTTTTTTCCTAAAAATCCTTCTTTTGTTACCATGAACTTTTCTACTCATTGCGTGGGGTAGTGGAAAGAGCATTTGACTTGGATCCAGATGATCTGGCTCCTAGTTTTGGCTTTATCATTTATTAGTTATGTGGCCTTAGGCAAGTCATTTCCTCTCTTTGATCTTCTATTTACTCATCTGTCAAGTGACCTCTAAAATTCATGCCAACTCTTAAACCCCATCATTCCATTACTATCAGCTTCTCAGAATTCCCCCTGCCTCAGTCATTTTTTTGTAGTTTGACTGGAGTAAGGAGGCCCACCAAAGGGCACACTTATAACTCAACACAGCCTTCATTCCACCTTCAATTTGTAAAGAGAAGGAAGCTTTGGGCTGATTTCCAAGGAAAATATTTATAGATGGAAATTGAATGAATTTTGGAAAGATAACAAAAGGGCAAGGTGAGAAGTGTCAGCATTTGGAATATTAAAACTGAACTATTCCCAATTGCACTATTGTGAACTGAAGGGGTCATCCTATGTTAACTCTAACTCTGTTTGGACAGAGAGAGAGAGAGAGAGAGAGAGAGAGAGAGAGAGAGAAAGAGAGAGAGAGACATGAGCGCACATGTGCACACACACACATACACACACACATAGACAGAAACAGAGAGACAGAGAGAAACAGAAAGACAAACACAGAGAGACAGGCAGAGGCAGAGACAGAGAGAGGAGGTAAAATCCATCTTAAGGTAGTACTGTAGAGTTCTACCAGCTGCTTTGGAATAAGTGGTCATCTGATTAATGTGATGTGCTATTGTTGCACAGATAACACACAGGAGGCACTGGAGTTCTCTGTCTCCAGCCTCTAACAGGTTCACTTTTGATCTGGTCAGACAGGCAGACAACTTTGGAGGGATTAATAATCAATCCATTTTATTCTAGTCTTCTCATATGGTTGCTGGGAGAACCAACTCCTACAGTCTTCCCTAATCATCCTTCTTGCAGGGGCCAGTGAGAAGAGGGGACAACTACCCTTACTTTTTGATGAGGTCAATTGAGATGGGCGCACTTGTGCATTCCCCTAAATCCCCTCAAGCCTCAATGGGGACTGGTTGAAGCACACACAAATTCCCCTGTGGGTTCCCCATGGTTTCCCTCCTCACTGACCAGTGCCCACTTGCTTTATATGACAACAGACAAAAAAAGGCATCTTGCCAACATTAAGCTCACAGGTTAACTTTAGCAATATCGTCATTCTGTGCAAGCATAGTAAATATTACATTATGTCACCCCTTATCTCACAAGGCAGCCTCAATAGGACTGTCTGTCACAATGATTCTGGGAACTACTATCTGGGAACTAGAATCCTTGGGGTTATTCTAGGAGTTATTATCTAACACCTGGAAACTAGACATTCCCATGGCAATGGATCCTGAGCAACTAACTGTAAGAAGGACAACAAAATCCTCCTTACCTATAGTTATACTGGAAAGTCTACTAGATTGGGTTCAAATCCTGATACTTAATACTTGTGTGGCCTTGGATCAGTTGCTACAAGTTAATATTTAGTATCTGGAGAGCAGGTAGACGGGACAGAATAACTGGGTGGAGGGGGGAGGGGAAGGTTAAGGAGGGGAAGTGGGAAGTCATTGTGACACGAGACAAACTTGGGGCTGTGGCTCTTCCTTCACTGCAGAGTTGGGGAACCATAGATGTATTCCTTATACTATCATTCATGTTGGTCAATTCTATGGAATGGTTTTCTTTTCTTTCTTTTTGAGTCTTTGTTACAAGGCATAGGACTTGGAGGAGGGTAGCAGAAAGGACATATTCAGAAATACATGTCATTAAAAACAAAAGATCTATAAAAGTGATTTAAAATCTTTTAAAAGAGAGGGTTCAACATGAGAAAATGGGGAGAATCAGAAAGGACTTGGAGGGGCAGCTAGTGTGGCACAGTGAATAGAGCACTGACCCTAGAGTCAGGAGGGCCTGAGCTCAAATCAGGCCTTAGACACTTGCTACTTACCTAGCTGTGTGACCTTGGGCAAGTCACTTAACCCTAATTGCCTTGCCTTCCCCCCTCAAAAAAAAAAAGGGTTGGAGTCAGATCTGAGTTCCAGGTTCAGCTTTTCCACTAATTAGCTGAATGACCTTAAATAAGTTGCTTCACCTGAGTCTTAATTTCCTTATACGTTAAATAGGGGGATGATCTGAACTATCTTAAGAGGTTCATTTTAGCTCTAAATTCCATGAGTCTGCAAAAGAATTTCGTTTTTTTCCCAGCTTTTAGAAATATTAATGCTAGTCTATAGTGAGAACAGTAATGGTAAGGTATTTATGCACATCCACATACATAAACAAGTCGACAAGCATTTAGTAAGCTTTCTACCATATTCTAGGTGCTGTGCTAAGTCCTAGGATACAAAGAAAGACAAAAGCAACCCCTGCCTTCTAGGAGCTTACAGTCTAGTGGGGGAGACAACAAATAACTTTGTACATTCAAACCATATACAAGACAAATTGGAGATAGCCAATAGAGGGAAGGCCCTAATATTAAGAGGAGCTGGGAAAGGCTTCTTGCATAATCCACTAATATCTTTCACCTTTTCCTCATACAGAATGATTTAACAACTATGTCCTCTGAAAAGGTCACAGTAGAAAACTATTGAAAAAGCCATGAGAGATAAGAACTTTTTGGTCTTTTCTACCAGGAAAAGACAAAGTTTATGTGCACATATGTATTACACCAAAATATAACCCTTTACTAGCTTAGGGATCTGAGTGTTGATCAGTGTGAGCACTTGCTGTACTCTAGAGATAGGGATTCCTGCCCCCAGCCCAGGCTCAGCTTCATCTATTGTACTTTGTGAGCTGCTTCGGCCCAAAGCATAGGTGGACCTGTTGGCCAGTCTTCCTCTGATCATTCTCTTTGTTTGCTAGGATTTCATCGGCCTTCTAATGCATGGACAGGCTCACACTTGAAGCCTCTGCAGCTGAGCGGAGCCTGTTAGAGCTTGCCTGGCACATCCTTTAAGAATTCTGAGTTGGTTTTTCTTCATAATAATGAAGCTTTGGGATAGGATTCATAAATCTAGAGCTGGAAGGAACTTCAGCAGTCATGCAATGTAAGGAAACTGAGGCACAGAGAGAAATGATTCACTTAAAGGACATAGATAAACAAGTAACAGAGTTGGGATTTGAATTCAGGTTCTTTGAAAACAAATAAAGCACCTAGATTTTAGGGAAGACAGTCGTACTGTATGTTTTAAAGTATTTATCTGGGGTTGGAGAGCCCAGAGTGGCATAATGGCCAGAAAGCTGGCCAGAAAGACCTAGGTTCAAGTTTTACCTTTCTACATACATCGGCTGTGTGACATTGGGCAAAATTACTTCACCTTTCCTTGCTCTAAGCAATGATCTAAAACTGTTAGTTACAGAGAAAGTACCAACCCGCAATGGTAGAGGGAATTTTCTCACTAGGGAGTTTCTTGTATCAATGAAGTCACAAGTCTATGGTTGTTGTTGCTCAGTCATGTCTGATTCTTTGTGACCCCATGCACTTATTGTGGGGTTTTCTCAGCAAAGATACTAGAGTGGTTTTCATTTCCTTTTCCAGTGTGTCCCCACTGTACAGAGGAGGAACTGAGGCAAATATGGGTTAAGTGACTTGCTCAGAGTCGCACAGCTAATAAGTATCTGAGGCCAAATTTGAACTGAGATCTTCCCAACTCCAGGTCAGTGTTCTATCCATTGTACCACCTTGCTGCCCACAAGTCTATCTCCTATTCCTATTTAACATGTGTTCCTTGCCTATTTCCAAGAAGATTTAGGGTGAATTACAAAAGAAAAAAAAAAGTATTCTTCTCCCCTTCCAATATTGGAAAACCTAAAAACAGATCATCTGAGCAGGATGGGGCAGGGGCAGCCAGCCTATAAACCTTCTGTAGTTCATCTTCTAGATGGTAAGTGAAGCCATAAGGATGCCAACATAATGTAAAATGAGATGACCAAAGAGAAAGACAGAACAGAGACCAATATGAAAATGTAGAAATGCTGCTTTAGCAAATGTTTATTAGGTCAATCCTTTATTAAGACTCTGTCATTGTTCAGTAGTTTTCATTCCTGTAGGACTCTTTGTGATCCTATTTGGGGTTTTCTTGGCAAAGATACTGGAGGGGTTTGCTATTTCCTCTCCAGCTCATTTTACAGATGAGGAAACTGAGGCAAACAGGGTTAAGTGGCTTGCCTAGGGTCACACAGCTGTCTGGGCCCTGATTTGAACTCTGGTAGATGAGTCTTCTTGATTTCAGGCCTGGCATTCCATCCACTGTGCCATCTAGCTGCCCTAAGACTCCAATCATAATGCTAAATTATGATTCAATGAAGGCACTTCTGGAGGTGGGGGCAGAGGAATTGTATGATTTAAAAGCTTAGCTTTCTATCTGTCTAACTTGATACAAGGATAGTATCCTGAGAATGTAGAAGATTGGATCATTAATGTTTTTTATAGCTTTTCTTCAGAACTCCAGAGCTACACCTGAAACTGCCTGCAGGACGTTTTCACCTGAATGTTTCACTTGACTAAGAGTTCTTACCCTAGGGTCTATGAACTTGTTTTGTTGTTTTTTAAAATATTTTAACAAGTGTATTTCAATCTAATTGGTTTACTTTGTAATCCCATGTATTCTGTTTCATGCATTTAAAAAGATTATTCTGAAAAGGGGTCCATAGACTTAACCGAACTGCTAAATGTGACCTTGCACACAAAAAAGAACCTCTTTGCTAGACTCTCAAATTCAATGTGTCCAAAATTACACTTATCTTTTCCTTAAAAGCTGCTCCTTTACTATTTCTTCAAGGGGCACCTTCTTGCAACGAGGCTCTGTGTTCCCTTGTCCTCCCATCTCCCTTACATCCATCTTCCTTCTCTCGCCTTTTTTGCTAGCATCCCTCCCTCTCTATTCTCACTGTCAACACCCTAGGGCAGGGCTCGATTATCAACTCTCCTCATTATTGCAACCACTTTTTAATACATCTATCTACTTCTAGTCTGTCCTTTCTTTGATTGATCTTTTAAAAAATCACATTTATTTTCCCTAAATATAACCAAGTATAAAATAAACAAAAAACAACAGAAAGAAAACTAAAAAGCCCCCCAAACCTATAAGAAAGTAGTTTTATTTGGACACAGAGACTTGTACCTGTCAGCTATTTACCAACTGAGAAAAGTAATGCCATTGCTGCCCATTGTAGTGGCGTGCTACTGCGGTTACTGCCTTTACATAGTTGAAATAAGCATTTATATGTTCTTTTGGGTCTACATTTTAAATTCTGTAACATTTTGTACAATCCATCCACACATGTTCTTCATATTCATCTTTCCTTATTGTTTCAATCTATCCTTCATATCACTTTCACACTTCTCTTCCTACTGCATACAAATGGTTTGATTTGGTCATGTTTCTCTTCTCAAAATTCAATGACTCCTTACTGCCTTTGAGATAAAGTTATAACTTCTTAGTCTGGCATTCAAGACAGTTCACTTGTTTTAAAAACAACTTTGAGTGACTAAGTCGTTTTGACTGTTACAAATACCCAAATTAACTACAAAGGACATATGAAGGAAGATGCTCTCTGCATCTGGAGAAAGAACTGATGAACACAAGTATGTACAGAATGATTTTTACATATATAAACATATTTGTGTCTAACAGTAGCCATCTGTAGGGTGAGGGGTAAGGAAGAAAAAAAAGAAGAAATTTACATGATAAATGTATTTATATATTTAAAAGCAATAGATTTGGGGTTTCATGAGCAATCATCTTTTTTATTATTTTTATTATTCTACTATGTTATGGAAATTCTTGCTTTATTTCATAAATTTAAAAAAATAAAGACTCTTCTAGATCTGGTTTTTTAGGCTTGTTGGACTATTTGTTCTTCTCTCTTTCTCTCCCTTAAAGTGTCCGGCACCCACGATTTGGATCATACTCGATCCTCTATTTTGAGTGTCTTGCCCCTTAATTGCTATTTGACCTGATGAATTCCTATCAATCCTTTGAAGTTCAACTCACATACCACATTCTTCAGTAAGCCTTGCCTGGCCATGTCAGCTGGTAATGCCCTGTCTCTCTTTGGGCTTTGCTTATACCTCTCTTCTGCACAATGGTATAATTTTGTGTCTTGCTTCTTTCTGTACAATAAATCCCTACATCCTTCATTGAGGCATCAAAATGTTCTTGGGTTCTCAAAGGTAGTGGGGTATAAATTCTACTGTACTAGAAAGATTTAAAGTATGAGTCAAATGGTACTACCTTGGGACTTCTCCGACTGATTTCTCTACCAGGCCTCAGGAAGCTCATTATTGGGATAACCACATGGTCCTAAAAGGTCTCATCAGCCTTATCACCTCTGTTTCTTTATTGGAACGTAGGGTCATGATGGCCACTTCACCACCTAATTGCCCTTGGTTGGCACATAGTAAATGTATAATAAATGTTTATCTACTATTGATAATTGACTATACTGAGAGACAAAGCTACCTAGAAATGAATCCTCCCATTCACACACAAAGAGAAGGCCCCTGCTATTTCAGGCCATACAGAGACTCACCATCAGGATATTTACTGAAAAGTGGTGACTTATTCTGCTTCTAGCAACTCATGAAATGGACAAAAATACAGACTATTCTTAAGTTCTCTATAGCCCTTTTCTGTTTCCACAGTGATGATGTTGGAATAATGAATAAAGATTTAGACCAGCAGTTCTCAACCTGTGGGTCACTACCCCTTTGGGGGTTGAACAACCCTTTCACAGGGGTCACCTAAGACCATCAGAAAAACACATATTTCTGATGGTCTTAGGAAATGAGACACTGCTCCTCTAACCGTCTCCAGGTGGGTCTGCCTACATGTAGATACGCCCACATACGAATATTAAAGGATCGTGGCATTAGGAAGGTTGAGAACCACTGGTTTAGAGGCCTCCAATAATGACACAATTTTACAAATATTAATTTAACTGTTGGTACTCTTAATATGAAAAGTATCTTGCTATAGCAAATCTAGAGCTGGCCTCATAATCAGGAAGACCTGAGTTCCAGTCCTTCCTCTGACACATACTCTGTGTGACTTTGAGCAAGTCATTGAAATTCTTAGTGGCCAGGCAACTGTGTAAGGCTGCAAGTTGCAGAACAAATGCCAATCTGCCGTGGTGGGAGTTCCTCCTTTGGAATTCTCCAAGTTAATGAAATCACAAGTCTAGTGCAAAAATTTTTTTACATACATGATGTTTGTCCGATAGCCAAGTAGTTCTCCCCATCTGATATTACATTATTTAATAAAATTGTATTCGGTATTTCTTATATTCCTCATGCTTATTTATCTTTGTTAAAATATTCCAATGCATTGATGTATAACAGTTTATTTAACTTCCACTATTTCTGGGTGTTTAGATTGCTTCCAATATTTATTGCAAATACAAACAATGCCACTATAAAGTCATCTCTTCTCTCCGACTGATTTCTCTACCAGGCCTCGGAAAGCTCATTATTGGGATAACCGCATGGTCCTAAAGGGTCTCATCAGCCTTATCACCTCTGTTTCTTTATTGGAACATAGGGTCATGATAGCTGCTTCACCACCTAATTGCCCTTGGTTGGCAAAATAATGCAAAATGAAAAAGGAGAATCAGAAGAATGAAACCAAGTAAGAAGAAAAGAGAATGGGAATAAATGAACAATACTGGGAGAAGTTTAACTGGAGTAAATGAAAAGTTATTCTGATATTTCACGCATTCAAACTCACATATTTAAATGTAAATATAGCTGAAGCAAGTCTAATTGGCTGTATTCACATTTGTAAATGTTTTATCTTAATTTATTTATGTGTTTTTGTTTTCCTCCAGGAGAATATAATTTCTTTGAGGGCTGGGGATGATTTGTTTTCATCTTTATGTTGCCAGAACCTAGCACTTTGCATGACACATTGTAGGGGCTAAATAAATGAACAAATTTTGGGTAATTAATAAATTTTTGTTGAATTTAATTTTAATAGACATACCACTAGAGGAACTGGATCGACTCTACTTTGAGATTTTAGCTAGAAATGAAACCAGTAGAAATAGAGAAATTGTACTTCTTAGAAAGATGAAATGTATGATCTCCTTAGAGAAGCCAATAAAGAAGGTAGTGAAATTAGTTTTCATCATGCACCCAAAGGCAACATGAAACATGATTTTATGAGACTTTGACTTCTCACCTTATAATTCTCATGAACAGCATAAGTCCAGAAACTTTCTTGTTGTTCTGTTGTTTTAGTCTGGTCTGACTCTTCACAACCCCATTTGGGGTTTTCTGGCAAGGATACTGGAGTGGTTTTCCATTTCATTTTACAGATGAATAAATTGAGGCAAATAGAGTTAAATGACTTGCCCAGGGTCACACTTATTAAGTGTCCGAGCCTGGATCTGAAGTCATCTTCCTGATTCCAGACCCAGGTCTCTGCCCAGTGTGCCACCTAACTTCCCATAAGCAAAGAAAATACCATGGAGATCAGTGTAAGCTCATGTACATCCTCTGTTGCAGAGGATGGAGAAATTCTATGAAAAGTTTGACAAGACGGTCGAGATGAAGACAACAAATATCTTCATATTAAGTGACTTCAGTGTGATGATGGACGCAGCAGAGAAGAACAGAAACCATGTTGAAATATGTGACTCAGGATCAAGAAAGGAAAGAGAACAATAGCATCTATTAGAGCCCCAGACCTATGTATAGGATCAGAGATGGAGAGTGGAAGTTTTCTAGTTTAAGCGTCTCATTTTAGAGATGAAGAAGCTGATACCCACAGAGGGTTCAAAAATTGCCCAAGCTCAGAACCAAGATTCTCTAAGCCAGGGTCTCTGACTCCAGATCCAATATATGCTTTCCATGTACCACTCCACCTGAATGCTTCCTTTAAGGAGACTCAGAAGGTATTGGACATTGCAAACCCAGAAAACCATCATAAAAAATTAAATCAGATACATAACATAATATATATGTGTGTATATATATGTGTAAAACATAGGGTATTTCTTATCTTTCACTATTACAAATAGAGCATGTTTGTTTTCCTACATAGTGGGATCATTTTCCCCTTTCTATGTTATTTTTGGAATAAAGTCTAGCAATTGAATTGATGGGTCAAAAGTATCACAGATCACAAATCCAGGATTCTAGATTTTGAGGTGGAAGAGATGTTAGAAATCGTCTAATTTGGGTGGTCAGGTTGCATACAGATAGAGAGTGCTGGACCTGGAGTCAGAAAGACTCACCTTCCTGAGTGCGAGTCTGATCTCAGCCACTTACTAGTGTGTGACCCTGAGCAAGTCACTGAATCCTGTTTGCCTCAGTTTCCTCATCTGTTAAAATCACTCCAGTATCTTTGCCAAGAAAACCCCAAACAGGGTCATGAAGAGCTGGACTCAATTGAACAACAACTTAAATGAGGTTTTATATTTCCAAATGTAAAAACCATCCTTAGCTTGCAGGTACCTGATTTGGCCTACTGGCTGTAGTTTGCTGACCCTTTCTCTAGACTAATCCCCTCGTTTTACAGATAAGGAAACCGAGTCCTATTGGTATGAAGTAGTGTTCCCAAGATCACAGAGACAGGATACAAAACCAGGCTCTTTAAGTGCAAACCTAGACCTCTTTATCATATTGAAAAGCATGATTTGTTTTGTGATTTCTATTGCATATTGTCATATGACTCTTCAAGATATTCCACTAGTTGGGGCGGCTAGATGGCACAGTGAATAGAACACCAGCCCTGGAGTCAGGAGGACCTGAGTTCAAATCCAGCCTCAGACACTTAACACTTACTAGCCTTGTGATCTTTGGCAAGTCACTTAACCCCAATTGCCCTGCCTTCCTCCCTCCAAAAAAAGAAAAAGAAAAAAAAAAAGATATTCCACTAGTCTATGGGACCATCCCTATTTCCCTATAGGCTTAGCTACACTGGTCTTTATTACCTTTTGATATTTTTGCCATTTTAATATGGTGCTATTTTAAGGTTGTTGATTTACATTTCTTTGATTAGTAAGAAATTTTTGTTTTTACTTTCCTTTATAAATTGTCTGTTCATGTCTTTTGACCATTGCTCTACTGGGATGTGTTTATTAGCAGTCTTTTACAGATATTCATCAGTTTCTTAAAGATTCTGAATGTCATCTCTTTTCTGTATATTTACTGCATATATTTCCCCAAATTAGCCTCTTTTCTTGTCGTTTTAGAGAGAATGCTTTTTGTTGGGTAAAATCCTTTTATCTTTATATAATCAAACCCATTACTTTTATCTCCATTGATTTTTCTCTATTTGCTTGATCAATAAAGATGCCCCTCTTCTTCATAGCTGGGCGAATATTGATCCAATTGTGGGGTATGGTATGAGGTATGGATCCAAATCCTTTGTTTTACCTTGTAGTCATTCAGGTTTCCAAACAGTTTTTTATTGAATTCCATTCCTCAGCATTTTTGAAATGTGAGTTCAACAAACACTAATTGTTTATATATGTTGGGTTCTGTCTCTGTATTCTCCATTCTTTTCCATTGATCCGTTTTTCTATTCTTTTTTCTAGTACCAGACACTTTTTACCATTATTGCTTTAAAGTGCCTTTTGAGGTCTGACCATGCTAGTCTCCCTTTGTTTTTCATAATTAAAAAAAAAAACTTTGTAAAACTGATATCAAATGTGAATACAGCCAATTAGACTTGCTTCAGCTGTATTTACATTTAAATACGTGAGTTTGAATGCGTGAAATGTCAGAAAAACTTTTAATTTACTCCCGTTAAACCTCCCCCAGTATTGTTCATTTATTTCCATTCTCTTTTCTTCTTATTTGGGTTTCATTCTTCTGATTCTCCTTTTTCATTTTGCATTATTTAATAAAATTGTATTCTATATTTCTTATATTCCTCATGCTTATTTATCTTTGTTAAAATATTCCAATGCATTGATGTATAACAGTTTATTTAACTTCCACTATTTCTGGGTGTTTAGATTGCTTCCAATATTTATTGCAAATACAAACAATGCTGCTATAAAGTCATCAATGAGCTCTTTTTTTGGTTTGTTGATAATACCCTCAGGGCATATTCCCAACAGTGGAATTATTGAGTCAGCAAATAAGATTATTTTTAGAACTTTTGTTGTGTGCTGCCAGGGTGATTTATTAAAAAATAATGTACTGTTTTGCAATTTCACCAGCAAAGGATGTACTTCTTCATAGTTCTTAGTGATCTATTTTTCTGTATTAATTTTGTTATAACATTAATTACATAAACTAACCTATGGGAATTTTGATGAATATTACGTTAAACTGGTTTAATAGTCTGGAAGATACTGATATTTTTACTGCTTTTGCTCATCCTAATTGTGAGCAATGGGCATCCCTCCGTTGTTCAATTATTCCTTGATTTCTTTCAAAATCATTTTGAATTTCAATTTACATAGGTCTTTTTTATGTCTTGATAAGCCAATAGTCAAATATTGGTTACATTTGGTCATTATTGTAAAGGGTACTTCTCATTTTTTTCTTGACTCTTGTTGATGGTATATAAAAGTGTAGATGATTTTGCAGGATTGTCTTATATCACAATAATTTACTAATTTATCTCATTAATTTTTTTATTGATTATCTTGCGTTTTCTAGGTATACAATCATCATCTACAAATAGAGATATCATATCTTCATGGCCAGTGCTTATTCCTTTAATTTATTTTTCATGCTCTATTTCTTATTTTGATACTTGGATGAAACCGATCTCACCAATGTATGTATTTCATACCACCATGCAGATTGTGGCCCATCCATGCCTCCTTCCCCTGTAAGACTGGTGTCCTAGATTCTCTTGTAAATCCTTCACAAAGGCTCCATACAGCATCCTGAGGACCTTTCCTCTAGAACTCTTCACCTTGTTTGGGAACACACAGGCAACCTGCCTCTTTTTTTTAGCAGTATATTTCTTCAGTAATATATTATATAGCGTATCTTCAGTATGGTTCTTCTGTGTTAATATGCTATATAGAATGCTTATGTCTACAATGTGTCTCCCATTGCCTTTTGGGTGAATTACAACTTTAATTCTTCAGTGATTATGGTATTTCATACTTTTAGTAAGTTAATATCACTGGAAGAATATTGATAATAAAAAGATAGGTTGCTTTTTATGGGAGAAACTCTAGGTCATTCAAAATATTGCAGTGTAGGTATTATAGACACATAATACAGGCTGCTTTCTTTTTCCTATTTGATTATGGGCTTAGTTCATTGCCATCTGCAGTGACCATCTAAGACAGACATATTGATAGATAAGCAATTTGGGCTGTTCTACCTACTGCACAGCATATTCTTGAAAATAGTCATTTTTCATCCATTTGGTTTTTCCTGTATGGATAATTATTCCCAGAGCTATACCTTGAAAAATGTCACTAAATCTTTGCCCCAGGGTACTGAATGTGTAGGGCTCTGAAAATGTTTTCAATCTTTTAGCAGCATAGAGACAATGGATATTATCACTTGGTTAGCAAGAATAATTAATTATAATAAAGGAATATACTAGAAGGTGGGTTGTGGTGGACTCTTCCCCCTCACCTTTTTTGCCTTCTTCATACTAATATACTTGGGTCTTGTTACAGTTGTCCTCATAGAGAAAAATAATCCCTTTCCCACCCCAAACTCCTTAGCCAAACTCCTTCTGTCATTTTGCCTCAGGTGTGATGTTGGGTACTTATGTTAGACTAAAAAATTTTTTGTTTAAGACTCTTGTTTGATGAAAAGCTTTTGAGTGATTATAGATCTCATTTAAGAGATTTCAGGATTCTGATTTGTTGCAATCAGCACAATGGTATAGCAAAACAGGAGCTTTTCAAAGACTTTTTAAAAGCTAAGCTAAATGGGAGGAGCAAGAATATAACATACTTATTTAATGCTTTGTTTTAACAGGAATGCTTCTAATGTATATGATCATGCAATGTCCCTTTTTCCTCTCTTTTAAAATAAGATTTGTTATATTGATTCTTTTTCTAGCATTAAACCATCCTTGCATTCTATCGGTAAATCCTAGACAGTCATGATGGATGATTTTTTGGATGTAGTCTTAAAGTCTAATTGCAAGTATTTCATTTAATAGCTTTTCATCAATAGTTTTTTTGGTAAATAGTATTATATTGGAGTGATTTATTTTGGATGAACACATCATATGGGTCATAAGTGACAATGTAAGAGAAAGACACAACTCAACTCCTCAGAGTTATTCCTAGACCTTTGGGGGAGTACTGGTAATATCCTTGCTCTGAAGATCTGACCTGCAGGTCAGACTAAAGATTAAAAAGATGAGCCCAGAGACTCTATAAATGTTATAATTGCATCATTATTGCTACTTGTTGCATTGCAGTATGGTCTATAAATGCAATCTCTAGAATCTGAGCTTTTAATAAGTACCTGTATCTTTGAAAATTATTTATCATGATAAACATTAAATAACAATGCAGCCAATTAGACATGTTTTCCAATGACTTACATTGGAACAAATGAATTTCAGGGCATAAAATATCTTAAACACTTTTCAGTCATGCTCCCAAATGCAGTGATTCTTGATTTTTTTTGTGTTATGTATCCCTTTGACACACTGGTGAAGCCTATGGATTCCTTTTCAAAATGCTGTTTTTAAACATTTAAAACAAAGTACATACAGTACATAAAAAGCAAATTATATGCAAATACGGTTGCCAAAAAGCTTTTTTTTCTTTTTGTAGAAGGGAAGGTAGAGCAATTGGGGTTGAGTGACTTGCCCAAGGTCACACAGCTAGTTTTTGTGTTAAGTTTCTGAGACTGGTTTTGAACTCAGGTCCTCCTGACTCTAAGGCCAGTGCTCTATTCACTGCACCACTTAGCTGCCCCTTGTGTTCTTGATTACTGGTTAATCTGGTTCACTTTGGAGAGTTCTTCTCCAAAGTGAAGTTAATATCTTTAGTCTCATTATCGTACTGCTAACTGGAGCCTTGATGGACACCACTTCCCTTAGTCTCCTCTCCCCTCTGATTAGGAGAACTGGGGGGTGGAATATCAAATTCCTCTCAATGTCTTCCTTTATAGAGGGCAGAAACCGGCCACCTTGCCGCCTCCCCCCAATTTTTTTAAAGCTCATAGACCCCAGGTTAAGAAACCCTTGCTCTAAAAAAATTTTTGGCCTATTTTTTCATTCCCATTCACTTTTCTTTTTATATGGTTGTAGTTATTATGTATTTATTCTTCTGATGTGCCTTTTTCTTTTGCTTTGTGTATTACTTCATAAAGCATTCCCCATATTTCCTTATATTCAGCACTGATAATGTTGATACTTACTACATTATACCAAAGTGTGTCCAACCCTTACCTACATTTGGGTGACCAGTTGTGTTTTTTGTTTTGTTTTGCTTTGCTTTGCTTTATGGCAATTAAAAGTAATGCTACTATGAACATTTTTCAACAGATATACATTTTTTTAGTTTCTCATAGTTTATTCCCAATAGTACAATTACTGGGCTTCTTATATCTTCTTTGTAGCATGGTACATGGTCAATATTTCTGTAAGGTTTCCCTCTCCCCCAAAGGCATATTCTTTGTTTTCCTCATTAAGTTCTATCCACATATCTTATCTATTAGATCTAACTTAATATGTTACAAGATCTTGTAATTCCTGTTTATTTCCTCAGTCATTTTCATCTGTTTTTTTCACAGTATATTAATTGAGCAAATTATACAAAGGAAAGGGTGCTAGAATCAAAATCAAAGGACCCAGGTTAAAATTTTTGTCACTTTTGTGACAAATAAAAATCTTGTAATTCCTGTTTATTTCCTCAGTCATTTTCATCTGTTTTTTTCACAGTATATTAATTGAGCAAATTATACAAAGGAAAGGGTGCTAGAATCAAAATCAAAGGACCCAGGTTAAAATTTTTGTCGCTTTTGTGACAATAAAAAATTGTCACTTTTTCTCTGTGTGATCTTGAGTAAATCACTTAACTTCTCTGAATCTCACTTGCCTCATCTGTAAAATGAAGGAATTAAACTAGATAATATTCAGGGTCCCTTCCAGTTATGAATCTTTGATCCTGTGGTCCCATGTCCTGTGATTTCATTGGTCTGGGAATACCTCATAGGGGGGATGCTCTCCACTGATGGAGATCCCAAAGGATGTTTTCCAGGAGGCTGGATCATTCCACCTCCCCTGCATTATGGGCAGTTCTACTGTAGACCGAAGTAAATGTGATATTGACTCTTTCTATGTATTCGTTAAGGTTTTTGATACCATTTTACATATTGGTTGTCCTTTTTCATTATTCTAACTTTTGTGTGTGACATAAGTCTTAAGTTCCTCATGTTTCTCAGATTTCTTCTGGCTTTTAGAAAGCTCGTCTTGTGTTTGCTTTTGTGATTTTCTTAGCATTGCTGATTCTTTGGTTTTGAATGTTTCACTGATCCCACTGAGGACATCTCTTAGGATTCCTTGGAAGACTTTCTTTGTATCTCTATCTCTACTGACACTTAAGCTTATTCAGTTGTTTGACAACCTTTTAAAAACATAACAATGCTTTGCTTTGGCTCATTTAAAACTTTTGATTAATTTATATTTGTTTGTCTAACTTTTTAGCCATTTTCCTTCACTTGAGGCTATCTTCATTCTTCTCTCTCTCTCTCTCTCCCTTTCTCTCTCTCCCTTCCTCTCTGTCTCTCTCTGTCTCTGTCTCTGTCTCTGTCTCTCTCTCTCCTTCCCTCCCTCCCTCTCTCACTCCTGTCTCCATCTATGTATCTGTCTCCTTTTAATCTCTGACATCTTGGATCAGTCTTGATTTGTTGTTTTCTTTCTCCCTCTCCCTGTCCTCCTCATCCTCCTCATCTTCCTTGTCTTCCTCCTCATCCTGCTCCTCTTCCTCCTTCTTCTTCTTCCTCTTCTTCAACAGAAAAAAATCATCTTTGAAGACAATCCTTAAACAAGATGCTTGCCATATAGAGATATTTTTTTCAGTGACAATCTCACATTAAGTGTAGCATAAAAAAAAGAATGACACATACTTAGCCAAAGTATTTGCTGTGTCATGGGAGGAAAAGACTGAGGACTTTTTTTTTTGCAAAGTTCAGATAGAAGGAATACTCCCTATTGGTGGTGAGTTTTCTCAATTAACACACTTACAGAAGACTTTGTACTAATTCCTTTGGGCCTCAAAGCACTATGAAACCTCATATAGAATAATGTGAAATATAGAATAATGTGAAAAGATTGGCAGTAACCACCCTTACCAGGAAACCATGTGAGTGGAAAATGTGTTTGCCCAAACTCTGATATGCAATTGGTTGAGTTAATTTGTCTATATCTATCCAGCTAGCTATCTTCTATTTGTCTGTCTGTGGTAGTGTCCATCAGCCTATCTAGAGGGAGTCCCAACCTATAATTTCATATTATTCTCTGTCTCTGTGCTTCTCTCTCTCTTTGTTTCTTTATCTAATGTAAATATGAATGAATTATATATACATATATGTATATGTATCTGAATATATGTACACACATATGTATAGGTTTATATAAGTATATATTTATACACATGTACATGCATATATATGAGGGCAGATCTGTGATTTCATCAGTCTGGGGAACTCTCAGCACGAAAATTACCTCCAACCTGTGCAGATATCAGTTCTCTAACTTAGAATCTGAGTCATCTGGGGCACTGAATGGTAAAGTGACTCTCCTACAGTTATAATTCTAGTAAGTATATTTTTTCATTTCTCTCCTGGCTGTACTACTTTGGGATTTCTCTGGCTGACTTCTCCACTATGCCCCCACATTGGGTGCCATCTGCCCCTCCTAACAACCAATATATCAGTTGAATCTGACAGTGTATGCAATGTTCCTCACCCATAGTCCTCTGCTTCTGCAAATAAGGAATCGAGGTAAATTCTCTCTCTCTCTCTCTCTCTCTCTCTCTCTCTCTCTCTCTCTCTCTCTCTCTTTCTCTCTCTCTGTCTGTCTTTCTCTCCTTCTTTCTCCCTCTCTCTCCCTCTCTCACCCCTCCTGTTCTCAGCAAGCTTACCAACATATCACTAGATTCTGCCAGTATATGCAGTGTTGTACATCCATAGGCTACTACTTCTACAAATAAAGGAGAGAGGTGATTTTCTTTCTCTCTCTTTTTGTTCTTTCCATTTAATTATAGTCATTGTGTATATTTTTCATGACTCTACTAACAAGTTCCTTTTGCATCAGTTCACATAAGTCCTCCTATATTTCTTTGAAATTTTTATGTTTGTCCTTTCTTACAAATCAATATTTTATTACATTCAAGTTCCCCAATTAGCCATTCCTTAATTGACTAGAAACCTCTCCCCACCCCCCATTCTTTGTTAACACAAAAAGTAGTGCTGTGGATATTTTGAAAAAGACATCTCCTTAAAGTTGATGGTTTCCTGATGCTGCTATATGACTGCAAATCATAGAATACCAGCGTTCATGACTGAGGAAGAATTAAAATTATAAGGTAACCCCAAGGGCAATGGAAAGATTCATGTAGTGAGTATAAGCAGTCTGTACCATCTTATGAAGTACAACTTGAACATAAAAGAATGTTGACTAGGAAAGGAGATGGACTGGTCATAGTGCAAGGGAGAGAGACAAAAGACAAAAACCATGAGTACTGATTGCATTGTTAGTCCTGAAACATTAAGAGAACCAAAGGAAAGCCTGCAGGATGTTGAGTGGATCTTCTTTGAAGGATACAGGAAGTGATTATTATGGAGACCTCTTATGACCTTGTAAAACCCTGTATTTATGTGTAGTATCTATAGTATCTGTCACTAACAAGCTATAGTTCTTATAGGCAGTACTGACTTAAATTTTTACTCATCTTACCGAAAGGAACATTATGGCGTTGGCTACAGAGGAAAAATGCAATTAAAATCAAGCAATTGGCAACCATTTATTAAGTACCAAATATGTACCAGGCCCTGTGCTAGGCACTAGGAATACAAGGATTATAAGTTAAGGGTATGATCATAGAATTTTGAGCTGGAAGGGAACTTAAAAAGCTATCAAGTTCGTTTTGTGGATGAAGAAAGAGAGATACAGAGTGCTTAAATGACTTACCCAGGAGTCACATAGCTAAACAATGTCTGAGGTAGGATTTGAAACCAGATCTCCCTGACTGCAAAGCCCTGTGCCCTGTGCCCTGTGCACTATAGGATATACTGCTCGCTTATAGAGAAGATGAATGGGAGAGATGCTATGGAGAGACAATTAATAAACTTGGCAACTGATTTCCAAAAACCCAATGAAGTCAAATCCAAAATCAGAATGGACCACCTTAGCAGAGGGTTGGCCCCGCTCCCCGCCTCTCCCGGCCAACAGAGGTCTTCGGCTATGGGGGGAACTAGATGGCTCTGAGGGCCTTTCTAACTTGAAGTGTATGTGATTCTCATTTTTATTCATGGAGAAATATGGCATAAGATGGGGAATACATGTATGTAGTATTTTCACCCTATGTCACTGGAGGAAGTACCTGCAACAAGAAAATCACAGATCCATCCAAGTATCAATTACAGTCTGTGAATTTATCATATTCCTTTACTACACAGTACACTCATTGGGGGCAGGTGCCATGCCTTTCCTAAGTTCGATCTCTCTCTCTCTCTCTCTCTCTCTCTCTCTCTCTCTCTCTCTCTCTCTCACTGCTTTTTGGAAGGCGGAATGCAGGGCAATTTGGGTTAAGTGACTTGCTCAAGGTCACATGGCTAGTAAGTGTTAAGTGTCTGAGGCTGGATTTGAACTCAGGTCCTCCTGACTTCAAGGCTGGCTCTCTATTCACTGTGCCACCTAGTGGCCCCAGTTCAGTATCTCTTTAAGTGTTCTGCACATTTTCTGTTTTTTGTTCGCTTGTTTCAGCTGTGTCTAATTCTTCACAACCCCCTTTGGGGTTTTCTTGGCAAAGATAGATACCAGAGTGATTTTCCATTTCCTTCTCCAACTCTTTTGACAGACAAGGAAACTGAGGCAAAGGGGGTTAAATGACTTGCCCAGGGTCACACAGCTAATAAATGTCTGAGGTCACATTTGAACTCAGGAAGAGTCTTTCTGACTTGAGACCTGGAGCTCTATCTTCTCTATACCACCTAGCTGCCTAGGTTCTACGCACAGTAGGCATTTAATTTCCTTTTGTTGAACAGAGACATTCCTTTGATTATTTTTCAAATCTGTGGTCGTTTTCATCTTTGGCAAATATCAAATCTAAATCAGTTCAAGACTGAATTATCTGGTGTGTGCCCACAATGCAGACATTTTCACTTCTTGGCAGCAATGAGGGCAGGCACTTCAGAACTTGATTTCTATTCTCATAAGGAAGAGAGTCACTCCTCTGCAACTTAGGAGCAGACAGCAGGGATGCTGACAGGTAAAAACACGGTAGCTTCCTCCAAAAGGACTTTGAGAGTTTTCAAGAACATATACATACTTAGTGGAGACCCCCAATTTTTACCTAGTTTTGCATGAAACAGATGATTTAAGCTGAAAGCAAACTTTGCACCAAGGAAAGTAGCTGCCTCGTCCACAAAGAATTCTCAGAATAGCTGGTACAGAATATCGAATTTTGAAGGGAACTGATAGACTTTTAAAGAATTTATCCTGATGGCAATGGGAAGCCATTGAAGGTTTTTAAGGAAAACAGCTCTTGGAGCTCCAGGAAAATTAATTTGGCAGTACTGAACAATAGAGACTGGAAGGGGAACATTTAATATTTTTTTTTAATTTTCTACTTTCTGACCTTCTCTCAGACTAAATTTTCAGTTTTACTTCTATTTCCCAGTCAGGCTCTGTTGTTTTTTGTAATTGGTATACTACAGAATTTGGGAAACTCATTCTTGATAGAGTAGATCTGAATCTACTTTGTGTGACTTCAAAATGTTCCACTTTTGTGACATTAATTCCCTAAATTACTCTGGCAAAAAAATATTTCCATTTGTTTCCCTGAGCATTACCACTTTATGCATTCTTTGAAAATGCGGCCCCGTATGTTCTTAGTAACAAAAATAGGCAAGGTTGGTTTTTTTTTCCTTCTTCCGGAGAATGTCTTGCAAGCTGCTTTAGATATTTTGGTGTAATTTCTCTAATGCGTCTGTCTGTCAGTTTTCTGCTTCTGCTGGGCCTACATTGTTCAGGATCCTGCCCCTCCTGTAGGAGGCGTGGGCATCCGTAAATTGGTTTCTTTGTGCATAGAGCAGAAGGGCAGGTGTGAGCTGTGATTGATGGCTGAATTTATACAGAGATAGAAAAAAAACTGCTGGTGTGGCATTTCTCTTCTGCACTTTTGCTGTTGCTTCATTTCTATAAAATGACTTTTATTCTCCACTTGGCTTTTTATTACATTATTCATCTGTCACATATAAAGATATTTGGAGGAATATTTCTTCTATTCAGATCCTAGTTTGGAGGAACAATGGTAGCAAAACTTTTTTTTTTCATTCCTGAAATGTGTGCAGCATCTGAGAAAACCTACTTACCATGTAGTGACTATTGTAATGAAACTCATGGGGAGAGCACGGTGATAGGAAGCTAGGGCCCCTTTCTGCATCTATATCTCTTTTTTGTCAGAAGAGACAATGGAGTCTCTATGTAGAGAAAAAAAATCATAAAATATGGGGTTCATCTCTAAGACAAGCTGTTCAAAGGATAGGCAGAGGTTGGGTCTTGGTAAACAAAACAAAGTCAGGGACGTAGTGGGCAGTTATTAGGATAATTCAGGCCAACACATTGTTTTGGTCTGTATTCAATGGATTATTGCCTAGTTTCTTCACCTGGGTTCAAATGTCACCACTAATGCTCATGTAGAAATTTTTCTGTGGCTACTTCCTGAACTTGACTAATTATTCTTTCCTCAGGGACACCCTGAGAGGCTGGAGTTGTGTGTGTGTGTGTGTGTGTGTGTGTGTGTGTGTGTGTGTGTGTGTGTTTAGTTAGGTCTACACATGGAAACCTGTTTGGGCATATAGGGCTAGGTTTACATATGGCCAATTCATATCTTGTAAATATCAATTAACCAACTAAAATTAGTTAGCTTTTACAGAGGGCTATTAACTGAAAAATAATAATAATAAGTATAGTATACAATCTCCAAAACTGAGAGCCCGTTTCCTCCATCACTCCCTTGCTTCTCAAGGAGAATGGACTCAAATAGGTGACTATTATCTATTTCCTCCCCTCCCCGCCCCCCATCCCTGTTCATTTCTAGATGTGGCTCTTTCTCAGCTGCATTTCTCTCAGCTTCTGAGTTGATTCCCTGCTGGGCTGAATCAAAGTGGTTATACTTAGCATTTGCTCCTTATCAGGCTCAAAGCAAACTCTGCCATGGATTCCAGCTGATGAACTTCTGATGATTCTTCTAACCTTTCAAAACTCATGGTCATAACCTGGCCTGTTTTGTCTCTGACATTTGTTCATGGCCACATGGTGACCGAAAGAGAGAGAGAGAGGGAGGGAGGGAGAAAGGAAGGGGGAATGGGGGGGAAGGGAGGGAGACTGAGACAGGAACAGAAAGAGAGAGAAAAGGGGAAAGAGGGAGAGAGACTGACAGACAGATAGAGACAGAGACAGAGAGAGACAGAGAGGCAGACAGACAAACAGAGACAAAAAGAGACAGAGAGACAGAGATGGAGACAGAGTCAGACAGAGGGAGCCTGAGACCTACAGTTCTTTTTCTTCACTGAAAGTCATCAAGGAAGAGAGTACTTCTCTTGCTTCAGGTCTTTTGTAACCACAGCCAGTTCCAGCTTAGTAGCCAACTTCAAAACAGAAATGTTTGTCATTACCCA
>CM053588.1:130413908-130443626 GCA_028646515.1 Pseudochirops corinnae | reverse complement strand
ATCTCTAAGCTAAAGGGATTGTTTATAGATGGTTGGGTGAAGGATTCATAGGTATAGCTTGTTATTGTACCAAGCAGGGATAAACAGTTCATGAATTGTAGCTAGGCAGAGTGCTGGCTTAGGGAAGAGGCAGAGTTAATGCTTTCAGTCTGGGGGAAGTGTGATTTTACAACTTGATTTCACAGGCTGATATTACAAACATAGGTATCCAAACACAAGTGTGATTTTACAAATTGAAGTTACAACTGGATGTTACAAACACCCCATCATTCTGACAGTCAAGTCCACTACCCTTCACCAAACAGCTTTCAAGAATTGCATTAGAGCAGCTAGGTGGTACAGTGGATAGACCACTAGCCCTGGAGTCAGGAGGACCTGAATTCAAATTTGACCCTAGACATTTACCAGCTATGTGACCCTGGGCAAATCCCTTAACCCAAATTGCCTCGTCCTTGGCTTCTAGAAGCATTCTAAGAAAAAAACAAACAAAAAACAATTAGCAAAATAATACTCCAGTAGAAGATTGGATAAGCTTTAATATTCCGAAGTAACTGAGAACCCCACAAACTTTCCACTAGTAAACATAACTAACTCTAATTCCAGACTTATTTAGATTCCTATTAAGCACGTATAGATGCATGTCACTTGCCTATTTAGAGATTACAGGTCTTGTCATATTTTTTCAGTATAACAGAAACACTATAATTACTATCTTCAGTCCTCCTACTGCCTCCACTTTTCTAAAATGAGATTTTGGAACTAAATGATTTCTAAGAAGCTATGTAATGCTAACAGTCTATAAAAGTCTGTAAGTTATAGGGGGATGGGTAGCAGAGTAGGTACATATGTGGGTATTTGCTTACATGTGTGTAAAATCTACTACTTGCTCTATAGCAGTGGTTCTCAACCTTCCTAATGCCATAACCCTTTAATACAGTTCCTCATGTTGTGGTGACCGCAACCATAAAATTATTTTCATTGCTACTTCATAACTGTAATTTTGCTACTGTTATGAATTGTAATGTAAATATCTGATATGCAGGATGTATTTTCATTCTTACAAATTGAACATAACTCACAGGTTGAGAACTGCTGCTCTATAGGAAGCCATGGTTTCAATAGACATTTGCTACAAATGAGATTGCAGAGCTAAGACTAGAACCCAGGTCCCCTGACTCACAAGTGCTGTCCTTTTTTCAGTACAGCACACTTCCTGGCTTCTAAAAACAGTTTAAAGACTTTACATCATGGTGTTAGAAGTAATAATCTTTGAAAAGCATGGAAGAGAAGTCCAGATGCATAGCAACTGCTAAGGATGTAGGAAACTAAATCATTCATGCCCTTTGATCCAGTCATATCAATAGTGGTCATATACCCCAAGGGGAATGAAGCAGGCACCTTAAAGTGCTTAGTGTTAGGTCAGACATTGAAGACACCAACATCATCCACTGCATCCTGGGCCATTGATAGCTGTCTTGACTTTCTTTCTTCCTGCCATTGAAATTCAATGACTCTAGAAGAGAGATTGAGGCTCATACCTTTGTGCAACTCTGCCTCACTTAAATCCAGTTCTTGCACAAGTCAAGGAATCTGTGATGTCATTGATCCTCCTCATAAACAAAGGATGAACAGCAACATATACCCCAAGGAGATCAAAGGAAAAAGGGAAAATCTCATAAACCATTCATAGCAGCTTTTGTGTGTGTGTGACAGCAAAAATCTGGAAACCAAGTAGATACTCGTCAAGTGGAAAATGTCTTAATCAAACGGTATATGAATATAATGGAATAGTATTGCTCTTCAAGAAGTGGCAAACATGAGGAACTCAGAGAGATGTGGGAAGACTTGTATGAACTGATGCAAAACGAAACAAGTAGAACCAGGAGAGCAAAATGTACGATGATTACAATAATGAAAATGAAAACAATGGTAAAAAGCAACTGAGAAAAGATTCATTTCCATAATCAGTTCTGGAAAGCTGCTGATGAAACACCACCACCACCCTTCCCTAAATAAGGATTTCAGAGATGGATAGATGGACATGGAGTAACTGAGGATGCACTACCAGATCAGTCTCTGAACTTAAATACTGTTTTCTGTTTGTTTTAATAAGAGAAATGTCCAATGGCAGGAAAGAGGATTTATCAGGAAAATAATTATGGTATTAAAAAAGCCATTAATATTTTTTAAATATTAAAAATATTTTTAATAGATCAGTTTATTAGTTGATTGTGCTTCCAATACTGTAGTTTGAGGTGAGTGTTAGGAAATAGTTTCAAAGACTCAATCCTATTTCATTAGAAGTATTTTTTTCTCCTTTATGACTGCTTCCCTCCCTCGTCCCCCTTCCCAACTATTCCAATTCCTTTAATAAAACTCCTTTATCAATAGCCCTCAGGCAAGCCAGGTGCTATTGCTCCCACTTTCCAAGAGCAATGAAGACTAAATAACTTAATTCAAATTCAGCCAATTTATTAAGTGCCCACTTCAGTGAGAGCACTGAGATACAAAGATGAATAAAACATAATTCCTGCCCTCGAGGAGTTTATAAGCAGTTAGAGGGATTCAAAGGGACACAAATAGTCATGATACACATTTAAATGAGGTACCTCTAGAAGAGATATACACATAGAACTGGCTGGATCTTTTTGAAGGGCAACCTGGCTGTACACTGAAAGAGCTATAAAAATCATCCCACTGTTGGAAATATACCTAGAGAATATGATCACAAAAGGAGGGAAAAGCTTTATGTTCAAAGGTCATAGATTTAAAACTGGAAGAAACCATCAAATCCTCTCATTTCCAGATGAGGAAATTGATGTCTGAGGAGGTCAAACGATTTGTCTGTGTTTGTCATTGCTAGTTAATAGTTGGGCTGATTATTTGAACCCAGGTACTTGGAATCCAAGTCTATTATTCTTTCCACTATAACACACACACACACACACACACACACACACACACACACACACACACACACACTTGGAAGCAACACTTGGAATCCAAGTCTATTGTTCTTTCCACTGCAACACACACACACACACACACACACACATACACACACACACACAGAAACAACCAAAATGCCTGCAATTAGAGAATGGCTAGATAAATTGTAGTATATTATTTAAGAGGCTGATAGGTATTGTAGTGGGTCTGAAGTCTAGAATCTAAAAGCTAAAATCTAAATCTAAAATCACAGCTAAAATCTAGCCATAGACACTAGTCATAGATATAGACATAACTGTGAGACCTTGGGTAAGGCACTTAATCACCACTTAAATGTTGTCTGCCTCAATTTCCCCACCTATAAAATGAGGCTAAAGATAGAACTTGCTGTAAAGATCAAATGAGACATCTGTAAAACAATTAGCACAATGCTTGGGCCACAGTAGGTGCTTAATAAGTGCTTATGCCCTCCCTTCCTTCCTATACCAATGTAACAAACTAGGTTATCTTTTGCCTCAATTACTACCTAGCCTTTAATCACTGAATGGGTGTTGTCTCAGACAAACTGAGATCTAGGAAAGACCTTAGCTTAAAAAGGCCAAGGTCTCCCAATGCCCTTGGGGCCACCACCGGTCATCTCGACCTATGTCTTGCCAGAGGCCTCTGATGACTCTAGACAACAGAGGGAGACTGATGACTTTGCACAGCCCTGTCTTACTCAAATCCTATTCACTTACAAGTCAAGACATCACCCTCTTGGTGCAATTGGTCCTTTTCCAGAACGAAGGGAAATAATAGAATACCTTTATGTGATTAAGACTGATAAGCATAAGGAATGTAAAGAAATATGGAAAGAGCAACGTGAAATAATGCACACTGAAAAAAGCAAGACCAAAACAGGATAGGCCCTGATTCAATTCATATATGGATCTATGATCTCGCTGAGGTATTTCCTCCATTAATGCAGAAAACAATCTCTCCATTCCTGCCATTACTGTAGGACTCTTGATCGTTTCCTTCCATTAAGTTTTCCAAAACTGGTCTACTCAGTGTATTGTGAGTCTTTCTCACTGTGTCTTGACCTTGAAAGGATACCCAGGGACAGAGATGAGCTGGTAAATGTTTAACATCTGGCTTTCCAAAAAGAAAAAAAAATGTACATACAACACACATTTAAGTTTAATCTGTATTATTAATGCTTTCTTCATAATTTTAAACCTAGACAACTAACAAAGTGATGAATCAAGCCCCAGTTTGAAGTATTTGCCTGTTTCTGAGGTGTAAATGCTCACACTGAAAATTTAACAATAGGCTCCTGAGAGATCATTGGAGCTGGTTCCAGGATACCTGAACCTATGGAGCATATAGACTGTCCGTGAGTTATCCTATGCTCTTATGACATAACCAACAGAGCTTCTTTTTTGCACCTTTATTTCACTGATGACATAATTTACTTAGATTCTCAATTCTTTATTTGTAACATGACTAGAGATAATAACAGAATTTCAGGTTTGGTAAGGACCTCAGTGACCATCTCACCAAACTTATACCTTAAAAACAATCTCCCTCTACAACATCGCAACAAGTGGTCCCCCACATTTGCTTGAAGACCTGCCGTAAAGGAACACCTGACCTCTTCTGACAGTCTATTTCATTCATAGACAGCACTAGCTATTAGGAAGTTTTTCCTTACAACTAAATTTCCCTCTTTGTGACTTTTATCACTTCCTTCTTGTTCTTTCATCTTGGACAAAGTAGAAAAAGTTTTGGTCATTTAGTCAAGTCTTGTATTATGTCCAAAATTCTGCTTGATGTTTGGGATCCTCCATAAATTTTGCCATTTTTTTTGGTTGTTGTTGGAAAACAAATAGAGATTATAATAACAAAAAAAAACCCCAGAGTTTTGTAACCAATCACCTTTTTTCTTTTAAAAACACATAACCACATTAACTTTTTGCTTTATATAACCACTGCTAATTGAACTCGATTTCTCATTGCTCAAAGCAAGGCAATCTACTCCAGCTGATTCCTAGCTCTAAAACTATCCATTCTAAAGTTCTGATCTACCTCACTCCAACCTTTCCATGTGCTATAGCTGACTTATATTCATCATGCACCACCCTACTGTGATACACTTCTGGATAGGGTGTAGTGTATCACCAAGATAGAGGTCCATAGTGGGTAGACAGACTCTAATTTTTTATGACTCATACCAAACAAAAACAGTTATGGAACATTGATATTAAAAAGATGTCTCATCATGGCACGTGAGTGACTTTGGATTCTTGAAGTCTGGAAGAGCAGACTACCAAATCAGTCAGGTTCTATCATGCTGGAATGGCTTTGATATGATTCTGGAAACAGACTGAATATATTTTCTGAGACCCAGCCTAGCTAAGTGTGAAGAGGCTCATTCCAAGTGAACTGCCCACATGGTAGTGAATTCTTTGGCTATGGCAACCAATGAAAATGAAGAAAAAACACAAATGGTCTTTCTTCTGTCTTTATGTTCCAATTCCTCATCTGCAGTGACAAAGTATAGAGAATGTGGTCAGAAGATGCTAAGAGATACAGAGTTTTTAGATCATCTATAAATTTTGACTTAGCTGTTAGTACTCTAAATGTGAGAACTTTGCACAATGACCAGTGAGTGAATATTCTACTTAGGAACTGAATTTCATCAATGTAGACATTCTAGCCATATTTAAAACAAAGAAATGGAAGGAATCAGCTAAACAAAAGGATGTCTCACAGGTTTTCCTTGGAGGGACAAATAAGAAAATTGACAGATTGGTTTTATCATGTGTCCAAAGGCAAGAAGAAACATAATTTCCTGGGACATTTGGTTATTTCATATTGTAGCATTCATCAGAAGTCTTTGCAAAAAGACTGCCATTAAAATAATTGCTGATTAAAACAACACAGTGACAATAATTATATAAAAGATAAAATACATCCATAATAAAATCAGGATGAATGGACAAAAAGAAAGTCAAAGGGAATATGGAGTAATAACTAAGTTGTTATGGAAATTTGATAAGGTGAATATTCATGTTTCCAAATGCAAACAGCATACAAAATCTTTCTGATTGGGAAAATTTAAGGTTTTTATTATTGGTCTAAGTACTAGGTGAGTTCTGGAAGTGAGAGGTCACTTTTAGCCAAGGTGTTTAGATGAAGCATCTTACAGTACGTGGTAAAAGCAAGTATGTATGTGTGTTTGTGTGTGTGTGTGTGTGTGTGTGTGTGTGTGTGTGTAATTTTAAAAGCTGCCAAATATCTTGCAAATATGACTTCTTTTAAGCCTCACAACCCTGAGAGGTAGCTGCTATTATTTTTGCTTTTTTCCAGATGAGGAAACTGAAGAAGGAAAAGGTTAAGTGACTTGCCCAGTATCACACAAAATGTGTGAGACAGGATTTGAACTCAGGTCTATCCTGACTCTATGTCCTGTACTTTATCCAGTGTACCTACCTGGCAACTTGCAGGTCCTTAGAAAATCATCTGAATTTTAATAAATGGAGGTATGTATTTCTACCCAATCAGTTCAACTGTTAGACTAACCAACCAACTGAAAGATCCTAGTTCTGACTCTGTCTTGAATGTTCTTTTTCATTACTCCTATTTTTAGTTCATGCATTCTTCTTGGTACTAAGGCAGCCTTTCTGATTTTCAGCCCTGTGATACTTTGTGGGATTTATCGGGTATACACTCTATGGATTAATGCATACACTATGCACTGTTCATCAGATGGCTAATTAGAAATGTTGAAACCACTAGTACTTTCTTCCTACCTCTACTTCTCTAGGGACTCACTCATCGACTTTTGCTCTTATCCAACATCCAATCTCCTAATGCCTCTTAAATGCATCTAAACTCAGATTAATTTTACAAAGGTATAGGGTAAATGGCTGGTCAGTCTCTAGAAAATGGAAGCTTATCCCTGAGCTTTTTTTTTTAAGCTTTTTGGAGGGGAGAGGGCAGGGCAATTGGGGTTAAGTGACTTGCCCATGGTCATATGGCTAGTAAGTGTGTCAAGTGTCTGAGCCACATTTGAACTCAAGTCCTCCTGACTCCAGGGCTGGTGCTTTATTCACTGCATCATCTAGCCACCCTACCCTGCCCCCTGAGTTTTTTCTAAGACTTTACAATTCTAGGTTCCTTGAACAACATTCTCACCATTTGTAATTTCTCACTCCAGTCATTCATTTAGTGGTTCTTCTTGGGAAGGAGAACTTCAGGCTGTGAATTCTTAATAGTTTAAGCCAAGAACTTATTTGGCTAATAGATGCTACCCAGTCCTCTTGTTGTTTTTTCATATGTATAGACACTTATTTGATATCATATTTTAAAGTTCTGCCAGGAATGTCTCAAGAGTGACCTCAGAAGATGACAACTGAATATGCAACGTTGGCTTGACCTAAAGACCCAAAATCATTAGAGATGAGCTTACTAATGATGATACTGATACTTAAGACTCAAAACAAGACAAAAATATAGTCCCAGATTATGAAACAAGTTGGGAAAAACACAGCACACACCCTATAGATGCATACACAGCAAGACACAATAACAAAATAAATAAGAAGATAAAAGCTTTAGAGATGAAAGGAAGTTAAAAGCTACACAATTTAACCTCATTTTACAGATGAAGAAATTGGGGTCATGAGACCTTAATTGACTTGTCCAGGGTCACACAGGTAGTAATCAATGAATAAACTTTTAACCAGTGTCAGAGGGCATTCAAGGACATTCTACTTCACTGCAGTGAGAGTCCTATCTGATTTGTGCCCTTTCCTCAAAACAGATTATTCTGTATTCATGAAATTGTACAAGACCAATCTCAAATATACCAGCAATAGTTACAATATGTGTCTTGCTTAAATATGCAAGTTGCATGCAACTCTTGAGTGAGTGGAAATGACAGTGCACTCCTAGCACAAATAGCCACACCTGCTCCCTTCTTAGCTCCGTGGTACTGTTGAGATGCCTTCCCTGCTGTGCTAACACCTGGTGTTTTTCGGTAACATTGTCATCAAGTTTCCAATTGTTATTTAACAGGTCCTAAAGCAGCAGAGTCCTTTTTTCCACATATCAGGGTTTTATGGGTGGGTATCTCCCATCTGGTTAGCATCCTCTGAAAAGTTATGGGCCAACTCTAACTCTTGTGGTTGCTCTTCAATTCACCAACTTACCACAAGAAGCTGAGGCAAATTGATTTTATGCATGTGGGAAATTATCCCCCAGTCTCTTAGCCATGTTGATTTTATTGGAACCCTCAACAGAGAATCTAAGACCAATGAGACAAGAAATCCTAGTGAACACTTAATGTTTCTTACTTAATAGGGGTTCTTTATGCTGAGTCTGTGAATTTATGGTTTTTTTAAATATGTATTTTCATTACTACATTTCAAGTTGGTTTTGTTTCTTTTGTAATCCTATGAATTTATTTTATGCATTTCAAAACTTCATTCCAAGAATGGGTTGATAGGCTTCACCAGACTGCCTAAGGAGTCAATGAGCCCCCCAAAAGATTAAGAATGCCTGCAATAAGTATTTGATTGAACTTAAAAACCATATGACTGAGGGATATGTCTAACTAATGGCTGAATTACTATTATGAATTTAAACAAGTTTTATCATTCTTGGGAAAACCAAGGAATAGGCATATTGAATTTTTTGAATGCTTTTTAAATATGTTGTACTTTGTTAATTTGTTAAATGGGTCTTAAATTATTTGAACTTCAAAATAAAAAAAAAGGTGAAATAAATAGCTCAGAAAAGGGGGAAGGTAAGTAATTGGTGCATTTGAGTTCATAAGATGTGCACTATACATAGGAACAACTTGTTTGTTGTGACTTTTGAGTATTAGAATTATATATTTAGAGATGTAGACGTCAGAGGTCCATCTGATCCAATCTACTAATCGTATAGATGTGGAAAGGATCAGGGAACAGTGACTTTTCTAAGGTCACACAAATAGTTAAGTCCTAACTGAGCTGGGACTATAGGACTATATTATCTCAGGGCACTGACTATCTACTTCTGAAAGAGCTATGTGTAGTGTCCATCACCATCCTCGATAACCTCTTTCAGTAACTAAGAGACAAGAAATAATTTCAATTGATAAATTTTTCCTCCAATTTTAGCTCATTTCTTATTTTATCCAAACTTATGAGAATAAATCTGATTTGATAACTTCTTCATGTGTTTAAAAGAAGTTATTAAGTTACCCCCTAATTCTTTGCCTTCCCTTCTCTAAGATGAATACTAATCCCTTTAACCTACTCTCTTATGTCTTATTTCCCAATCTTTAAATCATGATCAGTCCATTCCTCCGATTTTCTCCACTCTTGTCTTAATTTATAGAACCTTAAACTAGATCTTGTAACCTAGTTGGGAAGTTAATCAATCTAGAGCATTTATCATCATAAAGAAAGCATTACCTTTGACCTTTTGAGTGATACGATAGAAAATGCATTAGCCTGGGGAGTCAGGAAAACAAGTTTCTAGGTCTAGTTTCACCTTGTGTGGAGGAAGGCCTGCCACACACACACACATACACATAAATGCAATTCTGGGTCTCATCTTCACCATATGTAAATTTAGGGGTTTGAACTAGGTGATTGTTAAGGTCCCTTCTAGTTCTAAAATTCTTTGTTCCATTCAACCATAATGACTTACTGAGATACATTGCTTTTGTGCTTGCACCCCCGGAACCCAATGCAACTCTTAGTACATTATAAATGTTAAATAAATGTTTATTGATTGACTGCGCTAGTGTCGTTCCTCGGCTTCTTTTAGTATTTTGTCAATATGAGGACCAAAATCATGTTTGCTATCTATTATTCATCATTCTTGCTACATGATTGATCCACCTCTTTTCAATTCATACATGTCCTTGATGTTTTTATACACCTCTTAGGCCCAAGTCAATGTTGGTAAAACACTTCAACATAAACCTACCACTCAAACTTCAATTATTAAATTTTCTTTCACAATTTCCACAATACAATTTCTTCCTCCTATTCAATTCTGGGCCTTGCTCAATGTCATCTGTAGGGCCTATGCAAAATATAGACACTGATGGATTCAATCTGTTGTCCATCTAACTCCATGTCCAGATATGGACAACGAACATTTCTCATCCACTTTGTTTTTCCAATGTAGATAGTTAGACTAATCTCTTTCAAATAACTATGGATTCTGTTGTGGAGGTTTTGTATTGTAAAGTCCAAACAAGAGAATAACTTTATCCAGCACATTTTTCATATCAGTGATGAATACCTTACATGAACATATATATATATATATATATATATATTATATATATGAACTTATATATATATATATATTCCTATTTTATGTCTCAGAGTAATTAATCTCACTAGTCACATGGCTTAAATGATTTTAATGTATGCTTGGTAAGCATTTGTTCTGAGAAGAATCTTTAAGGCTATGTGTTGTTGCAGAAACAAATACATTTTTTAAAACAAACAATAAATATCAATACTTTATATTCTTTATATTTCTCAGTCATTTGTGAGATTGTGAAAATATAATCTTCACAGAAAATCACCAAGTTTTAATAATTGGTAACTTCAATACAAAAGTAAGCCAGAGGTCCCCAAACTTTCTTGGTTCATGTAGCCCTTAATGTTTTAGTAATTTTTTTCATGACACCTCTAGGCCAAAAAAAAAAAAATGCTTAAGAGTTCCATTTATTAAGATTCAAACAACTTAATAAGAATTTATGTCCTAACAAAATGTATGTCCTAACTTAATAGCCATTAAAATATGCATAAATTGAAAAAATATTTTAATTTCATTCTTAATCACAATTACTTACTAATGAGATGTGGACATCATCACCCTTCGTTTTCCATTCCACCCTGATTTTCACATGGGATTTGGTTTGTTGTTTGGGTTTGTTTTTTTTTATCACAGCAACCTCCGAAAAAATATCTTTGTTTTAAAAATATGACACTGCAAATGAGAAAGTTCAAGAAGTTACAGGCAAAACAAAAGTCCAAGTAAACAAAAACATATCTCGAATACTTGAGATTATTCACTCTAATGTGGGCCCTTGAAACTGAACTACCTCAAGTTTGTAGTTCACTGGATGTCCAACAAAGGTCAAGTATTCCTCGATTTCCCTTAAAAATTTAAAATATCCCAAGGTGCCCCTGTGAGTTCTCTGTAGCTTCCCTAAGGTATCACCCTGATATAACTGGGAACCTAGGAGGTGGGATAGAGGGGGAAAGCAGTATCAAAAATATGGCTCATGGTCAGGAAATAAAAGAGTTCAAAGGTTTCTTGATAACCCCTAAACCTCATGATTGTATATCTTAAATGTTTTCTTCAAGAACTGAGTGAGGAAGCACTGGACCTTGTGAACATGGAATAATAATAAGGAGGAATAAAGAAAGGGGAAGGAAGGAAAGAAGGAAGGAAGGAAGGAAGGAAGGAAGGAAGGAAGGAAGGAAGGAAGAAAGAAAGAAAAAGAAAGAAAGAAAGAAAGAAAGAAAGAAAGGAAGGAAGGAAGGAAGGAAGGAAGAAAGAAAGGAAGGAAGGAAGGAAAAAAGGGAGGAAAGAGAGAAATAAAAAAGAAAGAAAAAGAAAGAAGGGAGGGAGGGAGGGAAGGAAGGAAGGAAGGACCAGAAAATCATGTTACCCGCAGAGCAGACATTTCAGAATCAACTGTCTGTATACATATCATCAGCTTGTGTAAGCAAAGGTCAAAATCTCTATCACATCAGAACAAACACCAAGAAGATATGTTATTTAACCTGTTTAAACATGAGGTCTGGATAAAAGCAAAGAAAATGACTATCACCATTTCTTTTTTTTTTTTTTTTTTTTTTTGCTTTTTTTCCCTTGGATGGGGGAAAGCAGGGAAATTGGGGTTAAGTGACTTGCCCAAGGTCACAGGCTATTTTTTGGGTTAAGTGTCTGATGGTACATACCTATTTGAATTCAGGTCCTCCTGACTCCAGGGCCAATGCTCTATTCACTGCACCCCCTAGCCGCCCCTCTATCACTATTTCTTAAAGATGTTTAACTGATACAGAACAGTTGGCACAGTAGAAAGGCCAAAAGACCACAGAAAGTATCCCAGCTTTAACCACAGTCAGAGAGATAGATACAGAGAAAACTGATTGACCCTGAGATTCAACTCTTTCTATTTCCCCCAACTACCACTCAATAAAATGGCACAGAAAGGGACTGACAGAGAAAAAAAGAATTTGAGCAAAAGGCTTGCATAACTTGATGGATCAGAGTAATACAGAGAATTTAAAGCAATAGAACTTAATAAGGATCAATGTAAAGTTCTATCCTTGGGCTCAAAGACAAGATAAGAAAGACATGATTCAGGCACAGGTCCTGTAAAAAAGACTGGGAGATGGTAGTGGACTGCAAAGTCAATACGGTCAACAGTGTGGCACAGCATACAAACAGTTCATGTTGTATTAGGCACAGTGTACACAACAAGGAATATACCATCTCTGCTACACTCTGCCAGGGTCAAGCCACATCTGAAATACTGGGCTTATTTCTGGACTTCTCCTTTAATTTGGGCAAGCCGAGTCACATCCAGAAGATGGCAAGCAGAGCACTGAAAGGACTGGATGATATACTGTCTAAGTATTACATGAGGCAACTAGGTGGTACACTAATGCACAGAGCACTGAGTCTGAAGTCAAGAAGACCCGAGTTCAAATCCCACCTCAGACACTTATTACTTGTGTGACTGTGGGCCAGTCACTTAATATGGCTCAGACACTTACTGTGTGGCTATGGGCAAATCACTTAACCTTTCTGGGTCTCAGTTTTTTCATTTGTAGAATAAGGACTAGATGGCCACTGAGTTTCCTTTCAAATCCATGATTTCTCACCTAGGACTACTCTTGACATTGGCCTGCTGCTTAACCTCTACCATTCCCACCTAGTTTCTTGACCTATTGCCTACGCATAGCTTGGGTAGTGACATATCCCCAAACTATTAAATGGCTCTCCCACTCCTGGAACTCACTTAGTGGTGACTCCAGTTCAACCTCCACCCACTAACCCTGGCTTGACAAAACAATTGTACTCCATAGATGAATTGTTGTAGAGAGTTGACCTGACATTTTGGAATTACAAGAAACTTTACTGGTGTTTTTTATAGGCATTTCTTCACCAGAGTTCTATACAGTAAATCAGCAACATGATCCTTGAGTTGGAGATTAGGAAATGGAAGAATGGAAAGGTTCTGACTTGCCCTCATGTCAGAGTACGAGTTGATGGCAAAGCTGTCTACCAGCTTTCTTCTTTGCCTTTTTTGCCCCTGCCCAAACAGGTTGTAAACTGCCCAATGCTAGAATAGAAAAGTGGTTTTAGTTAAAAGGACAAATGTGAGGAAGGAGGGAGAAGAACTGGAGACAAATGGACCAAGAGGGATCAATGGGTGATGGAAGCAGAAATGTAAATAAATTTACATTTATTTCTGAATGGACTATCTGATTTTTCTGAAAATGGTGATTTCTAAGAGGAAAATGAATCAGAGCCTTCTAGAGAAAATAAGTTACAGGGGGAAAAGACCTGACAAGAAAATTCCAGAAGGCTTTTAAGTACTACCTATTCCTCCTAACACTTTCATGCCTTCAGAAAGGAAAGGGAAGGTAGCAGACTCTAAAAAGCATGTTGGGGAATAGATATGAAATTGGACAAATTAGAGAACTTTTATTCCAAAGATATTTATGTAACATATACCCTGAAACAACTATCCTAACACTACTTAAACTGATAAATTGAGTTTCAAGAATTAGGGCAAGTACATGCCATCAGGAATTTAGAGATAGCCATGAGGGATTGGTGGTTGTTTTGCAAGTACTATATAGTTCATGAGCCCTCACAGGTTTTCTTCCTGCATGATTATCAGTTGAAAGTCATTTAGTCATCTAGCTTTCAGAAAGGGGTATTTTACTAAGGTAATATTGTAAAAACAGTTGATACAATCATTTTTTTCTCACCCTCCACCTCCACCCTACTCCATTTCACCCTCCTTCCAAAAGTCTGTGGCATACTTTTTCACAAGTACATTAAGAATTCAAGGGAAGAAGGGCTCAAGCTTAGAAAGTACACATGGCACAGGGATAACTTATAATTCCTTGTTACTGGAAGTCCTTTCTTCCCCATCATGAGATACACAAAAAGTTCCCTTTAGACATGGTGTAGTTTTTTTTTTTTTCTTTACTGGGTCCATTGTAGAGCTGTGAATATGTATCCAGTCTGTCCTTGGCTAGCAATGTAGACATTCATCAGATCAGCTTGATACACATTAACCATTGCAAGGATACTTCTAAAATACTAATGCAAAGATGGAAAGTCTTCTAAATCTCTGATATTCATGAGGTCCTCCTCAAGGCACTGATGGAGAGGAATAGTGAGGGTACCAAGGTCACAATCATAGTGTTCTCTATAGTCCTTGTAGTAACAGGAGGTGCACCCCTAGGTGATTCTTTTGTAGGTCAGTTCTTAGAACCTCTACACCTAGTGAGTTCTATAGTAGAAGGTTATCTCTTGAGATTCACCACTAGATAGAAAAACAGATAGGTAAACAAATGAAGGAAGGAAGGAAGAAAGAAGAAAGGAAAGAAGGAAGGAAGGAAGGAAGGAAAGGGAGAAAGAAAAGAAGGAAGAGAGAAAGAAAGGAAGAAAGGAAGGAAGGAAGGAAGAAAGAAAGAAAGAAAGAAAGAAAGAAAGAAAGAAAGAAAGAAAGAAAGAAAGAAAGAAAGAAAAAAGAAAGAAAGAAGGAAAAAAGAAGGAAAGAAAGAAAGGAGGGAGAAAGTTCATCTGACCAATATTTATTGAGCCTGTTATATGCAAGTCTCTCTGGTTCACCAAGAAGGAAAAGATTTTTTGCTTTGATACTTTGATATGTGCGTTCTTCTACATGCTACAGGGTATTCTCTCCAAGAATGCAGACTAAAACCGATACATAACTTTTTGTAATGTGAGACCCTTTTCCATGTCCTCCTTTAAGTCCTCTACAGGGGTCCACCCAACATGCTAAGGGACCTTCCTCTCTATCTTTGATAGTACATAGATACCAATGTGGTCAAACTCAGTTTCTACTCATACAATTATCTCCTTGCATCCTTTGTGTCCTTTCTCCACTTTCATTTTAAACCCAGATCCCCTCCCTAATATTCTTCTCTGGTAATATGTTGAAGCCTACAAAGGTCTAATATGTGTCTTTCCATTTCATTTTTGGGTGACCTGCAACTTTAAATCTTTATAGACTGGTATTCCATGATTCACAACCACATAGCCTCACTGGAAGAATATTAGCATCAAAAGGATAGGGTTTTGTTTCAGGAAGGAGCTTGGGGTCATTAAAGCATTGTAAAATTTTCCAAAGGCAATCCATCCCATTTTGTTCATCCTGTTAAATTCTAGGCCCAGCTCATTGTTCCTCCCCAGTATCTTTCCAAGATACAAAAACACAGGACCATAGATTTAGAGCCAGAAGGGATGTGAGAGGCCATCAGGTCCAACTGCTTCATTTTTTTAACTTATTCTTAAAAAAAATTTTGAACTTAACAAATATCAAATAAAACAAATATTTTCATATGAAAAATGGAACAAGAAAAAGAGGCTTGTGCATGAAAGCAAAAATCTCTATTCTAGATATAATTTGCCTTGGTTTTTTCTTAATTCAACATTTATTTTGATTTTTGCTCTAACAAGTTGATGGTCCAACTGCACATAGACAGCTGATACAGAAATGGCTTCCACATAAGTAACTATTATATCCTGTCTGTTCAAATAGAACCTATTATAGTTTCATGATATTATTTGGTGTTTAGTATATACAGAACCTCCCAATTCTCTTCTTAAAGAAAATATGAATTATACGTAGGCAAGAGGATTCTTAAGTATCTTCAAGCCTGGGTCTTTCTTTTCTTACTTCCAAACTGTAGTTCATGACAACCCATGAAAAGGTTTAAGGATATTAATAGGTTCACTTTGAGCTAAGGGCCTTTTATTTAAAGAAAGATTGGAGAGGAGGGTTATTTTTTTTCCCAACTCAAGCAAATCATCCTCAGTCAAGGCCATTTTAAGCCTTTTATATATGTGTGGGTATATCTATATACATGAACATCCCAATTTGTGTTAAATGAATGAGAACTGAGTACCAGTACTAATCTCATTATTATAGCTATACTTCACAAAATCAGGGAATCTTAAAGTTTTAAAGAATATTAACAGTTTTCTAGTCCACCCCCTTCATGAAGCATGAATTCCCTCTAAAATAGTCTGACAAGTGGCCATTCTTCTGCTTGAAAATTTTTGGTAATGGAGGATTCACTCTCAAATTGAACCAGCCTGCTACATAAGAGCCCTGATTATTAGAAAGTTCTTTCTTAAGAACCCACCATTAAAGACTTTCAAACAAAGTCTGCTTTCTACTGGCAGAACACAACACCCCTCTTCAATAGGATTTAACCAAGAATTACAAGTTTGTGTTCCAGGTTCTGAGCTCAGTTATGGGATGCATCTCCTGATTTTTGTCAAGATATACCTTTCAGAAATGAAAGTCCAAACCCTCTCCTATGCCACTAACAGTACTTCCCATCCCTATACCCACCTAAACAAATGGCATAATGTAGGCATCATAATCAATTCAATACTTTGCTGTAATTAGTCACCATTCTACTACTAAGGGTGGGGAACCTGTGGCCTTGAGGTCATATGTATCCTTCTAGGTCCTCAAATGTGGCCCTTTGACTGAATCTTTGGATTTGAGCACCTAGAGGGTCACATGTGGCCTCATCCCTGTAAACCTATGAAGCGGTATTGCAATGTAGGCAGGCACACTTGGAGTAGTGTATCCTGGCATTGAGATCCTGCAAAACAATCAGTTTGTACAGACCTTGGCGATTGAGTCACCTCTACCAAAATTAAGTTTGATCTACATGGAATAGAGTGAAGTTTCCACAGAGCAGATCAAGCCAGCTGACAGGGGAACATTGTATACAGCCTTCCTCTGTGAACCAATTCCATGTTTGGCATAGTCATTTATGTCCCTAATTTTTTTTTGTCACAATAAAACCTTCCCACCTCCCTATAGCTTGGTCAGTATCATTGTCTCCAACAAACAACTTAAATTTGTTTCTGTTAATAGTTTACTATTTCTTCAGGAATCATGTTTACACTAGATTTTGCTCCAGTAGCAAATTATGGATTTGAAAGACAAGTAACTAATGCTCTGTCTCAAAGGATATTTATGGCAGAGTCCAAAAGAGAACTCAGAATCTGGCTGTCACTTCCTCCCTTCCTGAATGCTCTGCCTTCCTGAGAGTGGACCTGGAAACTGTGTCCATAGCCTGCTGACCCACCCAGGCCAAGGACCGGAAAAGTCGAAATGGCTCCAAAGATCATATCCCATACCAGAATTCAACAGCCCATATTTACTTCATCTAGATCCATATTAAATAAGGGAGCAGTTCGAATGTGTACACAGAGTGGTACATAAGTAGATAAGAGTATATGTGGGTATACACACGTGCACTTATGCAGGTGTGCTCAGGCACAGTACCAGTTTAGGTTCAGTCAAAAGGCACTATTCACAAGACAACAAGGAAGTATAGCCTTGTTACTTAACCAATTAAAGTGACTTTGACACAATTAACCAAAGGAAGACTTATTAAACTCAGAAAAAGTCGAGATTGCAGCTCTGATCACCAGCCTGCTGAAAATTACTGCACTGTGCTAAAAATAAGGAAAGGGGAAAAACAATGATCTCAGCTAGGTAATTGCCAAGAGGTGAACAAATGAAGCAGGCAGAATATTAACAGCAATTTGGCATCTCTCCGGAGGGAGAGAATGAGCATACATTGCTAATGCCAATGTGGCACCCAGGACCCCCAGTGCAGAACAGAGAGTTCAGGAAAACAAATTAAAACTGGTTATTAAGCCATTCCCCACATTGTTCATGCTTCTCAATGTCTGAACAAGTGGAGATGGCGACCGTGGGGTTTTTTTGCGGTTTCAAATTTGCAAATATCCTAATTGACCCTACTTAAGTAATATCTTTTCCTATCTAGATTTCATACCCTGGTAGTAAGGCAATGACTTGGGAGTCAGGAGTCTTTACATTCAAGCTAAAAGGACCCTTCCATACCGTCTCTTCTCCTCTCTCCTTGCCTTTTCTCAGGCTATCTCCGGAGCCCAAAATGCTCTTGCTCATCACCTCTGCCCCCTTGCAACCCCTAGTTCGGAGGGAACTCAAGGCTTAGCTCAAATGCCATTTCCTATATAAGGTCCTTCTAGATTCCCCAGGACTTAGTATTTCCTGAATCCCCATCACCACCAAATTTGGTGTAATGTAATCTAGATCCTCTATTTTGTATTTATCTGCTCACATATTATGTTTCTCCATAAAATGTAAACTCTTCAGGAGCAGGTAACATTTCAACTTTATTTATGCATTCCCCACTACCTAACAAAATGTCTAGGCCAGGAGTGGGGAAGGCCCTCTAGGTCCTCAAGCATGGGCCCTTTGACTGAATCCAAACTTCACAGACAAATACAAGTTTGAATTCAGTCGAAGAGCTGCATTTGAGGGCCTAGAGAACCACATGTGGCCTCAGGGCCACAGGTTTCCCACCCCTGGTCTAGGCCCATAGTTGGCCTTTAAATGGTTGTTGAATTAAATTGTTCTGAACTGCACTGAATTGAACTGAATAGAACAGATGACCCTAGAATAGGAACTCCCAGTGCTTTGAGTGCCTTGCTGGTGCATTCCATGGTTTTCTCATTTAAAAATAAGGATGCTGATACAGAGAATGTTTCACACTAGGAAAATGGACTGACAGGTTTCTTTGCAAGATACTCTGAAAAAGGCACAAGTACTGTTCTGTGTACGTGCAGAGGAAGCCTCTTTTTGTCATTTTCTCTGCTCTGGTGAGTAAAGGACCCTACCACATTTTTCTTGGCTTTTTGCAGACTGTTGATCCAAGGATCTGTTTTTACATTTGAATGTAGCAGTCAACCTTAGCATAATAGATTGCAGACCTTTGTGAACAATCACTGTGAAGGCTTCAGCAGTGAACTGTGGGCCGGCTACAGAGAACTGCATTGTCAGCAGGATAGAAACTGGGCATGTTTCCATGTTTTCCTTATTTTTAAAGGAGTCGTTGACCTTACACAGGCCTGTATCAGAATGGGATGAACAAAAACTCAACCAAACAAGACAGGATTGGGAGAGAACCTTTTCATGGGGCAGAAAAGCCTTCATTTGGTCTGTTTACTAGCTCAGAAATGCTGAGTGTGACTTAGGGACCCATCTCTCTCTCAGTTTTCTTGTGTGTAGGGAAGTAGGAGCAAGGCATAATGTAGAAGGAGCTGGGGAAAAGGGAGAGCAGCTGCTTTGGAACAGCCCTGAATGATAAGGAAAGGGAAGGGACTGGTGGGAGGCAGAGAATGACAACCTCTCCCCTCCAATTTCTCTCTCTTCCTTCCCTTGTCCCTTGCTCCCCAATACTCTATGATTGTCACCGAAGCTAAAAGCCATAAACCAGGAGTGAAATTATGTCCTGCCTCCCAGGGAGTCAAACACCCATTCTATGCTTTGAGAATCTATTAGAGCTTTCCCCACTTCAATGCTGGTCCAATGCCTCCCTGAAGATGGGAGCTCCAAAGTGTTCACCTTATGATCAAAGTAATGAGAATCACTTTACTGTTTGTACTGAGCTAACTGCAAATCTCTTTCATATTCATCGATTCATTTGATTCTCACTGCTACCCTGGGATGTCATCAGAGATTACTGTCCCCCTTTTACAGTTAAGGAAATTGAAGCTCAGAGGTGTAGAGTGACTTGCCCAAGGTCATGCAGTTGATTAAATTCTCCTGGTCTTTTCACTCACTAGACCATAACATCTCAGAGGAAAGAATGGAGGCTGTCTACAAAGTACCCTTGTTTTTGCTCTCATAGTCCCATTTTTCTTAGTCCCCCATCCCTCATGGCCCAATGGAATCTCTGTCCCTAACACAGATTTCAAAAAAAGGATATGAAGCTCACTAGTGCAGAAGTGTAAGCTATATTCGTATATAGCAGTGTAGGAGGACCTGAGTTTGAATCTCAGCTTTGCAGCCATCTACCCGGGGACTGAGCAAGTTACCCGGCATGAAAGTGTTACCTTTCCAAAATGAATTAGTATTTTAAACAAGTTCTCCACTTTAAAGCTGGAAGATGAGATACCTATCCCAACCCTCTTATTTTGTTGTTGTTCAGTCCTGTCAGATTCTTCATGATCCCATTTGGGGTTTTCTTGGCAAAGATGTTGCAGTGGTTTGCCATTTCTTTCTCCAGCTCATTTTACAGATGAGGAAACTGAGGCAAAGAGGGTTAAGTGATTTGCCCAGGGTCACACAGCCAGGAAATGTCTGAGGCCAGATTTGAACACAGAAGATGACAGCATTCTATCTACTGCACATCTAGCATTTTACAAATGAGGGGGGAAAAAAAGATAGGTAAGTGACTTCCCCAAGTGCACACAGAAATTGTGACAAAATCAGTATTTAAATCTCTATCTTACTCTATTTCCATTGTCGTAGGGAATCGACCCTTTCTCCACAGTAGGGGCTTTTAACTTTTTGTGTCATAGACCCTTTTGGCAAGTCTGGTGAAAACTTATGGACCCCTTTTCAGAATAATGTGCTTAAATGTTTTAAAATCAAAATTTTACATAAAATTATAAAATTACAAAAGAGATATAAATAAAATAACAGGACTACAAAGGAAATTAGTAGTGTTTTTAAAAGCCAGGTCAGGGAGCCCAGGTTAAGAACCCCTGCAAAAGGAATGAATTTCTAAGATTAGGATTTCAGATTTAAGTGAGAAAGTGGGAGTCATGTTTGCGGGAATAAGGGTACCTCTTCTGGGTACCCGTGAATTGACATCAGGTAGATGGTCAGCCTGCCCTGCTTAGGGGTAAGGCTGACACAGTTCTGAGCACGCCTCATAACCAAGAATCGAAAGAGGATCTCTGAGCCATCTGTTAGGTGTAAAAGGCAAAAAGCTGGTGGCCCCACAGCCATGCTTTGCCTTTATTTCCTGATCTCATGGTTTCCTGCCTCAGCCATCAGTAATCCCCCCTCAGGCACAGGCTTGTTTCCCACTAAGCTCTAGGGGAGCCAAAGCAGGGTTTTGTGTGCCTGCCTGTGTTTTTATAGTCTAAAGAGAAACAGCACAGAGGAGGAAGAGTCCGGGAGGAGATAAAGAGGTCAGAGCAAAGATCCAAAGCAAACTTGAGAAGGAGCCTGCTCTGCTAGGCCTCCAGAGCAGCCTTTGTTTGGGGGCTTGTGGTGGTGGCAAGTTTTTTTTTTTTCAATCTATAATCACTATACTGTACTAGCTGATGAAAGATGTTCTGTGATTTGAAGGGTCTGCACTTGGAAGGAAAGCACGTGAGCACTAACCTAGCAGGGGTCTGATGAGCCACTAGGGAGGGTTTCTGGCAAATCTGACCACAGGCAACTTTCTCTTGATTTGGGACAATGGTGATTTGTCAGAGACTTTACAATCCTTCATCCTTTGAATTCAGTCCCCCAGGAAAAAGATTGTGAGATATTGGTTTTTTTTAAAAAAATAGAATCAAGAATCAGGTTACCAGATAGCAAACTTTGCAATCTTCCTTTTTATTTTATTTTTGTTGATTTACTTTATTTTTACATAACCTTATTTCTGAATATATCCCTCCCTGATCCTGGGCCTAGTGAGCCACCATAAATTAAAAAAGAAAAGGGAGGGGCAGCAGCTAGGTGGCGCAGTGAACAGAGCACTGGCCCTGGCCCTGGAGTCAGGAGGAGCTGAGTTCAAATGTGACCCTAGATACTTAACACTTACTAGCTGTGTGACCTTGGGCAAGTCATTTAACCCCAATTGCCCTGACCCTCCCCCCTCCAAAAAGCAAAACAAAAAAGGGGGGGAGGGAAGAGAAGCAGGGGAGTTAGCTTAAGGAAACGTACAGGCAGTGTATGATGTATTCTATGCTGTTAGCCCTCCCACCTCTGAAAAGAGGGGAAGGGGGTTTATAGACTCATTTCAAGGGTGTCACAAATAAAACAACCAACTTTCCGTTCTCTGCATTAATTGAGAGAAACTGGACAATGTGGCAATGCTTATCTTTTCTAAAAGGTAAAATGTAAAACGGGGCAATAACTTTTGCCCTTTGTTTCCTCAAGAGTTGTCATAAGTTATCATGAGATAATGGATCTAAAAACCAAATTGCTGCCATTATAAGGTGTTACTTGGCTTTATATCTGCAGTGCCTAGCATAATGCTTTGTTTATCATGATTCTTATTTGCCTCTGGAGTGCTTTATGGAATTTTTTTCCCCACTAAAATCCTACTATAATGGCTCTTTGCCCCAGAGTGAGAAAAATGGTGGCGTGGTATGGCAGAAAGCTTCTAACTCTCTAGTCAGAGGACATAAGTTTAAATCAGCTGCTCCCTGATACTTTTTGACTATGTGACCTTGTGACTAAACCTCCCTGGCCTCAGGTTCTTTACCTCTAACATGAAAGAATTAGAATAGACGGCCTCTGGGGGCCCCTCTAGGTCTAGATCAATGAGCCTATGAAGCTTAAGTTCTTCGAGGTTATGCTAGAAACATTCTATACAAGTTCTGGCAGAGTATACCAGGCTAGAAAGGCTTCAAGGAAGAACCCAGAAACAGACAAATACGCTCATCAGAAGGTGAGCCTCGTTAAGTTCAGAGAAGGTCATCACCAAAAACTCAGTCAATTGATCAACTCTTCTTGTGTAACTACTGTGTGCTAGCTCCTGGGAATAAAAATACAAAAGTTATCCACCAAGTCAGGGGAGGTCTTTATTTTATGCATAATAACTTGTGGACACAGGTGCCAAGATGCCTTGGAGTTATGCTTTGAGTGGGTGAAAACAACCCCATTGATAAATCAAGGGTCTGTGAAAGTACTTGAAAAAAAAAGTAAAACAAATTGATTTATATTCCTGATTTGGGAGCTATCGAGCCTCATAACCATTTGTTGTTCAGTCATGTCTGACTCTTTGTGACCCTGTTTGGGGTTTTCTGGGCAAAGATACTGGATTGGTTTGCCATTTACTTCTCCAGTTCATTTTACAGATGAGGAAACTGAGGCAAACAGGGTTAAGTGACTCACCCAGGGTCACCCAGCTAGTTCGTGTCTGAGGTCACATTTGAACTCAGGTCTTCCTGACTCCAGGCCTCAAAGTCTATCCACTATGCCACCTAGCTGCCCTATACTATTTGAAAATTTATAATTTTAAGTCATCCTGGATTGGTTCACTTTTTCACTTGGTATGAAGAAAGTGTGTGCTAAGTAAATAAATAGTGTTTAAAAATGTTTATGATGGAAGTTTAACTTATATAAAGGATCAAACTGTTTTCATATACTTTAGAAGCACCAACTTAACTTGTCAAGTTAATGACATCATACTTATCTGTTAAATAAAGCAGTTCCTAAGAGGATATTCTTAACACTTATTACATTTATTCCAATTACTGTTTGTATTTGAAAGTCATGATAATGACAAATACCTATCTCATATTTTCTCTGGGTATTAGGATTTGCAAAATATCTTACGTGCACTACAGTTCATTTGAACCTCATAACCATCCTGTGAGATAGGTGCTGTTTTTATCTTGCAGAGGAGAAGACAGAGATGATAAATGACTAGGTGGCACAGTGAATAGAGCACTGGCCCTACAGTCAGGAGGACCTAAGTTCAAAATCCAGCCTCAGACACTTAACACAAAAACTAGCCATGTGACCTTGGGCAAGTCACTTAACCCCAATTGCCCTGCCTTCTCTCCTCCAAAAAAGCAAAAAACAAAAAACAAAACTGAGATGATAAATGACTTACCCAGAGTGATGCAGCTAGTAAGGGTCTGAGGTAGGATTTAAACTGAGGTTCTTGATACCAAGTCCAGCCCTCTCCCCACTATGGCACCCTGCTTAATAAAACTGCATTCCTTTGAAAGAGATAGGGACTAGACTGATTTCACTGGCATAAGGAACTCCTACCAATGCAGTTTGGCCCTGTCTCTGTAATTTAAGGGGTCAGCTGGATGCTTTAGTGTGTACAGTGCCAAGCCTGGAGTCAGGAAGTCCTGAGTTCAAATCCAGCGTCAGACACTTCCTAGCTTTGTAGCCCTGAGCAAGTAACTTAACCCTATTTGCCTCAGTTTCTTCACCTGTAAAATGAACTGAAGAAGGGAATGGAAAACCATTCCACTATCTTTGTCAAGAAAACCCAAAATTAGAGTCCCAGAGAGTCAAGTGTGATTGAAATGACTGAACAGCAACTTATAGTCTTAGAGAACTGTCTAGGCCACAGAGATTATAACTTACCAAGGGTCACACAGCAAAGGCAGTTCTCTATGAACTATGCTCCGTCTTGATTCTTGTAAAATATTATGCAATTCAGACTCTATGTCACACTGGCCTCCCAGTTTAATTCCATTTAGTGCAGTTGAGGTGCATTGATATTACCCAGGCAGCATAGGGTAGTGAAAGAAGCCCTGATCTGGGGACCCCAAGACTTGGCCTCCAATTCTGGGCTCTGTCTCTGCCAGTAGCTGCACATGTGACTTTGAGCAAGCCATACAAACTCCCTCCACCTCATTTTTCTCTTCTACAAATGAGGAAATATTAACTTCGATCCTCTCTACCTTCCATTGTACCTCTAAAGTTCTGATTCCTCTATGATCCCGTAATAACAAAGTAAGCAAAGGTCGCATTGTGGATTCAACTGGAAAAATCTATGATAGCGTGACCCCCAAGGTGAGACAACTCAGTTTCAGATTCATACTTAGCAACTAAGAGATGGAGTAATCCTAGCATCTTGATCCCTGACTTATTTAGGAAGGAGCAGGAGTGACCTGTAAAAGCCTCTGATCCCCTTCTGACCAAGATCAATTCTGAGAGCCCAGGGCAGCCTGGACCCAGAAAGGGAAACAAGACAGACGATCAACAACTCTGCCTGAAGATCAGAGTTCAACATACAGCTCGAGATTGCCTCTCTTGCTGCCTTGCAGATTGCCAATATCCTGGACCCTGCTTGCTCTTCCTGCTCTTGCTGACCTCATTGACCTGAATTCCTTGTCTGCCTAGGCCTGGGGTTTGTGCCAAATCCTTCCCACTTAGCTCCACAGAAACTACTGGCCTTTCTTGGCCTGGCCTGCCTCCCTGCTTCCTAAGCCTCAGTTGGATAAGGGATTTAAAATGTCCCGTGGCTGGTTCATAAAATCTATAATCCATAACCAGTGTGAATCACATAGGCAAAACAAGCCCTGTATCCTTTTGCTTTCATCAGTCTTGACAAAAAAAAGAGAGCTGAGATAGATCCTTTGAATTGGCCTTTGTGTCAGGCAGCATGAGAATCAAATCAAGATGGCGGTCTTTTGTGCTTTTGTTCAGTGGAGATGACCTGTTTTTAGACTGACAAGACATCTCTGTATGATCATGATAGACGAGATAGTCAGGGTAGCCACGGGTAGAGATGAAGTCTACAAATGGTCACCACTTGTGGCTTTTAAAACCTGGGCAGAGATTTAGTGTGAACCCTCCAGCCTCAGATTAAAGCATTTTTAAATGTCGCCTGTTGAGGGGGCTAAGTGCTAATTCAGCTCAATGGAAGTATTTATTGAGTGACTATTATTGAAAGCTAGTGGTCCAGGAAAGGGTACTGGATGTAGAGTCAGTAGGTGCTGGGTTCAGATCTCAACTCTAGCTTTTATACCTCTATGACCTTGGACCAGTCCTTTAACCTTTTTGGGGTTTTAGGATCTTCATTTGTAAAATGAGGGAGTTGAACAGAATAACCTCACAGGTCCTTTCCAATTTTAAATCCTGGATCCTGTTGCACAAAATCACAAAACTTAGACATATTAGGTTTCTTAGAGGTTACATTGTCTGGTATCCCTCTCTTTACACAAAGTCTTTATAGAATTGCTAACAAGTGTTCATCCAGGTTCAGGTTGAAAATCGAGCCCTCACTACTTACTAAAGCAGCCCATTATTTTTTGGACCACGTTAGTTGGAAATTCATATCCTGAGTTGAAATCTTCCTCCCTGTTACTTCTCAGGATTGGTCTTAGTTTTATTTCTGGAGCCAAGATAAATAAGTCTAGTTTCTTCAATTCCACATGAGAACTTTTTAAGGACTTAAAGGCAGTGATCCTATCCTCCCTAATTCTTCTTTTCTCCAGACTAAAGACCTTAGGATCTTGAAGGAATCCCCAGATATCATGGATATGAGACCTCCAATTGTCCTGGTTGCATTCCTTTCAATATGCTCCTACTTGTCATGTATCCCTTCTAAAATATGGTGCCTATAACTAAACTCTGATTGTTATATCTACCTAGTATTGTCCCAAAAGGTAAAGCCTTTAATATCTTGAACCTAACTAGCCAAAATTCTTAATTAGTCAGAATGAGGAAATAGCAAAAACAAGACAGACAATGGCCTGGGTTAAGCATTTGTTTTTGTTCATTTTTCAGTTATATTAGACTCTTTATGACACCATTTAGGGTTGTCTTGGCAAAGATACTGGAGTGGTTTGCCATTTTAAGTGACTTGCTCAGGGTCACATAGCTACTTAGTGTCTGAGGCCAGATTTGAACTAAAGAAGATGAGTCTTCTTGACCCCAGGCCTGGTACGACCTCCACTGTACCAACTAACTGTCCTATTCATGGCACATAATAGATGCTTAATAAATGGTAGCATGAGTAATAGCACTGGATTTAGAGTTAGAGGATGTTGGTTCAAATCTTGCTTTAGATACTACCTGTGTCATCCTGGTCAAGTCACATAACCTTGCTGGGCCTCAATTTACTTATCAGTAAAAGGTGGGGGTTGGACTTACATGGGCTTTGAGGTATGTCCCATCTCTGAATGTATACTTCTGTGACTGATTCCAAAAAGGGTATAATGATTGTGTGTGTATAAGATGGAAAGTGAAGTCTTACCCATTCTGTATTATGAATAAATGGTGGCGGAAAGGAAGGGATATTTTAGAATTGTGTAAATCCAAAAAGCATAGATTCTTTTTTAGCACCATCTTTTGCTATTGACCAAGGGACCTAGAACAATGTTTTCCAACCCAAACTATAGTATGTACTGGTCAAATATCTAAATTCTCCACTGCAGACCATTCTAGCTCTTCAGCCTCCGTACCTAAGCTGCTCAGGGGACAAGGTAGGGAATGGGAGGGAGACCAGGATGAAGAGAGATCAAAAGTAAGATCAAATATGAGTGCTTTGGGAACCTCAATGTACCACAGAAAGTCCAGCCAAGTGTTGGAGCAGGGAGGGCCCTGGACTAGAAGTCAGGAAGACCTGAATTCAAATGCAGCTTCAGCTATTTCTTAGCTAGATGATTCTAGGCAAGTTACAACCTCTTTCAATATATTTCCTCATCTTTTAAAAAGGAGAATAAGAATATTTTCTACCTCACTGGGTTGTTGTGAGGATCAAATAACATAATATATGCAATCCTTAAAGTATTATGTAAATGTTAGTTATTATTATGCTATCTTTTATTACTAAGGAGGAAGAGTCAGGTTGTTGTTTTTTTTTTGACTGCATAGGTTTTAAGTGATAAAGATGTTGTTCAGACATGTCCAATTCTTCTTCTTCATGACCCCATTTCAGGTTTTCTTGGCAAAGATTCTGGAGTGATTTGCTATTTCCTTCTCCAGTTCATTTTATAGGTGAGGAAACTGAGGCAAATGAGGTTATGTGACTTGTCACGTAACTAGTGAGTATCTGAGGCCAGATCTGAACTTGGCAAGATCAGTCTTCCTGTCTCCAGGCCCAGTGCTCTATCCACTTGTGCCACCTTACTGCCCTGTAGTAAGGATCTTTGGTGGTGAAAGTTTTGTGGGCTGTTAACAATTGGTCATGGATCGGTGCCCATCCACGGACCGGACTTTGGGAAACACTGACCTCGAGAGCTTCTGTCCTCACCGCCACCTCCCAGGGAGGTTGCCATGCCAAACCTACCTACCCTGCCAGGGAAAAACATCCAAAACAGTTCATGCCAAAAAGCGATTCACCAAGTACAATCACTCTTTGTAGCTTAGATAAGTACCTTTCATCCCAGACTTTCAAAGCATCACTCCAGTGGTACCTGGTCCTCAAACAACCCCTGGAGAAGCAGGTAGGGCACCTATTATCATCTGTCCCCATTTTATGGATTCAGATTCAGGTTCTGGGCGCTGAACTGCCTTGCTTAAGGCCAAATGTTGAATAATTGCATGTCCTAGGGCCCTGCACAGTCTCTGAGTACATGATGTTACTATTGGAATTCCACAAATATTGTGTCTAAGTGGTAACCATTGTTCCCCTCCACTTCCCTTCATTTACCTTCAGCGTTCACCCTCTGAAGCATCCTAGAATTTTGTAAATACTTCTTCATAAGGAAAAGGCTATACCAATGTGAGCTGTTTTTCTTTTGATGATTATTTTTCTAAGACAATTGAAATAGCTAGATGGAATTTCCCAAACTGATTACTTTGGCTCCTTATGGAGGAAACAGAAGAGGAGCTTACAGGAAGCTAGATGCCCCAATGGAAAGAGTGCAAGAACTAGAGTCTAGAAGACCTGAATTCAAATCCAGCCTGATAATATGTCTTAGGTGTGTGATCCTGGGCAAGCCACTTAGCCTCTCCTTGTAAAAATGGGGATAAAAATAGTACTGAGTTCTCATTAGAATGGAAGTTTCTTCTGTTTGTATTTGTATTTCCGGCACAGAGCACAGAGCATACAGTAAATGCTTAATAAATGCTTGTTGACTTGACTTAAAGGAAGCCAGGGAGCCAGGAGACAGAGGTGAGCAAGGAGAGAACTCCAGGCATTTGAGACAGACCATGACAAATGCACAGAGTCAGGAGACAGGGTATCTTGTTTGAGTAACAGAAAGGCAGTCAGTGTCACTGGATCCTAAGCTATGATAATCTCTTGTGAGGAGACTGAGATGACTTGTATATATCATACTTAGTTCCTTCCATGTGGCAATAATTGACTTTTTTTCCTATACAATAGCTAACAATTATTTGATCAAAGATGATGTGATGACAACTGATTTTTTTTTTGGTGCTGGTGTTCTAGTAAGAAAGGGAAAGGAAAAAGGAAAGAGCATTTATTAAATGCCTATTATATTCCAGGCACTGTACTAAGAGTTTTTAGCAATGTTATCTCATTTGATCTTCAGGACAGCCTGGCAAGGCAAGTAGTGTTATTATTCCCATTTTATAGATGAGGAAACTGGGAAAGCATAGCTGAAATGACCTCTTTAAGGTAACACAACTAGTAAGTGTCTGAGGCTGGATTTGAAATCAAGTCTTTTTGACTCCAGGGCCAGTACTCTCTATCCATAATGTCAGCAAAGCTCAAAGAATGATGCTTATTGAGTAACAGATGCTAAATTATCTCTACAAAAGTGTTCTGCTAGATACTATTGCATGCCACCAGAAGTATGTGGAATCCTGGTTTTTCACCTCCAGATACCTTAGCATCAAGGTACTTCGGTCAACCAAACTCATCAAGACAGCATTGCTTTGGCAAGATCACTTTTTTTTTTATTTTAAAATTTTTATTATAGTTTGCATCATTCATTTCCACAAGATTTTGAGTTACATATTTTCTCCCCCTCTTTCCCCCATCCACCGCCCCAAAACAGCCATCCCAGTGTGTCCCCCCTCCCCCAGTC
>CM053588.1:130386118-130413408 GCA_028646515.1 Pseudochirops corinnae | reverse complement strand
TCCCCCTGCTGTCTGCAGGCCGCGGGCGGGAAGCTGCAACATGGAGGCGGGTGCAAAACCTCTGTCTTTCGCTTTTCCGCTCTGGAGACCTTTTGGCCGGACTGCTTATCTCCCCCTTTCACAATCCCCACACCGCAGCTGTCGCTAATCCACTCACCAGAGAGCTTTCTCTGCTTCTCCTGCCCAGCTGCCCCTGGGGCACAGCCTCGGCTTCAGGCCAGGCTGGTTTCAGTTCGCAGTGCTGATATGGTTCCTCGTAGCCGAGCTGACTTTAGTGGGAAGTATCCTTGTGTGCGTTTTGGAGTTCTAGGATTGGTTTAGAGTCCTATTTTATGGGTATTTTGGGGTGGCTATGTGAGAGCTGCGATATGTTGCTGCTGCTATGCCGCCATCTTGGCTACGCCTGGCAAGATCACTTGTAACCTCAACCTTACTTTGTTCTGTTGGGAGGAGGTGGGGAGGGATCAATAGCTATATCTCATTTCCTCCTATACTATTAAAAGATTTTATTCATACTACCTCAAGAAAAGAAAACAGGAGAAATCCTTTTATTTTTAAACCATGGTTTTGCAGCAACCTCACTTTTGAGGATGAAGAGGGAAGAGGGGAAGGAATAATGAATTTGTGCATAAATAGGAATGAGTAGAAATAATCTAATTGGCCACATGACCTTGAAGTCAGATCTCCAAGATGGTAGGAAAGTTGTTGTTTTGGATGGTCAAGAAGTAACTCCGAGGGGCGAGTAGGTGGCATAGTAAGTAGAGCACCAGCCCTGGAGTCAGGAGGACCTGAGTTCAAATCCAACCTCAGACACTTAACACAAAAACTAGTCATGTGACCTTGGGCAAGTCACTTAATCCCAATTGCCCTCCAAAAAAAAAAAAGAAGTAACTCTCAGCTGCTGTACTGGTGCTGAAGGAGGCCGTTCTTTCTTCTGGATATAGCTTCAACAGCCCTGACTTCATGACTGGGTTCAAATCCCACCTTAGCCACTTGCTAGCTTTGTGACCCTAGACAAATCATTAAATCTCTCTGAACCTTGGATTCTTTATCTGTTAAATGGGGATAATGATAACATCTATCATATGAGGTTGTAGGGAGACTCAGTTGATGCCAGATATCAATAAGTAGCCAATCACTAAACTTTTATTGATACACGTAAACCATTTCACAAACAATAAAGGGCAGTAGAAATGTTAGTTATTATTGCTAATGACTGAATTAGTCATAATCATGAACACATGGAAGTACTGGCAGATTTTTGTAGCATCTAAAGCCCCTAGAAGCCAGATAGAAGGCCCTTACCCCACGCCCACAGTTTCTTACATTTATATGTGCCTATTCCTGGGGGCTCTTTAATGGAAAAATTCTTGTGTACATGCCTGCCTCCATGTAGTTGTGCTTTTTGTTGTTAAGTCATTTCAGTCATGTCCAACTCTTCAGGACCCCGTTTGGGATTTTCTTGCCAGAAATACTGGAGTGGTTTGCCATTTCCTTCTCCAGTTCATTTTACAGATGAGAAGTAAACAGGGTTAAATGACTTGTCTAGGGTCACACAGCTAGTAAGAGTCTGAGGTCAGATTTGAACTCAAGAAGATGTCTTTCTGATGCCAGGTCCATCACAATCCACTGTGTCACCTAAACACTCTCTAAGTAATTGTTTGGTGATGGGAGATGGTCTAGTGGAAAGAGCCCTGGTCTAGGAATCAGGAGACCCAATTTCTATATCATAATCAAGTCAAGTGAATTCATCTCTTTTGGGGCCTGTCTTTATAGAGTCATAGTTTTAAAGCTAGAAGAAACCTTAAAGATGATTGAGCCCAACTCCCAATATTTTATAAATGAGGAAACCAAGGTCCAGAGAGATTAAGTGGTTTATTTATCCAAAGCCACACACTTAGTAAGTGACATATAGCAAGGATTTAAACCCAGGTCCTTTTCCTCCAAATCCATCACTCTTTCACTGTAAACTTCTCAAGAACAGGGACTTTTAATTTTGTCATAAGATCATTGATTTAGGACTGGGAGGGACCTCAGGGTCATGGAGCCCAACACTTCTACAGATAAGGAGACAGAGTGATTTTCCCATGCTCCCACAGCTAGGAAGCTTCAAATCTACCTTTTCCCAGGACTCCTATTTTAGCCCCCTAGATGTTTGGAACACATAAGGTTCTTAATAACACCAAATAATACCGGTCCAATGAATGAATGAATCTGTGAAATAGTGATCTCTAAGCCTCTCTCCAGGTCTAAGAGCTGTGGATTTGTATGACTAGAATGTAAGCAGTCAAGTCAATAGTCCTCTTGGGTCTATTCTCATTTGTCTGTGGAGCTCTTGAAATTCTTGGGAGCAAGATGGCTTATAGAAAAACACAATGAGATTACCCCCAAAATTATAAACAAAGCCCACATACATAAGGGGAATAATTCAAATATGAACTCTGCCTGCAAGGGGGAATATTCCACAAAATTCATAAAATGTGTCTAAGGAATGTGATAGCTGACCTTTTAAACAATCATTTCCCTTTTAGGAAAAAAAAAAGTAGTTGTTAAATGCTGTTATATCTGCCAAGTTAATTACCTGCAAATGAGTGGTCTACCCCAGCCAAACACAGTTGCCTTGACATTCAGCACTAAAGCCATTGTATGAAGGGGGGGACCCCAGAAAGTGGAGAAGACTGGGGAAAAGTCCAAAAAAATTCAAATTGCTTAGACAGGCTGAATGTTTCTTTCTTCTGAACCATGGTTTCCCCTTCAATTATTCCATCATCCCCACTCTCTGAAGGAAGGCCATTGATGAGGATATGTTCCACAGCCCAGTAAGCCTGATCAGCTGGGCACACAGCTCCCTGTACATTGTATGTCAGAGCTCCTTCTGCAGAGCCAGCTAGGAGGCAAAGGGTTGGGTTTTTTTTTTCTTTTATCAGCTTGGAGAATGAAAGAAACTTTCTGGTTTTGCAATTTCCTCTCTCCTGATGGACCCATCTCTTTGGTCATCCCTTTGGTCATCCCTTTTTCTTCCTACCTGAGAAAGTATGTGGTACAGTAGCAAAAATGGTGCCTTTAGTCAAAGAACTTGGATTCAAATCCTACTTGTGTGACCTTGGGAGAGTCACTTAAACCTCTAGGCCTCAGTTTCCTCATCTGTAAAATGAGGAGGTTGAGATAGATCAGTGGTTCTCAACCTTCCTAATGCCATGGCCCCTTAATACTTGTATGTAGGAGTGTGGGTGGACCCGCCTGGAGACAGATAGAGGAGCCGTGTCTTGGTTCCTAAGACCATCTGAAATAGGTGTTTTCTGATGGTCTTAGGTGACCCCTGTGAAAGGGTCATTCGACTCCCAAAGGGGGTGCGACTCACAGGTTGAAAACCGCTGAGCTAGATGGTCTTTAAAATCTATGATCTTCTAACTATGATTCACTCTTCCCTATGCCTAGAATAGCTTTATCTGAATCATTTAGAGCTAGCTGCATCCTGTGATCCCAGGAAGATGAAGGGAAAGTGCTAGTATCTGTAGATGCATATGAAGAGAATAAAGTATTATGGAATGAGATGAGGGACAGATTATCTTGGACTTTGGGGACCAGGCAAGATTTCAGGAAGAGATGGCATTTGAGTAGGACATTTATCATATTCTAACTAGCATTATATTCAATTCTATACGTGTTTTATCATGGCAGATTGTAAGCTTTTAGAGGACAGGGCCCATGTTGTGTATATTTTTGTATCTGCCCTCAGCATCATGTATAATAGTCAGAGAGTGATGTAATGGAGAGAACACTGAATCAAGCAAGCAGACTTGGGTTGAAATGCCTACTGTGCCACCTTTTTGTTTACTTGCATGGGCCTCAGTAAAACAAGGGGATTTATCTCTGGGACACCTTCCAGCTCTCATTTTCTATGATCCTGTGATCCCAGGAGGATGGAGAGAAAACACCAGTATTCAGAAAGGCATTCAATAAATGTTCAGTGGGTGGATGAGTAAGCAAATCCTTCCCAGGAACCAATCCTAGCTAGGGTCCCAAGTCAAATGCTGGTTTCTGCAAGAATTTTGTGGGTGTCAGATTCTGCCTGCCATAATCCCCACTTAAACTTTCAGAATTGAAAAGAACCTTAGATCTTATCCAGTTCTACCACCTACCTGAATCATAAGCCCTCTTTATAACATCCCAAACAAGGCAACTTTCTTTTTTGTAGGCTTTGCCTTGCCACAGTCTGACATAGGGCCACTCCAAAGCAGCTGCTGGAGGTATATGGGTTAAGTTCCATTACACATTCAGTTAGGAGAATCAGGAGATTTTTCACCATTTGGGCAAATGGGGCAGGAGAAGGGCAGGCCAGAGACTGAAATGGTCATATCATTTTGTTATTGCCATTCTGTTTTGTTATTATCCTGGCAGGGCCTGGGTATAACTTCCATGTATTTCGGTCTGTTCTGCAGAGTTGCTAGGCACTGGGCAGCTGCCCATTTGTTCAATCATGATACTTCATGACCACATTTGGGGTTTTCTTGGCAATGATACTGGAGTGGCTTGCCATTTCCTCTTCCAGTTTGTTTTACAGGTGAGGAAACTGAGGCAAACAAGGTTTAGTGACTTGCCCAAGGTCACACAGGTGGTTAGTAGCCAAGGTAAGACTAGAACCTAGGTGTACTGACTCCTTGTTTAATTCTTTCTTTCCATACCAAGTGTAATCATCCAGATTGGTTAAATGACTTAAAAATTTTTCTTTTGTCCTTAGGAGAGTGGAGGAAGGAAGACTCTGGTTTAATTCAGAACTGGGAGATTCTGATGTTGGTGCTGTTTGCCTAAAAAGATAATTGGTTTTCTCTCTTTATAGATCACCTCCTATCTTCCCCATGCTCAACTACCTTTCCTCCCATCCCAGGCTAGGTCCATCCAAACAAGAGATCATGGAATTTGAGACCTGAAAGAAACTTTATAGATAAAAAGTTCCCTCTCTTTTTTTTAAAGTTGGTAATAAACATTTATTCTTTTTTTAATTCAATTTTATTTTCAGTTTCAAATTTTCTCTCTTCCTGTCCTCCTCCTTCACCCATTAAGAAGGCAAGAAAAACAAAATCGATTAAAAATGTATAATCATACAAAACAAATTCCTCATTACCATATTAGAAAAGAAAGAAAAAGAAGAAAATATTCTTTAATTTGTACTCTATGTCCATCGCCTCTCTCTCTGGAAGTTGGTACCATGTTTCATCATGAGTCCTCTGGAATTACAGTTGGTCGTTGTGCTGATCAAAATTACCAAGCCTTTCAAAGTTGATTATCTTCACAATACTGCCGCTATTTTATAAATTGGTCTTCTGGTTCTGCTTACTTCATTTTGCATCGGTCCATCTAAGTCTTCATGGGTTTCTCTAAAACCATTGCCTTCATCATTTCTTACGGTACAACATGACATCACACGCATATATCATAACTTGTTCAGACATTCCAGCCCTCTCTTTTTATAGATGATGAAACTGAAATCTAGTGATGAGAAGCAACTTGTCCAAGGCCATGTAACTAATTAATGGTGGTCGGGTATGGTTTTATTTACTCTGAGGATATCAAGAAAGTGAAAATAGGGAACTATTGGATAGAGTGCTAAACTTAGAATCAGGAAGAGCTGGGCTTGAATCCCAACACTAATATTTATAAGCTGTGGGACAATGGACAAATTGTTATACCTCTCTGATTCCTAGTGTCCTCATTGGTAAAATGTTTATGAATTAATCTAAACCAATCCAATCTAGTAAGCATTTACTAAGGATCCATTATAGAAACCCACCCTTAGAGTCAAGAAGTCCCGGATTCAAATCCTGCCTCGGACACCTATTTTGTAACCTTAGGTAAATCCCTTGCCTTCTCAATGCCACAGACAGCTTATATTATCAAGCTACTGATGTATATCAGTAGTTTTTTCCATACCAGGAAATCCCTACGTTTGTGAAATCACAGGTCCATCCCCCACCAAAAGATATTCAAAGAATTTTGCTAGGCTCTGAGAATCCAAACGCAAAACAAAAAATATTATGATAATATTACCTGTAGTACTAACTTTATATGGTTATTGTGAGGCTCAAATGAGATGGTAGATGTGAAATGCTTTGCAAACTTTAAAATGCTGTATGAGTTTCAGTTATGATTAACACAAACATAAAAAATAGGTTCCCTGGATACTTCATGACATCATCTCTGTTGTGCCATGGAATTGTATTAACCTGGAATGGTCTATGGCCTTGTGTCAAAGCAAAGGAATAAATTATTTGGCCTTATGAATTTACCTTTCAGTTCCATGATTTTTCCTGGCCTGACTATAAGTGTATGAGTCACAATCCTAGTTCTGTTATCAATTCACAGACTCACCTTGGGAAAATCTGATTTCCATATCATCAACTACAAAATTTGGCCCAGATTACCCTTCATCACTCAAACTGCAAGAGGACACCAATGGAATGATATGTGGAAGCACCCTGGCCAAGGTGGTGCTGTGTGGAAGAATTCATACCATCCCACCTGCTTGAGACATTAGACATTCTAGGCAAATCATCAACATGGCAAGAAGATGATGTTTCCCATTAATGGGAGCATTTATTCTTCCTCACATCTGTTGAAAGAAGACAATAGGTCAATATGAAAGATTGAAACCAATAACTCTCAAGGCCAGATTTCTCTTCTTTGTGTTTATGAGACAGATGGCAATTCCAACCTTTTTTGCAGTCTGGTGAAGCCTATGGTTCACTTTTCAGAATAATGTTTTTAAATGCACAAAATAAAATACATGAAAATCTAGTTGTAGTGAAATAGAATTAATTTTTTTAAAGCAAGTTTGTGGACTCCAAGTTAAGAACCTCTTAAGAACATGTTTCTGTTTTCCCTTGAGAGATAGTCTATGAGATTGTCAGAAAGTGTATATACGTATACATGTATTATATGTGTCAGAAAGAAGATGATAAATTGAGTGTTTGGCATGGGGTGGGATGGTGAGGTGAACAATGAGAAGTAATAAAGGAAGAAATTAGGGACAGAGTTTTAAGGGTCTCTTCCTTGTTCTATCTGCTTCTAGTTCCAGATGAAATGCTGAGCACTCAGCTGTTTTTTTTCCCCATTCATTTGAGTGAAGCTCCCCTTCCATGCTGACTCATCCGACTTCCAGAACAACGATTTGGTACTGGCTCCAGGGTACGGGTAGCCAAGGTACCTGCGAAACATTCCTATTTTTGCTATTTCATCCAGTAAAATTAACCAGAAAAAAAAAGGTAGAAACCTTTCTTCCAAGAGAAACTAAAGCAGGGACATGCTAGAGGAGTATGGAGGGGCAGGAGTGACTTGTCCATATTGAGTGAATAGGATGTGCTATCTGGCTTGGAAACAGGGTCAAATCAATCATTAATTTAATCAGTGAGTATTGAGCCTACTTTGTGATAGCTACACACTCAGATCTGTGAGGCACGCAGAAAACAAGTTCAAAGAACTTCCCTTCTAGAGGTTCTTTGGAGGGAACCTGCCATTGTTCGTAAGACCACATGGCCACAGTTGATGGAAGCTCACTGGGCAATGGAAAGGGATCTGACAAGTGGAAGTAGGCTATGACATATTACAAATGACTCATGCTCAAGAAATGGTACAAAAGATATCACCCAAGAATGTATTTATTTTGTGCGTATTGCATGGTTCTATATATACTTAGGTATACATGCATACACATATACACATACATGTATTATATTTGTGTATACATATATACATGCAAAGACACATATGTATATACATGTGGTTATGTATATAAAGAAAGAGATATAGATATATTCTATTTCTTCTCCAATAAAAGGTAAATTCCTTGAAAATAGGGCTTGTTTCACTTTTTGTATTTGCTCCCCAGCACTGAGCAGAATGCCTGGCACATATTACGGTAAGTGCTTAAAAAAATGCTTCTTGGTCAATTGATAAACAGAAGGGTATCAGAAAAGCAGAGAGCAAGAGAGAGAGAAAGCAAGACCAATTTGATAAAGGGGTGCTCTTCTGGTTCCACACAATGTTGAAAAGTCTAGCACAGATATTGTTAACCTTCCTTGTGTCATGACTTGTTGGTCAGTCTGGTATAGCTGATGGGTCCCTGTGAAGAATTAAGTTTTTAAATAATTGAGAGAAATGCTAAATTTCAGTTAGAGGTTATTGAAAATGAAGCTATATTTTGTACAAGCTATGTTCATGCACCAGAGTACACTCTATACTTCTGTGTTATGCCTCATAAATCTCTTGATTCTGGAATACCACTTCAGCCCTGGAACCAGGTACTTCTGATTGGATGGCTCTTTCCAGAACCTACATTTAAGGAGGACTCCCAAGCCAATCATCTCCTCAGTTGTCACCAAGCTATGCTGCTGACTTCTCCATCGTGCCCCAGAGCTAGGACGGTCTTCCCCCTACCCCTTGTTAGCTTCCTTTTTCATATTGTCTTCCTCCGTTAGAATGTATGCTTCCTGAGGGCAGGGACTGTCTTTCTTTTGCTTTTATTTGTATTCCCAGCACTTAGCACAGTGCCTGGTTTATAATAAATCCTAGATTAATTAATTAGTTAATTAATCAATTAATCCAGACATACTGGATGCACCCCCTGAAATCTATCCATGGACCCCAAGTTAGGAACCCTGACCAAGATGTAGTTCTCTAGCATATTGGTTAATATCCTTTGAAAGACTTATGGGAAGACATGGAAGAGTCACCCAAGAAAAGGTGTGTAGGCATGATTTTGAAGGGAGCATCCATGTGAATGGATCACTGTGCCCATAAAAATTTTTAACAAACTACATTTTAAAGAGTTGCAGAGCTACGTGCTATGTGAGATCTAAGATGGAAAGTTATTCTTGACAAAGGGGATCAGGAAGGCTTTATGGAGGAGGTGATATTTTATTTGGACTTTAAAGGAAAAGCAGGAATTCATCAGGCAAAAGAGAAGAACGTTCCATAATTGGGAACAGCATAGGAAAATACTGAGATGCAAGAAACCATAGGCTAGCAGGGCTTTTAAACTTTTTCCACTTGCAATCTCTTTAGCTCTTCTTAAACTATGGGTCACGTCCTCATTTCCACAGTTTAGATAGTGGGCTCTGTTCAAGAACAAAATGGAATATAGTTTGTCTGGACTATGGAGTGTATGGAGAAGAGTAATATGAAATAAAACTGAAGAGTAGAATTGTGCCTGGCAGAATGTACATTTGGCCAATGAAGATTTTTGAGAAGAGTGTCATGACCAAGCCATAATTAGCCTGGCAGTGATTTAAGGATGGATTGTAGAGAAAGTGGTGGTAGGACATCTGTTAGGTGACTGTTACACTAGTCTAGTAGGGGACTGTGGGCGGCATCTACTAGGCTGGTTGCATCAGAGACAGAGAAGGAGAGGGAGTGCGATGGAAAGGAAAAGTAGTGGGATTGTTGCCACGGTGTGACTCTGGGCAAGTGATTTAACATCTCTGAGCTTCAGGTTTCTTATTTGAAAAATTAGGATAATAATATTCACCCCAAGAAGCAGCATGACCTAGGAGATATAGAGGCATTCACTGTATCACATGTGCATCTAAAGTATGAGAAGTCAAGAAAGAGAACAGAGAGAGAGAGAGAGAGGGAGGGGGGAGGGAGGGAGGAGAGAAGAAGAGAGAGAGAGAAATACACAGAGAGAGAGAGAGAGAGAAAGAGAGAGAGAGAGAGAATTAAACAGTGCATGTTATTTCATCTACCACTTCATTTGATGAACATATGCCCCAGAGTGAGTATGAGATAGGAGACATGAACCTGTCTCTCAGCCCCTCAAGCCCCAGCAACTTTTCCCTTCTTAGAAGATCCAACCACTCCTACTACTCTTTCCCCTGAATTCTTGCCTCTAACGTTCTGGTTATATTAGGGCGTGGACTACAAGGTACATACAAGTTTGACAATCTGATTTGGTGGAGAGTTTCCTCACTGGGAGTTCCCTCACGCCAATAATAGGATTCTATATTTGGACCATTAGGGACCTCAGAGGCCATAGTTCAAACTTCCTCACCCTTAATTTTACAGATAAGGAAACTAAGCCCCAAGGAAGTTAAAGGATTTCCTCAAGGTCACCTAGGTAGTAAGCATCAGAGGCAGGATTTGAACCCAGGACCTCTGACTCCAGAGTTAGTCAGTTACACAGCAAGTATTTATGAAGGACTTCCATTGTGCTAGGTTCTGGGAATACAAATGTAAACAGAGAAAAAAAGCAGCTGATGGGAAGGGAAGGTATTCGGTTTAGACAAAGTTCTATGGAGATGAGTCAGCACCATATCTTAGAGAGAAATGAAACACCTTTGACACGGGCCTTCTTAAATTGCAAGTTCTGAAAGGAACCAACCAATCACAAAGTGAGACCTCAGGGGCAGAGCCAATTCTCTTTCCACTGTTCCACGAAACAGAAATGACTACCACGAAAACAGGTCCAGCCTAATACTTAATCTACTTCCCTCCCTCACACTGTTGTTAGGAAGAAAATGCTCTGTAAACTTTAAATCACTATATAAATGTGATTTATCTTTATTGCTGTTGCCAGGCAGCCAGCCCCAGTTCTATCCCCATTGCTTTAGAAATGGCAGAAGGAAGTCAGTGGGAAAGAGTTACACCAGTCAGAGAATGGATAACTATCAAAGATATCCTGGAAGGGGCTAGAATATTGGACAGGGGACTCTAAATGGTGACATATACATGCACACACACATGTATATAGTATGTATGTGTGCATAACTGTGTGTGTATGCTAGGATTTTTCAACCCCATTTGGCATAGAAACTCCTTTTTCATCTCCTTCATACTATCACTCAAATATCTGCCCAGTGCCAGCTAACTACTTCTGACTAACATATCTTCTAGCTCTCTCCCTTTTGCATCCATTCCCCAGGCCCAAAGGATTGTAGTCTCAGCCTGCATCCCCATACTCCTAAGTAGCCCAGTCATACCCAGACCAGATGTGTCTCTACCCTCCTTTTCTGAATAAGAAAATTCAACTACCTTCTACTTCCGGGAACTTAGATTCCAGGACAGCCATGGTACCCAAACTTTGGAAACTTGTGCCTGGTGCTGGGGCCAATAACATAAACCAGTTCTCCAAATATCAAGGAATAACAGTCACAGAATTTCAGGCTATTTAAATAGTCCAACCCACACCTGAACAAGAATCTCCTACATACACACAAGTGATTGTCAAACCTTTGCTTGAAGACCCTCAGTGATGGAAACCCATGACCACCTGAGGTAGCCAGTTCTACTTTGGGATGGCTATAATTATTTAGAAAATTTTTTTCCTATGTCTAGTTTAAATCAGCCTTTTTTTCAACTATCCTCTGGGGTCAAGCAGACAAGTCTTCAAATACTTGAAAACAGTAATTATTTCCCCTTCCCATCCCAGTCCTCTCTTTATCTTCTTGAGCTGCTCAGTAACTGTTCCTCACATAACATGGTTTCAAGAGCTTTCGCCATCCTGGTAACTGTCCTCAGAATCTGCTTTTAATATTCCCCTTGAACTGAATGAGGGCATGCTCTAACCAGGGCAGAAGACAAATCTTCCATAGATACTCTACAAATCCTTAAGGACAATGGACAAATTTTTCTTGAGTCTTCTCTTCTCCAGGTTATAAAAAACCCAGGTCAAGTCAACAAAGATTTATTAAGTGTTTGCTCTGGACTATGCACTATACTAAGTGCTGGACATACAAAGAAAGGCAAAAAACAAACAAAAAACCCAGTCCCTGTTCTCAAAGAGTTACTGGTCGATAGATCCAGTTCCTTGGATTGATCTTTGTAGAAGAAAGTCTCCCATCCTTTACTTGGGAAGTTGATTATTTGAACCTAAGGGCCGTACTTTACATTTAGCCCTCATAAACACCAGAACAGTTAGTTTCATATATGTTATGATCTCAGGGACCGAAAGCATATCCTAACCATAAATATCTTATTAGCCTTGGTGTTTGTAATTAGTCACACTTTAAGTTAAATCAGAAAATCTCTTTGAAAATTAAAGTTTATTTATTCATTCAATAAATATTGAATGTTTACTATGTGCAAAGAATTAAGCTAGGTTCAGGAATCCCAAGATAAATTAGTTCCCAAAGCTTATAATCAAGAGGTGAGACAAGTCATGAACAAGTAACTACAGGGCAACGTAGAACATGGTAAGTCATGGAAAATTAACAAACATTTATTAATGGCTTATATCTGTCAAATATACAAATTTAAGCAGAAAGATACTTCTTGCCCCAAAGTTTTGCATTCTAATAATGGAAAACAACACTTGAAAGAAAATTGAAGGGGATAGAAGGCAAAAGTGAGAAAGAAGAAGAAAAAGAAGATGAAGAAGAACAGAAGAGGAAGAAGAAGAAGAAGAAGAAGAAGAAGAAGAAGAAGAAGAAGAAGAAGATGATGATGATGATGACGAAAGAGAGGGGAGCAGATAGTACCCAAGCAAAGACATGTTAGACAAAGTCTGGAGACTTGGGAGTGCACTGGAGGGCAAAGGAAGACATAGCTGGCCTGGGCATCTTTCTTAAAATGTAGTCTCTGGAATGAGTCAGCCAATCAGAGGAAGACACCACAGGGGAAAAGAGTATTTCCAGTGTCAGAAGTCCAGAGGAAAAGTGAACTTCCAAAGTAAAAAGATGTTTTTAGTATTGTAGAGAAAGTCCAGAGCATCAGGAGTGTTATCTGGAAAGGAATGAAGTGCAGAAAAGCTGTATGAACAAAAGGAGATGTGAGGATCAGAGAAGGCTTAATGAAATAATCTCATTGTAGTTGAACCTTACATAATGGAAATAATTTCAATATGTGGTGGGGAGAAGAACAAATTCCAGACTTAAGGGAACTCTCCAAAGTTTAGAACATGTTCACAGAATGGTGAGTAACCCAATTTGGTTGGAGAGTAAGAAATGTGAAAGGTAGTAGTGAGATATAAAATTGGAAAGATTGATCATACTCAGATTATAAAGGGCCTGAAATGCTACATAAAAGAATCTGGAATGTATTCTGAAGCCAATGAATGTTTTGAGCAGGGAAGGAATAGCATCAGAACTGTGCTCTAGAAATATTGATCCAAGGTAGTCTTACCTAAAGACTTCTCTAGGATCCTTCTCATCCTATGATAGACAGGCACAAAATTCAGCCATTCTAAGCCACCATGACACTTGGAGATCTAAGACAGATTTTTTTCCCAGATACTTAAAATGTCAGTCCCCAGGGATCTCCTACGTCTCTAATATGGTGTGAAGGAGGCATTGCATTCATATGCTGTATCCTATACCTTGGATGCCACCTTCCCAAAGCTATCTACTCACACCCTCACTCTCACTTCTCAGTTAATCCCAGCTCTGTGGTAAGAATTTGTGAACACAGGAGAATGTATTATTTGTTCCAGATTTTTCTTAATGTGGTTGCCTTGTGACCCCCACCCTTTCCACTCCACCTCCCTAAATTGAGGCTAATTATATCCTATGCAAAGGTAATAGGGTTTGTAAAAGTGCCTGGGGCTTCTTGGAAGAAAGGCTCCTCCGAAGTATATGACTATGCCTGATGTTATAAGCCAGGGCTTGGGCCGGCCCCCTTTCAACCCACTCGGCAGTGGCAGTCCGATAACTCCTCTTACTTGTTTCCACTTGTGACTGGAAAAAATGCCAAATGTCCCACAGAATGACCTGACCACAGGTTCTCTGAGCTCACTGTACTGTGAGGCTACATGACACCCTACACTTGAAATCATGATTGAGTGGGGAAAGCCACCATTCTGAATAGTCCTGATGCTATGATTTAAAGCAATATGATGTTCCATAATGATATAAAAATGGTATTTCATTACTCCAAGGAACAATTTGTCTGAAAAAGTTTTGTGGGTTTTAATGGGCTCCAAGCTCAATATGAATCAACAGTGTGACATGGCAGCCAATAAATGTTAATGCAATCTTGAGACACATTGAGTGTTTTGGTTTCCTGGAATAAAGAGGTGATAGTCCTGTTGTATTCATAGGCTCATAGCCCTACAGCTGGAAGGATCCTCAGAGGCCTTATAGTTCAGCCTCTTCACTTTACATAGGAGTAAACTAATGGCCAGGGAGATTGTGGCTTTCCCAAAGTGGTCTGCATCAGAGGCAGGATTAGATACATTCCAGGCTCCAGAACCCAATGTTCTCTCAGATCACATCTGGAATACTTTAGTTCTGGGCCCCACAGTTTAGGAAGAAAGTGAATAAACTAGAGGTTATCCAATCAAGGGCAAGCAGTATGGCAAAAGGACTTGGAGTCTGTGTCTTCTAAGGATCAACTGAAGAAACCAAGAATTTTTAGCTTAGAGAAAAGAAGGTTCAGGGGGCCCTGAGAGCTGTCTTCAAGATGGAATGAATAAGCCATTTGAGCTATTATAAAAACTCAAATTAATTACAGAGGACATACGAAGAAATATGCTGTATGAGTCCAGAGAAAGAACTGATAAACAGAAGGGTGTACTGAATGATTTTACACACACACACACACACACACACACACACACACACACACACACACACACACATATTTGTGTTTAATGGTGGCCATCTCTAGTGGGGGAAGTCTGGGGGGGGAATTCCCATATGGGAAGGGAAGAAAAAAATGAAAGAAATTACATGGTAACTGTTGTATATTTAAAAGGAATAGCCAGTCATACATAGTAGATTTGCAGTTTCATGAATAATTATCTTTTTTTAAATTATACTATGTTCTGGAAATCCTTGTTTTATTCCATAAATTTAAAATAAAATAATTTTTTTTAAAAAAAGTAAACTATCTACTAAGGCATGGAAATGATGGATTTTGTGTTTGTGGAAGAAATCTCCACACCACTGAAAACATAAAGTTTTTAAAATATTAAAGCAATCTAGTTCTTTGAGACTAAAAAAAAAGATGGAAAAGTGAATAGACTAGGAGTGGGGAAGCTGAGGCCTTGAGGCCACATTTGGTGTTCTAGGTCCTCAAGTGTGGCCTGAACATCAAAGGCTCACACTTGCGGACCTAGAGAGCCACATGTGGTCTTGAGGCCACAGGTTCCCCACCCCTGGAATAGACCACTGAGCCTGGAGTCAGGAAGATCTTATTTCAAATGTAGGCACAGACACCTAGGTGAGTCCCTAAATCCTCTGTCTGCCTTAGTTTCCTCATGAGTAAGGGGAGGATAATAATAGCCCCTACCGCCTAGAGTTGGTATGAGACTCACACTAGATAATAGATTGTAAATCACTTTGCCCAGTTCAGAGTGCTATAGAAATACTAGGTACTATTATGACTATTATTGTAAGTATTTGAAGAGCTATCATTTGGAAAAGGGATTAGATTTGTTGGGTTTGAGCCTAACAGGGCAGAATCCAAGAACAATGGGTAGGACTTGCAAAGCAGCACTTTTAGGTTGAACATAAAGAGGGGGAAATCCAAGCTCCTAATAATTAGAGCAATCCAAAGGGAGGAATGGGGCAGCTGTAGGGGTGGTGGGTTCTCACTCATTGGAGGATTTCAAGTAGACAATAGATGACCTCTTGTCAAGAATGGTGTAATGGGGGCTAGGTAAGGGAGGCCACTGTTTGTAGTAGATCTCTACTCAGTTCCTTTTTCAACTCTAGAATTCAGTAATTCCATGACACTGAAGCAAGTTGGGTCCCATTTATAATTTAGTAAATTGCCTTCCAGGGTTTTGTTTTCACCTGAAAAACTTATCCCTCTGCCAGCAAGCAGCCTAGGGATAAGCCTGCCCAGATTAACTGACACTGGCCCTTCCTTATACAACAGCAATACCATCCATCACTGGCCCCACACCTCAAGAATTTCCAGCTTGGTGCAACCTGTCAGAACTTGTACTTCGCTGGCATAGCCTCAGAGAACCCAAGGTCACCTCAATGCTGAAATGAGACATCACCAAAGAACCCCAGTCAAGGCCCAGCCCTTCACTAATATTTTCTTTAAGATAGCTCATATTTATACAGCACTCAGCTGTCACAAAACACTTTAGTTCTTCTCTCTAGCTTGATTCAATAATAATCTTGCGGGGCAGTAGTAATACAAGTGTCATTTCTGTTTTATAGATTAAAAAACTGAGGTCCAGAGGAATTGAGTGGCATGTCCAAATAATCAGGTAGTGACAGAACTGAGCCCAGAACCTAGGTTTTCTGACTCGAACTCCATTAGACCACATTTCTCTAAATCCTTATATTTGGACGTTACCTCCTGTTGTACAAGGCATTTGGTGTAGCATCACAAAATCTGATCCTCGCTAGAAACCTGGGGCAGATAGCAGAGATAGCATAATTCCTATTGGGCACATAAGTTATTTGGGACAGAGGAACAAAGGGATTTGCCCCTGGTCACACAGCTAGCAAGTGGCAATGCCTGCTCTTGAACCAAGATCTTTAAGGTCAGAGTCCAAAACTTCCCCTACCATACCACACCATATGTCATCTTGATGTCCTTTAAAGAATAAACAAACGCAGAATGCAAACATTTGTCAGTTTAATTCATGTTTGATACATTAATTTGGTATTAATGGGTGGCGGACAGAGTATTTTGACTCTTTGTCAATAAAACCGGTGAATTCTGGCTCCTGCCCTTGGTCACATTGGCCATCTTTGTGTAGAAGAGTTCAGTTTCATAGTCCTTAGAGGAACTCACATGATTCTATAACTAGTCCCAGGGTTCACAATGAACACAATGCACCATTTCAAAGCAGAATCATAAGCCTTCACTAAAGAAGACTTTCTCTTTCCCAGGTGCCTTTGCAGCACTGGGCTAATAATGCCCAGAGGCCATAGTGGATTTCTCAAGATTGTTCAATTTTTGAAGAACCTCCCCCCAATATTAGGAGGCAGCTTAGATGGCAAGAGAGAGAGAGCTGAGTCTTGAATCAAAAAGACTTGAGTTAAAATCCAGATTCAGACACTTACTAAGTAAGTGATGCTGGGCAAGTCATTTAACCTCAATTTACCTCCTTTTCCTCATCTGTAAAATGGGGATAAAATAGCACCTACCTTCCTGGGCTGCTGTGAGGATCGAAAGAGATAATAATTATAAAAGACTTTGAATAGTTCCTAGCACATAGTAAGCACTGTATAAACCTCGGCTATTATTATTGTTTATTATTATTATATGCAATTCCATCCTTTCCTATGGCAATCTATTTTCAGGGTTTAGTATAAACAGTGAAGAAAGGTAAGTCTGACTCTCTCCTCTTTTGCAGCTTACCATCCTGACTCTAGCATCCATGGTCTTCCTGCTGTTTCCTGGATACAGGATGCTGTAGTTTTAGGCAGGAGACTGTCATTTACAATCTGAGGAACCTTAGGTGGGTCCCTTCACCAATCTGGGTCCTCAGTTTTCCCCTGTGAAAAATGAGCAGGTTGTACTAAATTCTCTCCAAGTTCTTTCTAGCTCTAAAGACTAATCCTCTGATTGTTTAGGTCCTCTCTCCAGATCTATGACTCTATTCACCTGTATACCTAGAATAAACAGTCTCCACACTAAAGCAGCTTACAATCTTTGACAGACTATTTCTGGAGAGTGCAAAACAAACATTAAAAATTCAAGTGAATTCTGCTGAATAGGGAATGATAGGAGAGTTCAAGGAATCACCTTTTCAGAAAGGAAGAAACTGAGGGGAGTTTTATATTTCTCTTATAATTAGGGGAGTCTTCCTGTCGTATGTCATGTAGAACTGAACTACGGGAGAATGTCCAAGATGTCTTTTTTTTTCTTTTTGTAACTAATTTGTTTTGATTTTCCTCTCCAAATTTGCAGACTTACTACTTATCCCTTCTGGAAGTGTTATAACTAGGACAATATGAAAGAGAATCATTGCTTTTGGGGATGTGGGCTAAGATAAAGATCCCCAATAACCCATATAGAAGCATCATTAGATTTGGAGTAAGTATACCTAACTGAGTGAACCTGGACACGTCCTTAACTACTTGAGATCTGTCATCATATGTGCAAAATAAATCAGTTGTAAAAGATCATTTTTAAGGGACCTTTCAACTCTAAAATCTTTGGATTTTACCTTAACTCCATGCATTCCTAAGACTTGCTCTTCTGTCAGAACAGGACCAACCACATGAGGTAGACTAGATTCTTTGGTTTCAAAGAATACTTCCTTCTCTCTCCAGTGGCTGAAAGTACAGGAAATCACCAGGTTTTATAATTATAGAGCACCTCCTTCACAATACTACTCCAGCAAATAGCCTAGCTTGTCTGGAACATGGAATGAGAAAGGAGGAATAATACGTGATCAGTCTAGAAATATGGGCTGGAGTTTTTTAGTGAAGGGTTTTATATGTCAAACAAAAGACTATGTGTTTTATCCTAGAGGCAATAGGAAATAATTGGAGCTTCTTGAAGTAATGAACAAATGAATGAAAAATGTTCACTAAATATTTACTATGTGCCAGGAACTATGCTAAACAATAGGAAGGCAAATCCAAGCAAGAGAACTTACCCCTGCCATCAAGAAGCTTATATCCTAATGGGAGAAAATAGTACATAAAGGGGAGAAAGAAAGGGAAAGGGTATGCTCAGAGCAATATGGTTTCAAGAATCTAGAGTCCCAAGGGAGTAACACGTCTAGACTTGTACATTGGGAATATCAATTTAGAAGACTGTGGTGGATGTACTGAGGACTGGAAAGCTTGGAGACAGGAAGAACAATGAAGAGATTACTGCAATAATCTGTGCAATATCTGATGAGGCCTTGAACTAATATAACAGTCATTGGAGTGGAAAGAAGAGGAGGGATGTAAGAATTTGTGCAGCTATGGAATTGATGGGACTTGGCAGCTGATTGAATATGGAAGGTGAGAGAGAGTGAAGGAACTAGGATGACTCCTAAATTGTGAACTAAACCCAAATGACTGGAAGAATAGTGATATGAGAGAAGAAAGAAATCGGTAGAAAGGGTAGGTTTAGGGAGGGGAAATAATGAATTGTTTTGTACATGTTGACATTGAAGTAACTATGACACATCCAGGTGGAGATGTGTAAGAACAGTCGGTTGATAAGGAGTGTTTTGGTGAGAGAAGATACAGAGAAAGGGATTGCATGGGGAAAACCTGGGCATACTTTTAGGCAGTAGAAAGGAGCCTATACATAAGAAGAGACTGAAAATTATAGCTAGAAAAGGGATGAGTGAAGTAGATTTCCAAAAAAGACAGGGGGGATGGTATCAGGGGCTCAAGTAGAGGAGTTGTCACTGTCAAAGAGAAAGCTCCTTTTTCTTTGAGCTTGAAGCAAAGGAGGAGAGAATAGGGAATAATGATGAGGGAATTTGAAATTGGGGAAGAGTGGAAGCTCACAATGGGTGGCCTCCATTTTCTCCCCACTGAAATATGAGGTCTTCTGTTGAGATAGAAGGAAACATGAGATAGTAGAGGTGACTTATAGAGAGAAAATAAAATTTGAAATGGCAATTATAGGGAGTTTGATAGAAAGGCAGTCAGTAAAGACAAAAGAAATCAGTGCATGCCAATAAGGTCCCATTTAGGAGCATTAACATAAATTTGTACTGGATTCAGCAGAATTGTGGGATGTCCTCCAGCTCTGTCCAGCATCCTATAAGCAAACAAAAAGAGGGCAGATACAGAGTTGGGATTTGGAAAAGGATGAATAGTGGTTGGTTAATAGGGCTAGAGATTCAAGGGTAGAAAATGGTCAAGATTTGGAAGAGAAGAAAGGGGGGCCAAAGCAAAGGTGATAGCCTTGGAAAGTACAGAGGGGTGGCAGGACTTCAGACTACAGTGAGGATGGATGAAGACTCAACTCATAGGAGCTCAAAAAGTTGATGAACTGGGAATTCTTTGATACCAAGATGTAATTGAAGTTCTCAAGTATAAGAAGAGAAAGATAATAAGCCAAGTACTGAACTATTTTGAGAAAGGAAAGGGAATGACATGGGAACCAGTATAGAATAAGGATAGGTTGCTATGTCTGAATAGATTGAACTTCAAAAGAAGAGAGGCTGCTGAGTGACAATGGTAAGGGTTCTGGAAGTATTGCGGAGCAAGAAGCCTGCCTATTCCTCTGCCTGACCCGATGTTTGGAGGATATGAAGGAGGCACATCCAAATCTGGAGAAAGTATACAGGGATGGAGTGGTTTTTACAGGGAACCAGGTTTGAGGGAGGGAGACAATACATGGGGTGAAAGATAGAGACTGGATCACTTGATGGGACAAGGTTCCAATCAGAAGAATGACCAATTATAGTGGGTTAAAGTGTAGTTGATGTCCTCACCCTCCAATCAACAGCCAAGGCAACTCTGCCCCAGGAACAGTTTATAATTATAGTAATATAATTATGGACTAATTAATGCCCCTCAGTGTGAGGGAGCATGGTCTCTGGATTGTGAGGTGGTCCTCTGATCCTAGAGAAGGAAAGATGCCTTCTCTTTCTAGGGTGGTAATATACTACCTACCTAACAGAATTGAGAAGATCTAATGGGAAAGCATTAGATAGATTTAAGCCTGGGTATAAAGCAAAGCTGTGTTTAGAATAACTGATTAAGCAGGAGTTATTATTCTCTTTCCTTTGTAAAATTTGAAAACATAAATGTTGTACACTCAAACTACTTTGTCATGTACGATCTAGCTTATGTGCCCTACCATTTTTCTTTATTCCCCACCTTCATTAGACTAGATAAACCTGATATCTTTTAAAGAAACACCCCAACTTCTAAAGAGGAGAATGGTGCCATCTCAATTTAATAAAGAGTCACTTGTCTTTAAGCTGGTACAAAGCTGAGATCTTTAATTTGGAAATTTTTGCAGGAAAAAAGTCTGATTTTCAAATACCAACATGGTCTAAAATGTAGCAATGGAATTATCCAGGAGGAAAACCAAACCAAATGCTTATACCAGTACAAGAACAGCTATTGAATGAAATTCTAAAAAAAAAAAAAAAAAAATGCCCTGGAACAAAAGACTCTCACAGTTTACAGGTTTGATTTGATTCAGAGGTTTCCAAATTTTATGCAGCAGCAGCCATCTTTTTTTTTTTTTTTTACCAAAAATAAGTATCATATCCCCCCCATGAAGACTTTTAATAAAGTGAATCTAAGCAAATAATGTTCTAAGTTTATATTTTATTTAAATAAAATTAATAAGTCATTAAAATATTTATAAATCCACAGAATTTTAAATATACAATAAAAACAATACAGAAGTTAATTAGAAAAAATGCTTAATAATTTTTGCATCTATAACATAATGAACATAAAAATATTATTTCATTGATAGTAAACTTACTTTTTTGCCTCATATTTCTCAAAACATGGTGTCATTGATGATATTGCTACTTTTTATGTAACTGTTTTTCAACCACTACTCAATATCTATATTTTGTCATGTTAATAGCTACTACAGAAAACTATGTTTCACATAAGTAAGATGTTATGAACAGAAACAAAATATCTATCATTTTGTTCGAAAAAGCTAGAGAATACTTTATTCCCCAGTGGCCAAAAAATAAGAGTTTTAAGTTGAACTTTTTTATGTACTATCATGAGAAAAATCTAGTAACAACTCTTATTCAGATAGACCCAATGCTTCATATTTGTTCATAACAAATGGGTTCCTTATCCATTCATATATATGGATATCTAAGTATTTAAAATAAAACAAAAACCACTTCTATAGCTCATTCAAGTAATAAACAAGTAGGTCTTTACTTTCTTCTAGTTAATTTGGAGAGGAAGAGTTTGTTTTTTAAATTTGGGAATATACAAAATACATTTTAAAATTTTATTGGTCATAGCTCTAACTTGTTCATAAGGGAAATAATTTAAACTTTCTGGGTCAGAGTATAAATTTGAGGACCTTGAATGGATTCATTTCAAGTTCTCAGTTTTTCAAAAATGTCTACCAAATATATGTTTTGAGAGGAAATTTAAATTATAAATAAATAAAATTATTCAAAATAAATAAATATTTAAATATATGTAGCATCAACACAAAATTCACAGCACCAATGATAACCATGAATTTGCAGGCACAGTTCTGAATCATGAGATATAGCAGACTTTCCATGTAGAAGACAGAAGCAAAACATTTATTCAGACACCAGAAAATCAAATCCATCATCGCAACAAAGAAGTTAATATACCATAACACAGTAGAGAGTTCCACCATCCTTTACCCTTCCCACAAACAAACACTCACAAGCCTAGCTGTCTGCTTGCCTGCATCCTCTCCTCCCACCATCCTAACTGCTCTGCCTTCCAGCTTCCTGTGGGCTCTGTACCACCCTTCAGCAAACTCTTCCCACAGGCTCCATGTGATTACATTAGGCCTATTAGGGGGCGGGGAAGATCATCAAAGCCGGAGAGATCTTCAAATTATCATTATTACCATTACAATATAATAAATAAAAAGAGCAAATTAATTTGCCTTATGTTTATTATCACAAAAAAGTAGCAACTTCTTCAATAAGCTTCAACATCTTTCAAAAGTATGAAAAAGCCAGAGTATTTCTTTATAATATTGAAGTCCAGTATGTTCTACCCCACATCATCACACAATTTTACAACAGGCCTTCCTTTCAATGAATTGTTTTCTGAAGTTGTTTACTTTTGTAACAACTCGAAAAACTGTATGTAGTTTCTCCCTCACATTCTTGATAAAAGTTATTATGACAAATGCAATGTGAACAAGTCTACATTTTTTACCAGGGCTTATGAATGTACATTTTATCCTGACACTAAGTTGCCTCAGTGCAGAGTCCTATATCATTCTTCTATAGTATAACTTTTTCAATTTTAAAAATATGTAAATTATATAGAAATTTTCTCTCAATGATATATTGCAATTAGTAGGCTTGCAAATTAAAAATTTTACCTAGCATTATTTTCAACAATCACTCATACATAGGTAATTAAATTAGCATTTTAAACTATATATGTTGCTGCAAATATTCAAAACACACATAGAAGGGAAGATTTTAGTTTCTTACTTAGGTGATCTTCTAATTCTTCTGGTAAGAAGATCAGAAAGGACTTCAAATAAATGGCAGCTCTCTTTCCACTGTATTTTCTGCAAGTGGAACCACCCAAAACTGCTTTGCCAAGCATCAATTCAACCATTTCAATAGCTGAAAATAGCACCCAATGTTTCTTCTATCAAATGAGGCTTTTTACACTTAGTAATTCTATAAGCAAACTTATTTCATGGAACCAATTATTTTGCTTATTAGTAACATCTAATTTTCTTCTGAAAAATTTGTCTTACTAATATATTCCACATACGCACTTGTAAAATGTTGTTTCATGTAATCTGCTACTGAAGTATTCTGACAAAGAAAAATCATCAGTCTTTCTTCTCCATACATAGCACCTGTTTACAGTACCTGTAAATTCCCCTGACAAATATTAAGGATGATATTATTTGGAATTGGACTTTTCACTTTGTTTTCCTTTATATCTCCTCCTTAAACTATCTTTACTGCATTTGCTTATGCTAGTAGAGATCTAGCTGCAGATCTGTCAGTAGATTTTCTCTTTAAACTAATGACAGGACAAAGGAGTATTATTAAATTTTCAAAAAAAATTAGAGAAGACAAAAAATTTTTAAAAATTAAATTTAAATTTAGATCGTTTTTTTTCCAATTTAATTATTTGCCACGTAAGGAGCATCTAGGTGGCACACTGGATAGAGCACTGGGCCTGGAGACAGAAAGATGAAAGTTCAAATCTAGCCTCAGACACCAGTTCTGTGACCCTAGGCAAGTTACTTAACCTCTGCCTCTTTTTCTTAATCTCTAAAATGGGGATAAAAACAGCATCTACCTCTCAGAGTTGTTGTGAGGATCACATGAAATAATAATTATAAAACACTTAGCTCAGTGCTTGCCACATAGTAAGCCTTATATAAATATTTGTTGTTATCATTACAAAGTTTAACTATATTCTGAAGTTATTTCCATTTTTAAAATTGTAAAGACACAATTGTAAAGTTATAGGGGTTTTAAAAAACTGCTTACTATATTGAATTTACCCAAATGAAAGAGGTTGAGAAATTTAATAGATATGGTACTTTTAACTTTCTCGCAAAGATTGCTCAACTTGAAGCTGATAGACTTCACATTGAAAGGCAGCAGGTAATGGGACAGCCAATCATCAGTGTCATGAACTAACTGCAACAGAGATGGCTCAAATTTGACCTGTTTAGGGATGCTGTAGTAAGTAATCACTGTGCTGCACCACAATCATGCACCAAGGCTGGGACTGATGTGCTACCAAACACTGGGCAAACATAAACATTCACCTTTCCCCTTCTCCTTAGAGAAAGAATGCTCACCCTAGTGTGTGCCAGCATTGCATTCACTGTCCATTGGCTTAAATTCACCTTGTTAGTATCATTTTTGCTAAGCTTGATTTAAGTGTAATTTTCATTGCAGAAAAAAGAGTATATGCAGAAATCAGTTACTAAAAAAAAACAACCAATAAATTTGGAAAACTCTGGGCTTTGTTATTGTGATGTTGTTCAGTCATGTCCACCTCTTCGTGACCCCATTTGGGATTTTCTTGTTAAAGATACTGGAGTGGTTTGTCATTTCCTTCTCCAGCTCATTTTACAGATGAGGAAACTGAGGCAAACAGGGTTAAAAGTGCCTTGTTTAGGGTCACACAACTAGTAAGTGCTGAGGCCAGATTTGAACTCAGGGAAATGAGGTTTCATGACTCTAGGTCTAGCATCTATCCACAGCACCACCCAGCTGCCCCAAACTTTGTATTAGTGTCACTCAAAGGAAGCCTCTTCCTCTTTAGAAAGCAACTCCAGACTTCAAAGAAAAATGTCAAATAGTCACAAGCCCCAAAAGAGTTCTTGGAAGAGCTTTCAAAGGACTTTTAAAGTAAAGTAAGAAAAGTTGAGGAAAAAATTAGGGGAAAAAATAAGAGTAATGCTAGAAAATGAAGAGAATCTTGAAAGAAAGTCAGCCAGCTGGAAAAAGAGATCCAGAAACTTATGGAAGAAAATATCTCCTTAAAAATTAGAATTGGAGGGGTGGCTAGGTGGTGCAGTGAATAGAGCACCAACCCTGGAGTCAGGAGGACTTCAAATCCAGCCTCAGACACATAACACCAAAACTAGAGGTGTGACCTTGGGCAAGTCACTTAACCCCAATTGCCCTACCCTCCCCCCTACAAAAAAAAAGGAAAAAAAATTAGATTTGGGCAAGGGGAAGCTAATGATATTTTAAGATACCAAGAAATAATAAGGCAAAATTAAAAGAATAAAAATATAGAAGAGAATGTGAAAGATCCCATTAGAAAAGCAACTGACCTGGAAAACAGATCAAGGAGAGACAATATAGGAATTGTTGGACTACCTAAACATTATGATTTGTTTTAAAAAAGAGTCTAGACATTATACATCAAGAAATTATTAAGGAAAATTTTCCCAAAGTTTTAGAACAATAGTGAAAAATGGAAATTGAAAAAAAAAACCTACTGATCACCGCTTGAAAGAAATGCCAAGATGAAAGCTCACAGGAACATTATAATAGCCAAATTTCAAAGCTCCTAGGTCAAGGAGAAAATATCATAAGCAACTAGGAAAAAAAAACATTTAAATACTGTGGAACCACAGTCAGGATAACACAAGATTTAACAGCTTCTACATTAAAAGACAGAAGGGCATGGAAAATTCCATTTTGAAGAGCAGAGGAGCTGGATTTGCAAACAAAAATAACTTACCCAGGGGTGGCTAGGTGGCACAGTGAATAGAGCACCAGCCCTGGAATCAGGAGGACCTGAGTTCAAATCCGACCTCAGACACTTAACACTGACTAGCCGTGTGACCATGGGCAAGTCAATTAACCCCAATTGCCCTCCAAAAAGAAAAAAAAAAAATAATAACCCAGAAAAGTTAAGAGTAATCCTGAAAGGGGGAAAAACATCTATATTTAATGAACTAAGGATTTTTAGGTATTTGTGACAAAAAGACCAGAACTAAATGAAAAAAAATTGACTTAAAAGATTCAGGAGACACATAAAAAGGTAAACATTAAATACCAATTATAAGGGATTTAATAAGGGCAAACTGCTCACTAATTAGATGGGAAAACATTATCTGTAATTCTTAAAAATGTAATCACTACTTGGGTAGTTTGAAAGATATTGCAAGAAGGCTTAGAGTTGAGATGAGTTGAGCATGATGGGATGATCAAAAAATATATAATTGGGTTGGAAGAAGTAAAATGGAACAATTATCTCATATAAATGGGGTGTGCATGTGAGAAAATACTCACATTAGAGGCAGTAGGAGGTGGAGGGCTAGTAGTGCTAGAACCTTATTCTCATCAAAACTAGTTTAAAGAGGGAATAGCATATAACTCTAGAAGGGCATAAAAATCTTCTTTAATTACAAAGAAATAGAAGGGCAAGAGAACAGAATAAAGGAGGGACTCCTAGAAGGTTATGCAGATCAAGAAACAGGAGGGTAAGGGATGAGGAAAAGAGAGGGATTCTTAGAAGGTATTCAGATTAGGGGAGCAGTGGGAGAGAGACAGCAAAGACAGAGAAAGAAAGAGAGAGAGAGAGAGAAAGAGAGAGAGAGAGAGAGAGAGAGAGAGAGAGAAAGAGAGAGAAGGATAAATAGTGAGGAAAAATAGAATGGAAGGAAATACATGACTAGTAATTATAACTTTGAACACAAATGGAATTACCCATAAAATGGAAATAGTAGAATTGGTCAAAAACTAAAATCCAACAACATGTTATTTACAAGAAACATATTTTAAAATGAGAGATGCACATAGAGTTAAAGTAAAGGGCTAGAGTAGAATTTATTATGCTTCAGAAGAAGCAAAAAAAAAAAAAGCAAGGGTAGCAATCATGGTCTCAAAGTTAAAGCTAAAATAGATTGAATCAAAAGAGATAAACAGTTGGGTAGGTTAAAAAACAAATCATAGGAACAATCAATAATTTCAATAAACAGAATGACAATACTGAGACAACATACCAAAACCTATGGGTAAAAGCAGTAATCAGAGGAAAATGTATATCTCTAAATGCTTATATCAATAAAATAGAGAGAACAGATCAATGAATTGAGTGTGCAACTTAAAAAAAACTAGAAAGAGAACACATTTTAGATCTCCAAGTAAACACCAAATTAGAAATCCTAAAAACTAAAGATGAGATTAATAAAATTGAATATGAGAAAATTATTGAATTAATAAATAAAATTAGAAGTTGGTTTCATTAAAAATCGATAAGATATATATGCCATTGGTTAAT
>CM053588.1:130365107-130385618 GCA_028646515.1 Pseudochirops corinnae | reverse complement strand
TATATGGGAGAGAGAAAGGTAGAGGGTGTTAACGTATATATATATGTGTATATATATACACACACACATATACACATACACACATGTTATCCACCTGTCCCAATAGAATGTAAGATTTCTGAGGGCAGAAATTATTTATTTTATTTTGGCTTCGTAATTCTACTCCTTACCATGGTACCTGACACTTAGTAGTAGGCATTCAATAAATTCTTAATGAATTGAACTGAAAGAAATACATGAGACTACCTTCTTCTACCATGTGTGATTTCCAATCTGATCAGCTCTCATGCTGACAGCTTATAAATGCAGGTTCTTTTCTAAATGGATTCCATTTATAAATCTTGGTTCCAGGTTAAAAATTGCATTCCCTACAGCTAATTCGACCCCAGTGTAGATGGAGGGATAAATTTTTTTTTAGTGATCAATATTCCTTTTGCTTGCACTCCCTTCCCTAGAAATGGAAAACTGGAAATATATTTAGCTGTTATAATTCACATCATCAGGAATTTAGTAGTTCAGCTTAAATCATAGTAGAGAAATGACAGTTAATTCACAGTGGTCAGTGGTTACCATGAATCTGACCACAACATTCACTGTCACTTCCTTTCCCCAAATTCTGGTGCATGCTCTGGATCAACACAATTCACAAGCCTGGATCTAATACATATATCCATGAATGTGCCCATGGAGAGAAGAGACTGAAGGCCCAATATCCCACCCTCTACTATAGCTGTATCAGGCCTCCCAGGTTTACATTGTCTTTCTTTTTTACTCTACTCTTGCTACAGTAACCAATGGTTTTCATCAACGCTCTTACCACCATTTTCTCTCACATCCAGATAAAAGCCAATTTCCTCGTACCATACCAAACCATTGTAAATCCTTCCTACTCTCTTGCATCCTTGGAAACACCAGTGTAATAAAGCACTCCTAGATCCACAGTTTTTTGCCTCACCAAAGCAACAATCAACAAGCATTTATTAAGAACTTATTATGGGTCAGACACTGCTAAGTTCTGGGGACACAAAGAAAAAGCAAAACCAGTCACGGAACTTACATGCTAATGGCAGAGATAACAGGCATATAGATGATACATATAGATGATAAATAGAAGGTAGGGGCAGCTGCATGGCACAGTGGGTAGAGTACTGGGCCTCGCATCAGGAACACTCATCATCCTGAGTTCAAAGCTAGCCTCAGACACTTATTAGCTGTGTGATCCTGAGCAAGACACTTAACCCTGTTTGCCTCAGTTTCCTCATTAAATGAGCTGGAGAAGAAAATGGCAAACAACTCCAGTATCTTTGCCAAGAAAACTTCAAATGGGGTCACAGAGGGTGAGGCAGGACTGAACAACAACAACAACAAAAATAGAAGATAATCATAAAAAGGAAAGCGTTATCACCTGGGGTCACTTCAAAGGGCCTCCTGCCTCTTGCAGGAGTTTAATCTTGAAGGAAACCAAGGATCCTAAGAGGCAGAAGTGAAGAGGGTGAGTAGATAGATAAGACTAAAGAGGGTGCAGGACATGGAGCCAGGCAGAATTGGATTCTAATCCTACTATAAGCACTTGCTAATTGGGTAACCCTCGGTGAGTCACTCAAACCTCTGTAAGCCTCAGTTTTCTGATCTGTATAATAGGGATAATAATAGCTCCTACCTTTCAGAATTCTTGTGAGGATTACATGAAGCAATGTACATAAAAGTATTTGTTAACATAAAAGTCATGTAAAATGCCAACTATTGTTCTAGCTAGCTCACTGAAAAATTAGCAGACACACCCCAAACTCAAATTTACATTCAATAATAATAGCTTACATCTATTTGGTCTTTAAGATTCAGAAGGCGTTTCACATGTATTCATCTCATTTGATCTCCATGTCAATCCTGTGAAGTAATTAGTGCAAGAAAAGTTATTCCCATTTGACAGATGAAGAAACTGAGACTCTAAGAAATCAGGCGCCCCTCCTGAAGTCACACAGTAAATGACGAGCAGAGATGGATGGGAGTCTCAGTTCATTGCTCATCCCACCCCTCTACAGTAACTAACACATCATTTAGCAAATCACATTCATGAAATAATTGTTGTCTACAGCAAGAAGGGGTACAATTACAGTACAGACAGTTGAGAAGGGAGGGGTGATCAATCACAGACTTTCATCTACACGACAGACCCTTTGCTGCTACTCAGATACTGTGCAAACAGATGAAGGGTAGGGACTGGTGTTCTGTGGTAGAAGTTCCCACATGAAGAAATTTCTTCTACCATTGAAGGTCATCACTTCTCCCTGTCCCCAGTTTATAGTCTTAGCAAGTTGCCTAGAGTTCTGAGAGATGAAGTTATCTATCAGGGTCATAGGACCAGTATGTATCAAAGGTAGGATTTGAATCCAGGTCCTCCTTGCTTTAAGGAAGCTAGTCAATAGGAAGACTCATTCTCATGAGTTCAAATCCCACTCAGACATTTATTAGTTGTGTGACCCTGGGCAAAGTCATTTAACTATTTGCCTCAGAGTCCTCATCTGTAAAATGAGCTGGAGAAGGAAATGGCAAACCACTGCAGAAAGAGTCAGACACAACTCAGTAACTTCCTTGCTTAGGGCCAGCTCTCTGTCCATTAATCCTGTCTCTCAAGTGGACAAGTAATCCGGATAATTCAATCCAAAAGCTGTGTCCCTCTTCATCCTCTCCACCATAGTAGTAGTCTCTTGCAACTTTAGATAACTGGATCATTTATTTATAAAAGAACTTCTATGAAGGTCTTTCTACAATACCTCAACATGGCATAGGGCTGTGACCATGGGCTCTTGAATGCTATACTAGGAGAGCATAAACTTGGGTAGCTCCTACCAAATTATAAAGACATCAAGTAGCCAGAATAACTCACATTTAAATAGGCCTTCAAGGTTTACAAAGTTCTTTACATAAATGTTTTTTCATTTGATCCTCATAGCAATCCTGAGAGATAAGAGTTATTATTATTCATATTTCATAAATGGAAAACTAAGGCTTATAGTGGTTAAGTAACTTTCCCAGGGTCACACAGCTAGAGATGGGGTTTGATTCCAGGTCTTTTTTGTCCCAAATCCAGAACATTATTCACTATGCCACAAGTACAGGCCAATATGGTTAAGTTCAGAGAGGTCTGCCAGATTTAGCAAACTGAGAAGACCCTTTGCTGAGATGTATAAGGGTTGTGATTAGCATCGACGGAGAGTATCTACACAAATGAAATCTCTCCCTCTCTCTCTCTCTTCCTTCCTCCTTCTCTTTCTCTCTTTCTTCCTTTCCCTTCCTTCCCTCCTTCCTTCCTTTCTTTCCTTTCCTTCCTTCCTTTTTTCCTTCCTTCCTTCCTTCCTTCCTTCCTTCCCTTCTCTTCTTTCTCTCTCTCTCTCTCTCTCTCTCTCTCTCTCTCTCTCAGAGTTTTGAAGTAAGCTAAGAGAAGAGCATGGAACTTGGAATGAGGAGAGACAGGCCTTTTTTCACTTTGCTTTTTACTTTAATTCTCTAGGCCTGAGTTTCTAACCGTAAACCATTCAATCATTTAGAACATAAAATCTGTTTATTAAAAAAAAATACCATAAGATCTGAGATTTCACTGGGGAGAGTAATCCCTCTACCAATGGAGATGGTAATTTCTCTAGCCTTTACTCAAAGGCAGTTTCATGAATTGTTACAGCCAAGGCCTCCATCATCAGGTTGGCCAACCTCCCATTGGTGAGTTTTGCTAAACTAAGTAAGCTAGGCTGGTCCTTGGATGATAGCCCATCCCCAAGCCTTGTTATCGATGACTTTGGAGCTTGGCAAGATATGCCAAGGTCTCCTCCAAGCCCCAAAGAAACCTCAAAGAAGGACTTTAATGGAGGTACTTTATTATAATGTGAGGAATTTCCAGGTCGAAGCTTTATACCGGGCAATTATAATTAGCTCACCACAGCCTTAGACTTCAATCTGGCATAGATCAATATAGAAGCCTAACTTTCTTGCTCTACTCTGTGACAATATATAATAATTAACTCCAGGAATGCTTTTAGGGAAGGGGGAGAGGATGTGGGGAGAGGAGAAGATATGGGGAGGGAGGAGCATGGAAACTCTCAAGTACTTCTCCCATGGCCTTGACTTTGACCTGTCACAACAGATTTCCAAATCTAAAAAAGTTCCAGATCTCTCTCTCTCTCTCTCTCTCTCTCTCTCTCTGAGCACTTTGGTTCTATGAGGAAAACAGCCCTGGCTCCTGCCTGTCCTTTCATTCCGTTTTTTGCAGACAAAGCCTTCAATACAACTGGAAAGGGCAGGAAGGGGGTGGGGCAGGGAAAGAAATCAAGTTTTGTTTTCAGATAGCTGCAATTTTTTGCTGTGCTATCAGGCTTTCAACTTTCATCAAAACAAGTTGTTTACCCAGATTCCCATAAGGGATAATGATAGCCCTAAATATTTCTACCTGTGGGCAGGCAGGCTCAGTAATGTTCTGATCAAGTTACACCCTGGGTTCGGTGGAGCAGACTTCAATGTATTATTGTGAGCTGGTTTCTGTTGATTTAAAGGGAGATGACATAGAGATAGATTAGCTAAAACCACAGACATTATAAATTGCAATTGGCTCTCAAAAGATGAATGAAGATGAAACACTTTGATCTGTGATTCAGTTGATGTCAAGCTATAGGGTTTGCAGAAAAATATGTTTCTGAAAGAAAGAAAGAAAGGAAGGAAGGAAGAAAGAAAGAAAGGAAGGAAGAGAAGAAGGAAGGAAGGAAGGAAGAGAAGAAGGAAGGAAGGAAGAGAAGAAGGAAGGAAGGAAAGAAAGAAAGAAAAAGAAACAAAGAAGGAAAGAAGAAAGGAGGGAAGGAAGGAAGGAAGAGAGAAAGAGAGAGAGAGAAAGAGGAGGAGGGAATGAGAGAATGAAGAGGAAGAGAGTCTTCGGATATTGAAAGCAGTATTTTCTCACATTACCATGAAAGACCTAAATAAAAAGGCAAGCTCCGGCTTACTGAAGATATTTGCTTGATAATTTCATGATGGTCGTAATGATTGCTATGAGAGGATTTACATGATAGGAAATCTGATCTGATAAAGCACCTAATCCAATTCATTTCTGGTAATTCTATAATATAAGGCTTCTGGAAGAAGAAAAAAAGTGTGGTAGCAGGCATACTGATAGGTATCCTTCTTGCCTGCCTTTTTTACCCCTTCAGCCTTAGTCCAACTGTCCTCAAAGAGGCATCCCCTGGTGCATGCAGCCATCACACAGGTCTTCTCAGGCTGTAGCAGCTAGGCCCTCATTACCCACAAGATTATAGATCTGGAAAGGACGTTGGAATTCACTTAGTCCAACCCCATCCCTCCTCACAGAAGAGAACACTGAGGCCCAGGGAGATGATGTCATTTACCCAAAGTCCCACAAGAAGTGACAGACAGAACTCGGATTTACGGCCTCATAGGTCTGGAGCTGGAAAGGACCTCAGAGGCCAACTCTTCCAAATCCCTCATTTCCCAAATGAGGGAAAACCCAGGTCCTCTGTTTCCAATTTCAAGACTCTTTTCCAGTGTACTACCTGCAGTAAATGAAGCCTCTTGCCTCACAAGCTCCTGGACTGGCCTTGGGTGACATATGAAGTAGGCAGAGTTTTCTTCAGTTCTTCCCTCCTCATTCTGCATTTATTTCAATAATTAGCCATTATGAGGTCCAGTGCCCATGTCCTGGCACTTCTCCTTCCTTTACAATGAATGACAAAATGAGACCTGGGGAGTCCATAAATAGAAGGTTTCCTGGTTTTCCCCTGCTGTCTGATTTTTTGCTGCCACCACCCAAGAGAATAAGGGAGTTCCCAGTATCCCTGGGGTCCAAAGCACCTCCCCTTCATCCCAGTGTAGTTCTGCTCCTCCCCTCATGGGATTTCTTCAGCACAACCTGTTCTCATTCAGTCAGTTAAAAATGTGACCTTTTACTGAGACTGTGGGATGCTGCACAGTACCTGGATTGGGAATTAAGATACTTAAACTTGATTTCTGGTTCCAGCAAAGCATTTAGGCACTCTGAGCCTCAGTTTCCTCATCTGTAAAATAGTAATACTTCTACAATCTACCCACCAGAGATTAATCAGAGAGAAAAAAAGCATTTTGTAAACCTCAAAGTGCTACAGAAATATGAGTTACTGCTACTAATACTGCAGCCAGTGTGAGATATCAAGGTACAAACTGCATATAGAGAGGCAAATTAAAGGTAAGAGATAGTGTCAAGGAATGGATAAAGAGCTGACCTAAGAATCAGGAAGACCTCTGACACATATCTGTAGCGTGACCCCTAACAAATCACTTAACCTCTCAGTGCTCCCAGCCAACTCTCTAAGAAGGAATTCTTCAGTGGGAGCTCCCTGTACCAAGTAAATCACAAGCTTGAAAGAAAAAGGAAACCCAATAATTAAAGGTTCCCAGTATTATTTGAGGGGCAGCTAAGGTGGCACAGTGGATAGATTGCAAGGCCTGGAGTCAGGAAGACTCATCTTCCTGAGTTAAAATCTGGTCTCTGGCATTTACTAGTTGTGTGACCCTGGGCAAATCACTTACCCCTGTTTACCTCAGTTTCCTCATCTGTAAAATGAACTGGAGAAGGAAATGGCAAACCACTCCAGTGTCTTTGCCAAGAAAACCCCAAATAGAGTCATGAAGTGTCAGAAATGAGTGAACATCAACTGCACCTAGACACTGCATTTTCATTTATCAAATTCTTAATAATCATCTCTAATACCTCTTTCTGAAGACCTTTCTAGTTCTAAATCTTTGATCCCATGATCCTACTAACTAGTGTTTGGCTTGGTCATTCCTTCATGCATTCATGCATTCATTCATGCATTCATTCATGCATTCATCTTAGTTTTCACTCCCCCTTATTGAAGCCAAAGCTTGATCACTCTGAAAGCAATGTCCTTTCTGGCTAGATTCCCCAGGACCACCTCTGGGTTCCAAACTCACACTGCTAGTGTCAGAGCTTCCCCTCCCTGCCTCACCAGCTTCAATGGGTGAAGTTACCCTGTTCCTCCCAAAGCCTTTTTATCAAGTTTCTTTTTCCAGTTTTCTCAGGCTCAAATGGCCACTCCTTGTGTCATTCATACTGCTTATCTTGCACTCTGATCTCCTTTAAACAGTTTCCTCTTTACTCTTCACATCTCCACCCCTTTTTGAACTCCTTTAAAAGCTGCCATATCTCATTTCGTTGTTAATTCCTTCCTCTTAGAGTCACAAAATCTTCAATCTTTCATCTCCCTACTCAGGTTCCCCCAGTCTCAATCTGATGTCAGGTAAATGTTGTACATACATATGTCCTGACCTCAATGAATATTTAGTACAAACATTAACATGTCCAAAGCCCAATTAAATGCTATCGTTATCCCATCCAGACATGGAGACATGGTTACTTTCAATCTATCTATGTGTTCTTTAGGAAGATTAATCCTTCAGTAATATCCACAATTGGAGGTGAACTAGCTGGGGAGAGACTGGTGATGGAGAGGTGGTGGCAGCAGTTACGGTCTATTCCAACAGCCCAGGCAAAAGGAAAAGAGGATATTATAGTGACTAAGGGTAGTATAATGGAAGTGTAAAGGAAGAGATAATACAAGAGGCATTGATGAGGTAGAATCTAAAAGACTTGGCAACTTATTAGACATGAAGGAGAGGAAAGAGTTGAGTTAAGATGACTCCAAGATGTTAAATGTGATAACTGGAAAAAGTTAATATCATTAATACAGCTAGGGAAGTCAGTGAGATGCACACACTGGTTTATGGGAGAAGATGACAATTTTGATCTTATTACAAGTATTAAGTTTGGAATACAAATACATATTTGTACAAAAATATTTATAGCAGTTCTTTCTGTGGTGGCAAAGAATTAGAAATTGAGACAATGCCCATCAATTGGGGAAATGGTTAAGCAAGCGTGGTATATAATTGTGATGGAATATTATTGTTCTGTGAGAAATGACAAGCAGGATAATTTCAGAAAAACCCAGAAAGACTTGCATGAACCAATGCAGAGTGAAGTGAACAGAACCAGGAGAATGCTGTACACAGTAACAGCAGCTTTGTATGATGAATTGTGAATGACTTAGCTATTCTCAGCAATACAACCATCCAAGACAATCCCAAGGGACTCATGATGAAACATGCTATCCGCCTCCAGAGAAAGAACTCATATTGTCTGAATACAGATTGAAGCATGCTATTTTTCACTGTCTTTATTTCATTGTTTTTTTTTAAATTTAAGTCTTCTTGTACAAAATAACTAATACAGAAATGTTTTATAGGATTGTACACGTAAACCTATATCAGATCATATTGCTTACTGTCTTAGGGAGGGAAGGGAGGAAAGGATAGAATCGGAACTCAAAACTTCTTTTAAAAATGTTTTAAAATTGTTTTAACTTGTAATTGGGAAAAGATAAAATATTACACAAAAAAGTTTGGAATGCTGGATTCAAGCCAAAGTGTATCTGTAGATGTCTGGAGACAGGATGATGAGGGAACTTGAAATCCTGTTTTAGAAGAATAAATTGAAAGAATCTGAAAAAGTCTGAAGAATATGATGGCCGTATCCAAGTATTTGAATATTTGTCTTATAGAAGGAATATTTTGACACATTTTGCTAGATTAATGCTTCCCTGTACAACCTGTACAAATCACATAATTTCTCTGAATCTCAGTTTCTATAGCTGTAAAATAAGAAAGTTAGATTAAATGGCCATGGAGTCCTTTCCAGCTCTAGATCTATGAGTCTATGATTCAGAGGGGGCAGCTAGATGAATAGAGTGTCAGACTTGGAATCAGGAAGAATCATCTTGCTGAGTTCAAATCTGACCTCAGATACTTGCTAGCTGTATGACCCTGGGCAAGTCACTTAGCTCTTTTTGCCTCAGTTTCCTCATCTGTAAAATGAGCTGGAGAAGGAAAAGAAAAAACCATTCTAGTATCTTTGTTAAAGAAACTCCAAATGGGTTTGTGAAGAGTTGGACAAGACTGAACAACAACTATACTAGGGCTAATGCATAGAAATTACTGAGAGGCAGAGTTCAAGCGTTGTCTGAAAAAGGAATGGGCTGCCTTAGGAGGTAGTGTGGTCCTAGACCCCAGAGATCTTCAAGCTAAGGCTAGAAGATAATTTGTCAGGGATTTATAGAGGGACTTTATGCTTCTGGTGGTTGGACTAAAAGATTTAAGAATCTTTCCAGCTCTAAGGGTCTATGATTCTATTGGAGGTTGGATTATTGCCGCTTATACATATTAAAGATAGGAATGGAGCCTAGAAGTTATCAGGCAGGAGGAAAGCAATGACCTTCTCCTACCTTAACCCCTTCACCCAGTCTTAATCTCCTTTATATGCCTTCTCCTATCCCTCCTCTTACATTGACTTTCTGGGAACTCTAAAAGAATTATGGGGTTGAGAAAAGGGACCCTCAAACCCAAAGAGCCCTTGGCATATTGTTCAGGTCTCAGACAATAAACTGATGCTGATTAAGTGTAACTTACCAACTAGACAATAAGCAAGGAGCCATAAAGAATTTCCAATCTTAAGTCAGAGGGAGACTTTTGATAGAAATGCTGCCTTTAGTAAGCAGCAAATGAAAGTTAAAAAAAAAAAAGTCTACAGACAGGCATTATTTAACTGCACCTCTTCTGTATTCCAAAGAGCCTGGTGTCAAGTATGAAGACTCTCCTTCTGGAAGAGAAATGTCTATTATAGCCAAGGTTTTAAGAACTTACAGACTCTCTTTATGGAAGGGACAATCTGGCAGCATGGTTTTTCTTCTGAGTCTGATAACTGAGTGGGTGAAGATTCTGTCTTCAAAAACAAAAACAAAACAAAAAACAGTTTGGGTTTTGAGCCATAGCATAACCTGTTCTTCCTCTTATGAGAAAGCAGTGACACCTCAATGAAGAATTCTAACTAAAGAAGGAAAAAAATTTTCCTCCCTTTCCACCTAGTGGAATCACATCTGGTGGTAGCCAGTGGGATAAACCCCAAAAGTACCTGCAAATAGGGGCTATATGAGACCACCAAGGAACAAAGCCAAACAGAATCCATGGGGCAAGAGGTTCTCATCCCTAATGGCAGCTAGACACCCTGCTGAGGCTATAACTGCATGGCTAAATGAGATCTTTAGGGAGCATTGGCAGCCTCAGTATGGATGGCATGATTGTAAGGAGCAGGAATCAGCTCTTGGTTCACACTCTCCAGATTTTTCTCGTCAATTCAATTCAATTCAACAAACATTTATTAATTGATTGCTGTGTTCAAAGTACTTTTTTAGGCACTGGGGATACAAAGGAGAAAAAAACACAGCAATCCCTGTCCTTCAATTGAATGAAGAGGGACAGAGACAGCTGACAAGAGCAGTGTCAGAGAGGGTTGTTCAGGAAATGCCTTGGAAAGGAAGTGGCAATGGGGCTAAACCTTGACAGAAGCTAGGAATTCTCAGAGGTAAATTTAAGGAGGGAGTGTATTCCTGGTGGGTAGAAGGGGAGAGATGAGGATATTAGGAAAAGCCTTGGTAAAGGCATGGAGATGGGAGATGTATCATATCTCTGGTTGGGTTATCTCCAGTCATCTTGATGCATATCTTGCCTCTGGATACAAATGGCTCTGGAAGACAGAGTAAGGCTGGTGACTTTGCACAGCCCTGCCTCACTTAAATCCAATTCACTTGAAAGTCAAAACATTACCTTCCTGGTGGCATTAGGACCCTTCAAGAACAAAGGACAAACAACAAACAACATCTTTGACCAGTTAGGCAGGTACATAGAACATATGAGGGAAGGAGAGTGATATGTAAAGTCTGAACAAGGTAATAACTAGATCATGGAAGTCTTGAAATTCCTAGCTAAGGACTTTATATTTTATCCTAGAGGCGATAGGAGGCCAGTGAAAGTTTTTGAGCACAGGAGAGACATGGTCGTGTAGGTTGGAGTCAAAGCCCTCTACCCTTGGATTCGCCATAGGACAATAACCCTCTTATGCAGCAATTGAAAGGTCTTCTCCTCACTTGGCATGTCAGTGCTCTCCAAACTACTCTCCCCATAGTAGGTCAATCACAGTACAGCCAAAACCACTGTATAGGAGTAGAACTCAAATCCAATAGAGGGAATTATAGACCAGATAGATGGAAAGAGCAAATACCATGCCAGGCTGATATTTGACCAGGCAATGCCTTGAGACATCCTTCAAATCAAACTATGTAGGAAATTACCTATTCCACCTAAAAGGATGGCTAAGCTGATTTAGGGGAGTGAGAAATCTAGTACATTTAATCTTTTACTTGTTCCCTTGCTCCCATTTCTAAACACTTTCTCTCATACACATCTACTTACTCTCTAATTTTTAATCCACTGGCTCCCCCAAAGTCCCTGCTACCTATAAACATGCCCAGGTCTCCCATCCTTTAAGAAAAAAAAAATGCTCTAGGATGCCCAGAACAACTTGTGGTGTATGAATGTAATGGAATACTGTTGTGCTATAAGAAATGATGAGTAGGTAGACTTCGGAAACACCTGGAAAGATTTATATGAACCAATGCTGAGTGAATGAGTAGAACCAGTAAAACACTGTACACAGTCACATTGCTCGATAACTAACTTTGATAGACTTGGCTCTTCTCAGCAATACATGGTTTTAATTCAGCTCCAAAAGACTCACGATGGAAAACGTTGTCCACATCCAGAAAAAGAACTTTGGAGTCGGAATGCAAATTGAAGCATACCATCTGCTCTCTTTTTTTGTTTTATTTTGTTTCTTCTTTCTCGTAGTTCCTCCCATTGGTTCTAATTCTTTTTTATAACATGACCAATGTAAAAATATGTTTAATATGAATGTATATGTAAAAATAAATAAATGAAAATATTGCATTAAAAAAGAAATACTCTATAGACCTTACCCCTCATGCTGTCATGCCATTTCTGTCCACCTTTTCACCTCAAGAATCCTAAGAACATATATACATATATATATATTTGTTGCTTCCATTTCCTCTCCTCCTACTCAACCAATTAATTAATCAATGAATATTTATTAAGCACCTTCTATGTGCCAAACACTATGTTAGGTTCTGAGGATGCAAAGGCAAAACTATCCCTGCCCTCTAGACGCTAACATGCTTACAATCTGGGTTCTGACCTCGACACTCAACTTAAACTGTCTTCAAAGTCACCAACGATCTCTTAATGGCCAAATCCAAAGGCATTTTCTCAGACCTCATCCTTCTTGACTTCTCAACAGCTTTAGACACTTGACCTCTCCCTTTTTCTGGATACTTTCTCCTCCCTGGGTTTGTGTGACGTTGCTCTTTTTTAGGTTTCCTCCTACCTTTTCGACTTCTCATTCTCAAATCTTCTTACAAAAAATCCTGTGCAAAGAGACATTTAGTAAGGTTAAGGTATTAATTTTTTTTGTAGTTGATGCTCTTTTTGGTAAGAAGTTTGAACAAGGTATTTCTTCCCTTAAATTCCTGTCTTATTATGTGTGTGTATATGTGTATACATATACCTGTACATATTTACATATATGACATGCATGACTTAAAATTCAACTGCTGACCTTAAAAATGTACCCACAAAATCAATTGCCTTAATTTCAACACTGATTTTGTTTGATCCCAACTTTTTCTAAACAGGTTTATGACCCACACCCTCCCTCACTCTCCTTGTGAGTACATACTTCACTTTACCTTTAATTGTTTAAAAAAAAAAAGTAGCTTCTACTCCATAGACTGGATTTCCTCTCCCATCCCCACCACCACCACCACCAATTTTCCAAACAAAACAGAGGGTCAAGTTCAAAGAAAGTTAGACTCTGCAGGGGGAATGTACTCTGTAAGGAAAGACATTTCAATGTACTCAGGGAGTCTGGATTCCTGCTGAGAAGAAGGCAAAGAGAAAGCATTTGTCCTTCAAAACGAAAGCCTTGCCAGAAGTTCCCACAGAAGCATTGCATCCATGCTGCCCTATTCCTCACTTTAGTTGGGCCTAGCATAGAAGAAAATCTGTAAAAATCTTCTTAGTTCAGAACCTACCAAAAAACTATTGTTTTTTTTTTGGGGGGGGGGGTAGGCTGCAACTTGCTACCAACACCATTATTATGATGACTATTATGCAGAGCTTTTAATTGTACCCAAGCTTCTCCCTGAAACAAAGGCTCATCTTTTTAACAATAATATTCTTCTACTGAAGTTTGCTCAGCACTGAAGTTGAGGTCACCCAAAGGACAATGGAGAGTCCCATACTGGGTCTGAGCGGTCTACAGCATATTGCCAGTCAAAGACTGTCCAAGAGGATATCATTGAAGAGATATATGACTGGAAAAGAAGATGAACTGGTTATGCATTGAGAGCAAGGGGTAACTGATGACAGTCGGTGCACTCCACCATTATCCATACAATGTCAAGAGATCTCACAGAAAGAAAGCCTCTATCATGTAGAGGATGTAGACAAAAGTCACATGGGACAGATGGTGCACTACTGGAGGAACGCACATCAGTGAGGTCACAGACCCAGCACAGGATCAAAGCATAGAGCCATCTTGCATTCTTAGACCATAGGCTCTAAATATAAATCATTTGTTCTATGTCATAGAGTGTCAGTTGTCAAAGAATATATAAAGTATATATAATGCTAAAGATGATTGGAAAAGTCATGTAAACTTTGGTTATTCAGAAAGCATTTCAGCATCTTACATTTGAGTTCCACTCTGATCTTCATTTACCTCCCAACTCTGCTCCTGATTTTCAGGCTTTCAAACCATGCCTAAGTTACCGACTCATCCCAGAACCTGGCAACTGAGGCTTCCTCACCCTGGAACATCCTGGAATATCTCTTGGCCTTCTGCCCCTAGAATAGCCTTCTGTCAGACTGGCCACTCCTCCTACTGATGAGTTTCCCCTAGGCCCTCCTTTTTTGTGGTGAGGACCAGGTCAGCCAGTTCTCATTCCCCTCCCAGCTCTGCTCCTCACTACTGGACTTCAAAACCATAGTCCCATCTCCCATCACACTATACTTCTTAGCTCCCTTTTGTGTGCTGTCATCATCCATTAAAAGTAGGACCTCCCTGAGGACAGGACTATCTTTCTTTTTGCCTTTGTTTGTATCTCCAGTGCTTAGCATGATGCCTGACACACAGCAAGTGTTTCATAAATGCTTCCTTCCTTCCATTTCAAATGCCAGCTTCCCAGTGAAGTTTTCACCAGTTTCCCCAGTGGGGAAAAAAGCCCTTTTCTTTTTCTCATGGTGCCTCTACTATGCAGGTCATGATGTTTTATTTTGCCTTATGGTCACTTCAATTCATGCTTTAGCTCCCAATTAGCTCCTCAAAGGCACGAATAAGTCCTTTATAAGATCATAGGATTCAAAGCTGGAAAGGATTTTTGCAATCATTTAGTTAAACACCCTCATATTAAGGGAGAGGAAGCAGAAATACAAAGCCTGGATTTGCCCAAGTTCAGTCAGTAGCTGATGATCACTGGGTCACTAACAGGGTCCACAGGACAATGAAGAATGGATATGGATTGGAAAACATCATGGTCTAGCCAGACGTGGGGGCTCATACCTGTAATCCCTGCTGCTGGGGGAGGCTAACACTGATGGACAGTTTGAGTTTAGGAGACCTGAGCTACATCAGGGCTAAAGCCAATCAATTGTCTATGCCAACTCCAGTACCAATATGATGAGCCCCTGGGAGCAGGGGGTTGGGGTAGGGAATATCAGGCTTCCTAAGAAAGTGCAAACCAGCCCATGTCAGAAACAGAACAGTCAAAGTTCCCATATTGAGAATTGGGCCCATGAGCATTGTACTTCCAGCCTAAGCAAGATAGGAAAACCCAGTTTAAAAAAATCATGATCTAGTCATCCAGACAAAGGTCATTATTGGAAATTTGATCCTATGAGAATGTCACCATTAATAAAGGATATATTTCAACAACATACTTCATTATGGTAGATCCATTTTGAGAAGAAACAGTCCTTGCTTTAAGTTTTCATGGGCTAAAGCAAAGCACAAACTAACCTGGGGCTCACTGAGAGAGTTTACTACTCCAGGAGGAGAATGGAAAGCCCATATTTCCTTCCACAAATGTCTTCTCTTTCATGTTGTGCCACCAGGCAAGGCAAAGTTGGAACTGGAAAGAACACAACCTGTACTCAGAAGACTTTGGTTGGAATAGCAGCTCCTCTGTTTGCCAGCTGTCTGGTCAATAGTCTGCTAAGCTGTATAGGCAAGTTATTTAAGTTCTCTCTGATGGAGATAATAATATCTAACCTTGAGGTTGTTATGAATATCAAATTAGACAATGGATACAAATTTAAAATGGTATATAGATGTCAGATCTTATTACTTTGGTTAGGAAAACCATCATTTTGTTTTCTAAATGCAGAGACATGTAAATTCTTTTTTGCTTTATCACTCTCAGTTTATTTCAATGCCATATGCTATTATAAATAATTTGCAACTTCTTAATCACAGGTCTTTGGGGCATTTTACATTAAGTCATATAACATGATTTCCCTTTGTCTCCACTTAACATTGTGCTATGGCCAAAGAAGATAAAAGTAGTCCGTGTTTGTGGAATGCATGAGCAATGTCTCACTTTAAAGAACGTAACTCTCTTTGCAATGGCAAACTTTGGACAAATACTTGTTGTTCCTGCTACTGTCCCGAGAACAGTCCCCATTCAGGCCTCAGCCCACTCACTCATCGGTGATGCTATCTCTATTGCATTCCATTGCCAGGTATCAGGTAATAGTAATATGTAATTGAAAGAATGCGTTTTTACACTTTCCCCTAATGTGCTAACACTGCAATCTTGGGACTGAATAGCTTGGTATGGAAATCTGACCAGTCTGTTTGTGGTATATATCTAGCAGTGTTAATCCATTTGGTCATTTCTAGGGTTGGATGTTACCTGCTTTTTCTATAGTCCTAAGAATCTCGCAAAAATACCCAAGCACTGTCTGCCTTTAGAGGGACTTTTAAAACTCACACTATAAGCCTGAATGTTCATGAAATTGATTTGCCCCTCTCTCAGGATTTACCTTTCTAGCTCACGGGCAGAAATTTAATTACAGTTCTAAGAGCCAACAGCTATCCCCCGATGAACCCTTACAAGCTTAAATGATAATTAAAGTTTAAATTCCATGCGGGTCAAGTAACTTTTAAATATTAGTCCCCCACAAAGATAAATGAGGCATGACTATCTTCAAGGTGAAATATGTCCTTTATGTATGTAAACCATACATAAAATCATGCCTCCTTCCATCCCTCCATTTGGTTCCTTGACTTAATAATAACAAATCATAATATACACTAAACACTGTGTATGTTTGTGTGTGTGTATGTATATATGTAAATACAGGCAGCTTTTGATTTTTGCATCCAATATTCTGCCCTGGGGAACCTCCCCAACCCCCATCCCAGCACTGAGCATGTTCCTGGTCCATCTCCCTTCACTGCCCAGCTGGTGTGTGCTCAGGGAATGCAAACTCATTTTAATATTAACTTAAGCAAAACATAATTAGGAAAGCAAACCTGCTGGAAAAAACCCCCAATAACAACAATGATACAATGCATTCTCACATCAAATCTCCATGATTGGGGATTTTTCCACAGCACCATTTCCCCTCCGTTCCTCTGGGTAATTTAGAATTGCTTGAATAGAATACGTAAGTCTACCCCCTGCAACTGACCATGTCATCTCTTCCCAGTCAGGTACAAGCCTGGTTTGGGTTTGGGTTTTGAGAACGATACTGGGGGAATACATTAACAACCACCTTGTCCCCTGTCTTTCAGAACTCGGTTTACTGAGTAGGCTTTAGCAACGTCCCTCCATGGGGTGATGCCAAATTTACACAGAACATGTTTTTATATTGTGTAAAATTTCTCATTTTCCCAAATAATCCACTGGTAATCTTTGTCTTAACACTTTACCATCTGCTCTTTCTTTCACCAGGGCTGCTTCATCCTCTGACTCTGTTGTTTTGTCCGGGTGCCAAGCATGGCAGAGCTAAATAAAAGTAAAATTGCCCTGAATTAAGTCCCTGTTTGCTGTACTCTAAACCACCATCAAAAAGACTTTATAATCAACATAAGAAATAATCATGCTCGGTGCATTTGTATGTGATTGTCTGTGTGGTTTAGAGACACCTACTCACATAAATGAGCTGCTTTCCATTACATGGTACGGTCACCCTATTCTGAGAAGATGGACCAGGCAGAGGGTGATTGCTTCTCTCTTCTAGTGAAACTGTAGTAACAGGGGCCTTGAAATAGGATGGAATGGAAACTAAGCATCATTGATGAGTATGTGGGTTGAGGCCTGAATGGGAACTGTTCTTGGGACAGCAGCAGGAGCAACACAAACATTTGTTAAGAACCTACTAAGTGTAAGGATCTATACTGAGTGTTGACCAGAGTAGGTGGGGTTCCTGGAGCTCAAGCATCTGGGAGTACTGAGGAGATGCTCATTGTGGAGCTACAAGGTGTGCAGTGAAAAGAGCACTGACTGATGTTAGCAGGATCTGAGTTCAAATCTAACCTCAGACATGTTCTAGCCATGTGACTCTGGGCAAGTCATTTAACCCCAGTTGTCTCCAAAACAAAAAATTTAAAAAAGGAAATCTTCACTGAGTTCAATGTGATATTGTAGAAAACAGGATGAACTTATACTGATGAACTTGGAGTTGCTACACCGAAGCTCAAATACCCAAGCTCCTGTCATTTACAACCTATATGACCTTTGGCATGTTGCTCACCCCCTGTGTTTCAGTTTCTACACCTATAAAATAAAGAGCTTAGAGCAGATGGCCACTGAGGTCTTCTCAAGTTCTGTGAATCTAGGACCCAAATTCAAATTCTGTCTCTGTCACTGAGAGGTCATGGGACTTTCAACCATTATACCACAGGGACTACAGAAAGAATGTCAGGTTTGGAGTTCAAAGATGTGGGTTCAAATCCTGACTCTAACATTTAATACCAATATGACCATGGGCAAGTCATGGGCCCCAGTTCACCCATCTGAAAAATCAAGGGATTTGACACAATGACCTCCAAGGACCCTTCCAGCTCAGAATCTGTTAACCTATGATCTTCTCTGAATGTCTGTAGCTCTGGTAGTCTGTACCAACCATATAACTTTAATACCATTGGATACCATTCTTTCATGATTTCTTGATTCTTTCTTGATCATGATTTCATGATTCTTTCATGTCTACAGTTTTCTCCATATAGCCTGCACAGACCTGGAACATCGATGGGAGAGAAAGCAGCAGAGGCTATAAGGAGAGACAGAGAACTCATTCCTAAGGCAGACAACACCAGAGATAATTTTGTAGCTTAAGATAAGATGTAATCTTCCCTGCCCCATATACTTCAGGAAAAAGAAAGAGCTATCTTAACCAATGTTTTCTTTGAGCTTCCACACTCAGGTTCTGCCTAGAAAAAAGCAGCATGTCCACCATAATAGGCTCAATCCTAGCTCTGCCCTGGCTCAGCTGCTCAACTGGACAGGGAGGAAATCACTGAATGAAAGAGAAATGGAACTCACCACACTCTTAAGCAGAGATAACTTTGCAGGGGAGGGGAAGGGAATAAGCATTTGTATAATGCCTACAATGTATCAGGCACTATGCAAAGCACTTTATAAATATCATCTCTTTTAGTTCTTCTAACAGCTTTAGGAGGTAGGTCTATTATTATCCCCAACGAGGAGACTGAGGCAGACAGAGGTTAAGTGACTTGCCCAGGGTCATATTACCAGTAAGTGTCTAAGACTGGATTTGAACTCAGATCTTCCTGATTCCAGGCCCAGCAATCTATCCACTGTGCCACCTAGCTGACCTCTATAGCAACTTTGGGATAGGTCTATTTTAGTCATTGAGCTGGGACAGAGCCCCCAGAAATAAAGGGATGTTCATTTGAGAATACTTCTAATTGGGAATGGCATAGAGGGGATTCATGATGAGGGTAAGATATTGCACATTTAAAATCCCTTTCAACTCTAAGATTCTGTGATTTATTCAACAAATTTTTATTCAATAAATATTGCAAGGCACTGTCTGGATGCTGCATGAGATACAAAGAAGAATAAAATCCTTGTCCTCATTAAAGTTATAGTCTAAGAGGAAAGACAAGATATGTTCACAAATAAAGCGCAATTAGAGGTCAAAATTTTGTGTTAGTTCAGTCATTTAACAAGCATCTTGTAGGCTCCTGCTTTATACCATGCACTGTGCTAGAGGTCAGAGATACAAACACAGAGTGAGACGATCCCTGCCTCCAAGATGCTTATGTTCTAGTGCAAAGAATAGAGATGCTACTTCTAACTGGAGGCTCAGAGGAGGCTTCGTAAAGGAAATAACATTGGCCTAAAAGTTTTTGATAGTCAGGGAACAGAATAAACAAAACATGGAGATGGGAGTGGAAAATAGTACAGTTTGGAGAACAGAGAATCATGGAAGATAAGACTGTTGCTGTTGAGTCATTTCAGTTATATCAAACTCTCTGTGACCCCATTTAGGGTTTTCTTGGCAAAGAAGATACTGGAATGGTTTGCCATTTCCTTCTCCAGCTCATTTTATAGATGAGGAAACTAAGGCAAACAGGGTTAAGTGACCTGCCTGGGGTCACACAGTTAGCAAGTGTCTGAGGCTGAATTTGAATCCCGGTCCTCTTGACTCCAGGACCAGCACTCTATAACATTGAGGACTTTGAATGCCCCCAAGATCCCTTTCCTGAGCTTTAGTAACTCTATGATTCTGATATATTAAGGATGAGAGATAGCATGTCATAGCAGATAAGACGGTCAGACATGGGGTCAAAAACACCTGGGTTCAAGTCTTACCTCTGACATATATTAGAATTGGAATGAGGGGCAAGTCACAACCTCACAGTAACCTAGGCCAATGGTCTCCAAGGTGAGGATTTTGGACCACGGTTGGGGAGAAAATGGCCTAATTCTAAGGGTTGATTGATCAGCTAATTAGAGAGTAGAAAGATGGATTCCACCCCATTCTTTCAGCAATAGCCAATCATAGGGGCTTATCTCCAATATAACCATAGCACAGCTACCCTTATCTCCCAATACTCAATATCCTCTTCCTTCTTCTTGATCCAGGCCTTGGCCCTCCAGAGACTCTGTATTGACTCTAAAATAAAATATTATTTCATTTTTTTCTCATCCTCATAAAATTTCTATTTTTTGCACAAGGTTTATAATATATATAATATATAATAGTGAACATACATAATCTGCAATTAAATATACAAATATGGGAAGGTGAGTGATATAAATTTTTTACTGATGAGGTGTACAATCAAAAAAGTTTAGAGACCACTATCCTAGTGCATTCTCTAACATTATGGATAGCAGATACATTCTGTATCAGCATTGATTGGAGGGAGTCACCAGAATGAAAGTTGCCAATATTGATGAAATAAAATTCTGGACCAAAAAGTTATTTTTAAAACTAGGATTCAAAGGAAAG
>CM053588.1:130322605-130359607 GCA_028646515.1 Pseudochirops corinnae | reverse complement strand
ACACAGGCACTGTGGTTGGGAGATCCATCCTGCCCTACCGAGAAGTGACATAGGAGAGAATAGACTGGGGGAGGGGGGACACACTGGGATGGCTGTTTTGGGGCGGTGGGTGGGGGAAAGAGGGGGAGAAAAATATGTAACTCAAAATCTTGTGGAAATGAACGGTGCAAACTATAATAAAATAAAAATAAAAAAAATAAAAAAATTAAAAAAAATAAAATAAAATAAGGAGTTAAGCTGAATCTTCTCTATAAGGCCCCTTCTAGCTGTCATTTTGTGGAACCATTTTTATATTCTCCAAGCATAGAACCTGGACTACCCCTCTTCAATAGGCTTTTTTTTATGACAGTGAAAAAATTCTGCTTTAAATTCACCTTTTCTTTTGCAAACCTCTATATACAACAGAATCAGTATCCCCACAGAAACCCTTCAGTGACATTGAAAACAATCATAGTCATACGACAACAACCCCCCCCCCCCCACACACACACCTCTCTAGTCTTCTCTTCTCTTGGTTAAATAGCCCCAGGTCCTTTGGTTATAGTCTCTGAGGCTTAAACCAGCAGCATTTGCAAAGCTCAGTACTCCTCCCCTGAAAGGCCCTGCCCTTGAAAAAAGTGCACATTTTTCATATTTCATACTCCAGTGAGTCAAACAGCACCTGTGAGGATGCTTCCCTTTTGTTAATGTCAGTAGGAACTGACTTCTTTGGACAGATCCTGACTGCAGATCTTTCTTGATAGAGGTTTCTATATTAGAATGATGGGAAGGGAAGGGAAGAGATGAGAATGGGGAAGGAAAGGAAGAGGAGAGGAGAAGAGAAGAAGGGAAATAAAAGAGAGGAGAAGGAAGAAAAAAGGGAAGGAAGTGAAAAGGTTAAGGAAAGGAAGAGGAGAGAAGAGGAAAGGAAGGAAAGAAAAGAAAGAAAATAAAAAGGGGAGAAGAGAGGAAAAGGGGGCGATGAAAGGTTAAAGGAAGAAAAAAGATGGAATGGGAAAGGGGAGAAGGAGTAAGGGGAAGGAAGAGGAAGGAGAGGGTGGAAGAGGAAGGGCATGAAGGGAAAGGAAAAGAGAAGGAAAAAAAGGTGAGGGAGGAGAAAGAGAATAGGAAGGAGGGGAGAGAGAGAAGAAGAGAAGAAAAGGCAAAAGGAAAAGAAAGAGAAAAAAGGGGAGGGAGAGAGACAAGAAACAAAGAAAGAAGCCACCGTATTTTTTAAAAACCCATCATATTCTGTGTGCAAGGTCACTTTCCTAAAGATGCAACAGAGAGGAGGCATTTAAGTCAACCTGACAAGAAAAGTTGAGTAAAAAACAACCAGATGAGATGTCATCCACTGCACACGAAGACAGTGGTGAAGGGATTTGTTTATGCTCCCTCATGCCTGGACAGCCCAAATACCATCTAGCCGACATCAGCAGATGGGTCTGCTTTCTATCATTGTCAGTCCCAGTGGTATTCAGACTAGATGCGGGCCCAGGAGAGTATGCAAAGTTTAATTTCCAAAATGCATCTTAAATCCTTTAAGCCCTTTGTTGGAGTCAAAATCAGAGTAGCTATAAGACTTTTCCTGCTTTTCCTTTTTATATCAGTCACCAAAACAAGCACAACTGGCTCCTTCTCTGGAGGATCTTTGGAGTTCCTGGTCCAAAGGTTAGGCTTACCCTGGCCTGAGAGGTCAAAACGCATTTCATTAGGTACCCTTGAGAGCTGACCCTGAGCTCTGCATCTTCACTGGGGAATTGGAAGGAATCTATGTTCTGTCCACTCTTCTGTGGAAGCAGAGAGCTTTCTGTCTCCATAGGGCACAAACTGTTCATTTCTACAAGATTTCTGTAGTTCTAGCAACTCAAGTATTAGTCAGGTTAGCTTTTTGTAATTCTCTTTACTGTATATAAAAGTTGCATCATTGTAGTCCTCTGATTCTGAGTTATTCTCCCAGAAATTGGCTTTATTTTTCTAGAGCAACTCAGATTTGGCTTGGATTCAGCTTAATTTAGTAACAAATATCTGCTCCCTGTCTCTCAAATATATGTGACAATCACTTAGAATCTTGAAATAAATTTTTTAACATTTCTTATTCATTGTTTCCTAATCTTGAATTTGCTCAGCTTGTAGAATCCTAGAAAGCAATCATGCTACTAGTAGTGTCTTGCAAGGGGAAAACGAAGGATTTATAGTATACCATTAAACCTTCCTCCTGAAGAGGTAGCATTGCCTCATGGACAGAGAGCCTGGTTCAAGTGAGGAAGACCTGGGGTCAGGTTCTGCCTTTGACACACATTAGCTGTGCAAGCACAAAGAGTTGACTTATCTTCTCAGTGATGATAAATTTGATGGTAAATTATTTAACTTGAAAAGGCTGCAAGCCAAAGCTAGAATGGAGAAAGAGTTGGTGAATGACTTTTTGTTTGCAGATGATTGTATACTTAATACTTCCTGTAAAGCTGAGATGCAACAAAGTCTAGATCAATTCTCTGCTGTTTGTGCTAATTTTGGTCTAAAAATTAACACCAAGAAAACAGAGGTTCTCCACCAGCCAGCACCACACCATTCATACATGGAATCATTAGTTACAGCAAATGGAGAAGTTTTGAATACTGTGGATAAGTTCACTTATCTTGACAGCATACTTTCCAGGGATGTATGTACACATTGATAATGAGGTTGACATATGCATTGCCAAAGCTAACTCATTGTTTGGGAGGCTCCAAGGGAAAGTGTGGGAGAGAAGAGACTACCGAACTGAAGGTCTATGGAGCCATTGTGTTGATCTCATCAATGTATGCCTGTGAAACCTGGATAGCATACCAGCACCATGCCAAGACACTGAATCACTTCCATTTGAATTGTCCTAGGAAAATTCTGAAGATCACCTGGAGAGATAAGGTACCAGGCACTTAGGTCCTTTCTCAAACTGAACTGCCAAACATTCGAACTCTGCTACAGAGCACAACTCTTATGGGTTGGCCATGTTGTTCAAATGCCAAACATACATTTGCCTAAAAGACTATTTTATGGAGAACTCATGCAAGTAAGGCACTCTCATGGTGGCCAGAAGAAGCTTTACAAGAACACTCTCAAGGTCTCTCTGAAGATCTTTGGAATCTATTGCGAAACATGGGAGACAATGGCAAGGGACTGCCCAGCATGGTGCTTCCACATAAAAGAAGGGACTGAGCTCTATGAACAAAGCAAAATTGCAGTACCTCAAAAGAAATGGGAGATGTGCAAATTTAGAGACATCTCCACCCCAAATTTTCATATGGGCTATTTGTGCCCGACCTGTGGAAGAGCCTTCTGAGCTCATACTGGTCTGATTAGCCACAGTCAGACACACTGTAACTTGACTGCAACATAATGATGTCATTTTGGTCTTCTTCAAGAAGGAAGGACAACAACCAACAGACTAACCAGTGCTTGTTCCAAGACGCCAGTTAATCAAAATTAAAACCTAATAGAAATTAACAATCATAGCTGGCCTTCATATAGCACTTTTTAGTTTTACAAAGTATTTCACATGCACTGTCTGAGCAATGACTTATTAATAGCCTAAGATAAATAAATCATATCAATTAATTTGAGGTATGTAGGTAAAGCAGCAAGAATGCTACATTTGGAGTTAGCAGAGACTTGTGTTTGAGCCCCATCTCTAACACTCACTCTCTATATGACCATGGGCAAGGTGTTTAATCTGGGACTCTGTTCATCTGTAAAATGAGGGCAATAATACCCAAGGTATCTGCTTACCTCAGAGAGTTATGCCAAATATCCCAAATAGGTCAAGGGCCATAAGGAATGACAAAAAAGTCATTGGAACAAATAGGAGGTTATTAGTGATGTGGGAGAGAACAGCTCCAATAGAAGAAGAGTTCTTAACCCAGCATCTATCATTTTCAAAAATATCCTAATAGCTTCATTTTAATATAATACTTCCTCTGTAATCCTATGTATTATATTGTATGCATTTTAAAACGTTATTCTGAAGAGTCCATAGGCTTTACCAGACTGCTGAAGCTGTTAGCAATACTCAAAAGGTTAAGAATTCTTCTAATACAGTGCAAGGGATGGATGGAACATTGCAAGAGGCTGATTAAATGGGTGAGGAAGAGAAGGTAGTCACGCATTATAAATTAGTTTTTCTAAAAGTTTGAATAGGATACAGGATAGGACAATAACTTGATAAGGTAGCAGGATCAAGGGAAGGTTTGGGGTTTGGGTAGGGGGCTTTGTTTTGTTTCCTTTTTGTTTTTGTTTTTTTTTGCTTTTAAGGACTGTTGAGACCTGAGCATAATTGGAGGTAAAGAAAATGGAACTGGTAGGAAGGGAGAAATTTAGAATGAATGAGAGAATAGGGATCATACTTTGAGTACGAAGATCTAAAGTCACTATTGGAGAAATTAAACTTGACCAGGAAGAAGACCACTTCAATTTCTGAGACTGAAGGTAAGGTATATAGAAGGGAAACTATCTGAGTCAAATTGGATAGCCTTGATCATGCCAATAAAAAAAGCCAAGATATACAATAGAAGGCTAGGTTTGAGAGCTAGAAGCAATCTTTTAGTTTATCTAGCCTAGCCCTCTCAAGGCAATGTGATATGACAGAATGCCAAATGTGGAGTTAGAAGACCTAGACTCAGATCCTAGCTATACTGTTCACTACCTGTATGACACTGGCCAACACATTTGATCTTGCTGGACCTCAGTTTCCTCATCTGTAAAATGAAGTTGGACCAGATAAACTCAAAGGTCCCTTCCATCACTAACCCCATGGTACTATAATTCTCTGAAGCCCAGGGAGTTTTAAGTGATTTGCCCAAGGTCAAGCAGGTAATAAGTAGCAAAGTTGTAATTTAAACTTCAATCCTCTTGCTAATTTAGGGTTTGGGCTCAAAGGAAGGAGGCAGGAGGTAGAGATGAGGACTTGAGGAGAGAAGGAAAGGTTTAGAAAAGCAGGAGTGTGACTGGAAACCAATCAGTTATGAACACAAGTATTGCCGTGCAGTTGTGAAGACCCAACTTTTCATACTTCTATTTAGCTCAGGTTTCTAAATTATCATCTCCCATAAATCCACATCTGCCCAGATATATGGAAAATGCAAATAATGGATGGAAGCATATGTATTGCTCTTTTTTGCACCTTGCTGGCCAGACTTCCTTGAATATCTCTGATTCTTCCGTACAGAATGGGGGGGAGAGAGGGGATGAAGTATATGGTGAAAATGTACAAAATGGAACATTTGTCTCAGGGTGAAGCTTTCCAACCTCTTTGAATGAAAATGGAATTTATTATTCATGATTGACCAAATCAAAGCCTTAGATGTGTTGAAAGAAACAGGAGGTAAATAAGGGAGACATTCCCAATATTCTCACTCATTTATAGGGCAATCTCCACTCCATAGAAGATATACATTGTCCTTTTGAAAAAAAAATGTTGTGGATTTTCAAAACGTTTAAAATTAATTACAGCATGTCAGAGTGCAGCAAAGACAAACAACAGGCAGATGTGTTATATCGTCCAAATGGGGCATAAAAGTAATGAAATACAAATACAGTCTTAGCAGGCGGGAAGCTAAGTGAAGATTGTGGCTCAAGGTTCCCTCTAATTCCTTTCTGAGAAATTAAAAAAAGAAAGACATGTGTTAGGTTATGAATTACAAAAGCCTTTCTATAGTGGGTAGCTTTTTTCCCCATTGACACGGTGCTCCAAATTTTCATACACCAGCTAGATTTGATTTGCTCTTGGCAACAGCAAGAGCTTGTGCAGCAAGGAGCAGAAATTACAAGGCAGAGGAAAAATTACCCTTGGTGCCATAATCTTCATATCCATGGAGCCAGAGAAAAATGTATATGTTATTTCCCCAGGAGGTCAGAAGGAAAGAATTGCAATTTATAAAACAGACCTTAATTTTTTGTTTCAATCTTGAAGTAACACCACTCTCTCAAGTTGAACCCAGAATCACAGAATGTCAACGCCAGACAGGACATTAGAGGTCATCTAGTTCAACCCTATCAGGAAAAAGGTTATGTGACTTACCCAAGGTCACACAGTTAGAAAATGGCTGCCCCACAATTTAAAGATGGGTCATTCATTGAAAAACTAAGGCTCTTTCTACTGGACTAGGCTGCTTTGTAACTAAAGTCGCTCAAATAGGACTGAATATAAATGATCTAAAACTGGTTAGTAAGGAGATAAGTCATGAGGGAGACAGCGTAGTATAATGGAAAGAGAATGCTGGGTTTAAAGTGTTTTGGTTATACTACATTGTCAATGGCTACCTCTAGGATGTTGGCAGTTCATGTGACCTCATTTTCTTTATCTGTAAATTGAAGATATTATAATAAATTGCTGTTAAAATCCTTTCCGGCTCTAAATCAATGATGCTTGCATGTGGTTCAAAGGGGCAGTGCAGTACAATGAAAAGCATGCTAAATGAGGTGTCTAAAGGCGGGTTTATAATTCCAGCTCTGTCACTGGCTAGCTATGTCAGCTAGCAGTTAAGCGGTAGAGTGGATAGAGCACCAGTCCTGGAGTCAGGAAATCCTGAGTTTAAATCTGGCCTCAGACACTTAGTAGCTGTGTGTGACCCTGGGCAAGTCACTTCACAGCTGTCTGCCTCAAGTTTCCTCATCTGTAACATGGGAATAATAATAGCATCCATGTCCCAGGGCTGTTGTGAGGATGAAATGAGATGTTTGTAGAGTACTTATCACAGTGTCTGGCACATAGTAAGTGATAAACATATGTGTGTGTGTGTGTGTGTATATAAATATATACATATATATTAACATTTATATATATATAAATGTTAGCTAGTATTATTATTATTATTTGATTTTGGGCAAATCACTTAACTTTCTTGAGCCCGAGTCTCTTCACCCATAAGGCATGGGACTCAGACTAAAATCCCTGCCAATTCTAATATTCTCCAAGCCTTGATTTATGAACTAAATATGGAATAAGTATTTCAGAGTGAGATTTATGAAGCTTCACTAAAACTATACTGAATGAACTGAATTATAGTTCTCATGTTGTTTCTTTGGGGGCTATGCAGGGACAAAGAAAAGTTTATTCCCTCCCCAAAAATATATGGATTAAGAGGTGATTGGTATGGGAATGATTGCCATGTAAATTGAGTTTGAACTTTGTAATGTTTTCGATAGACCATGAGCAAGAAAAGTGTGAAGTGGGCAGGTGATTTATGGTGAAGAGTATTCAAAATGGAAAAGTTAGAAGGGAGCTCCAGTAGTGAGACTTTAGGGGACTGCTAAATATGGAGAGATAGCCATCTTCAGAGAGAAAGTTCATAAAGCATGAGAACAGTGGAGAAGAAATAACATGATGGGGCATGACCAACAAGGACAAGGAGTACTTCTCTCTGGGAAGGGGCAGGAAGTTGTATTTCAGAGGAAGAAGACACAAGTGGATGGGTCGAGGCAGGTCAGAAGTTGTATCCAGAGAAATCAGTTAAGGCAGAAAGTCAGGAACCCAGAGTCTTTCCTTTAACACTATCTCCTTGGCCAGCTATTCATTTTCCATATCTTAATTTCTCTTCCAAATTTCTTACCTTCAACTGGCAACCTTGATAAAAATGTCACTTATATCTGTAATTCCTTTCATTTCCTTTCAGGTCACTATAGCCCTTGAGATTCTTTCCAGATTCCTAATGGCAGGATTGTTCATTCCCACATGCATCACCAGGTAAGTACTATAGGTCCAAACAGGTAGAACTCGGAGTCACAAAGGTCACAGAGACAGCAATGAGAGTACTAGTCAACAAGAAACACCCAGGTTTCCAGAAGAAACTGTTCTGATCCTAAGGCAGAAACTATTTGCTCTTTACTTTGTTTTACACCCCTTACTGTTCTGAGCAGACCTGGCCCAATGAGCACCGATCATAACTGAAGAAAACCAGAGGTCTGTCAATGAACCCTAACCCCATTTGAGGCAGGGACAGAGATTCTGGACTTCTCTCACAATAAGCAGCATGGATAGCTGCGGGGTAAATTAGAGGTGCCATGGAAGATGCGAAAGCCCAGAGACCTGAAAAGGAGAAAAGAAAGGAGAAAGAATGTCAAAGGGCGTTGAGTCAGAGGATCCTCTGATGGACATAAATACTCCATATGGATCAAAGGCCCCATATACATCAAAATATTCATAGCAGCACTTTTTATGGTAATCCCCCCAAAACCTTAAAACATAAAGTGAGTTCCTGTCAACTAGGAAATGCCTGAACTCATTGAAACATATAAATGCAATAGAATATCACTACGCCATAAAAAAATGAGAAATAGGAGGAATTCTGAGAAATATAGAAAGGTTCATATGAACCAAATGCAGAGTGATGTAAACAGATTCCAGAGAATAATACACATAATAACTATAATAACGGAAGTGAAAAGCATGCTAAAATGAAGCAAAGGCTTACTAATTGTTTTCACTCTCCACAATGTCTCTCCCAAACCTTTTCATCTTTTCTCGAAACTCCTATGGCTTCCCCTCCCCTCACTGTCTCAGCCAAGAACCTTGCCTCAAATTTTAAAGAAAACTGAGGTCATTCACCATGAGCTCCTTCTTCTTCTTCCTTCTTCCTCATTTAATATCACCAAGATGCCTTCTATCCCTTTCTCCTCCTTCATTCCTGCCTCATATGATCAAAGGGACTTAATCCTTACCAAAGCTATCCCTCTATACCCTCAGATTCTTCTCTCAACCCCATTCTATCATTTATCTTCATTCTCCACTGGTTTCTTTCCTACTGCCTATACACATGCCTATGTTTCCCCCCCCTTGAAAAAATCCTCATTTGATCCTTCCAAGCCTGGGAAACATCATCTTTTTCTCTTTTGCCTTTTGTGGTCAAATTCCTTTAAAAGGCCATCTGTGATAGGCGGCTTTACTCTCACTTTCTTCCTATATTTTTACAATCTGGCTTTTAATTTCATCAGTCCTCTGAAACTGCTCCCTCCAAAGTTACCAATGATCTTTAATTGCCAAATGCAATGGTCTTTACTCAGTCCTCACTGTCCTCAACCTCTCTGAACCTTTTGACACCATCTATCTTCTCTTTGATACTCTCTTCTCTCTAGGTTTTCAGGACACTACTCTCTCCTTGTTCTCCTCCTACCTATCTGATCATTCCTTCTCATTTGCTGGTTTCTCATTGAGATCATGCCCTCCAACTATAGACATCCTATAGGGTTCTGTCCTGGGTTCTCTTCTCTTCTCCCTCTGTAGTGCTTCACTTGGTGACCTCATTAGTTCACACATATTTAATTACCATCTCTATGTTAATGATTCTCATCCTGCCCTAAGTTCTCTGCTGAGCTCCAATATTGCATCTCCAATTGCCTTTCAGACATCTCAAACTGGATATCCAGTAGACATCTTTTTTTTTTTTTGCAAGGGGGAAAGCAGGGCAATTGACATTAAGTGACTTGCCCAAGGTCACACAGCTAGTAAGTGTTAAGTGTCCAAGGTCGGCTTTGAACTCAGGTCCTCCTGACTCCAGGGCCAGTGCTCTATTTGCTGTGCCACCTAGCCACCCAGTCCAGTAGACATCTTAAACTCAATATATCTAAAACTGAACTAATTGCTTTCTCCCTTAAAATACCTCCCTTTCCTTCTCTATTAGGATAGATGGCGACACCACCCTCCCAATTCCTCTGGTTCCTAATCAAGATGTCATTCATGGTTCCTCACTATCTCTCACCTCCCTCCTCCCTCCATATCCAGTCTGTGGCCAAGACCTGTTAATTCCACCTTTGCAACATCTCTTATTGGACACTGCCACCACCAGTGTGGCCCTCATCACCTCATGCCTGGACTATTTCAATAGCCTTCTGGTGGGTCAGCCCACCTCAAGTTTCTCCCTACTTCAATCCAGTCTGCATTCAGTCACTAAAGTGAGTATCCTAAAATGCAGGCCTGCTCATGTCACCATCACCACCACCACCACCACCCCATTCCCCATTCAATAAACTCTGCTGGCTCCCAATCACCTCCAAGATCAAATACAAAATCCTTTGTTTGGTGCTCAAAGGCCTCTATGACCTAGCCCCCTCCTGCCTTTCCAATCTTCTTACACCTTACTCCCCATGATGTACTCTTCAATTCTTTGACACTGGCTTCCTTGCTATTCCATAAACAAGACACTCCATCCCTTGGCTCCTGGAATTTTCTCTGGGTGTCCTCCATACTTAGAATGCTCTCTCTCTTCATCTCCACCCACTGGCTTCCTTTAAGTCCAACTAGAATTCCATCTAAAGGAAGTCTTTCCCAGCCCCTCTATTCTAATGCCTTCCCTCTTTTAATTATTTTCCATGTACCCTATATCTTATCTTATCTTATACTGTACACATTTGCTTGCCTTTCCCATTAGATTGTGAGCTCCTCAAGGAAGGGACTGTATTTTTGTCTTTTTGTATCCCCAGCACTTAGCACAGTGCCTAGAAGACAGTAGGTGCTTAATAAATGTTTATTGACTGACTCCTAACTGCAATGATCAACTCCAGCCTGAGAAAGAGATAAGGAAGTGCCCCCCTTTCTTTTATCGGAGAAGTAGGAGGACTATAGGCTAAAAAACCCAATAGCAATAACAAAAACATTACGTGTACTGGTAGACTCAGTCACTGAGTCAGCTGGGCATCCACCTTTTATTGTTGTTACAGGGGAAGGGTATTTGATGTAAGGGTATGGAGGCAGTGATGATAACATTTATAAATGACTGCAAAATGCATCACTAAAACTTGTATAAAGAAATTATTCAGAATTGGAATTTCTATTAATGCATATGATTATGTGTGTGTGTATTCCAATCTTCAACCACATATACACCTCAAGTGTGCATACACACACACACACACACACACACACACAAAAGATATGGCAGAGAAGCCTTTTTTGGACATGCATCTTGTCCAATGAGCTAATCATCCTGGGAGCCAGGCTCCCAGTTCTTCATGGCAGCTAGCATTAGCGTAAATATTCTATAATAGCAATGACTTCAGCATGATTGAAAGCCAGAATAGGACAAGCTATACTTTACCTAACATAGGGCCAAAACAGTCTTTGGCCCTACCTCCTGCTTATTCCAGCCAACTTCCAGTCTCAATGCATTAGAGTAACCACACTGTCTGAAAGCTTTGCCCCCTTTAAGAATCAACAATTGGGCAGGTCTATCTACCACAGTCTAAACCACCATTAAAGGATGTTAGGACAAGGCTCATGCTGAGCATGGCAAAGGGCCATTAATGGCTCTCTTTCCCTTCCTCAATCTCAGCTCCCTGATACCCATCATTCTGGCTTGTCTTGATGGTGTTGTTCTCCTCTGGGGCTCCTAACCCAGCCTGAATTTCCTGGCTCCATCTTAGCTCTCCCCACTGACTTGGTGACTCTCTATACTATCTCTCCAGTCTGATCCCAGGTAGCTGTTTTGGATCATTGCACCTGGCCATTCAACTCTTGTCAAGCTGTGGTCAGCTTGACTGAAGGGGGATGGCATTGCACATGTGCCATCAGGAAACATTCTCCCCCCACCTCTCTCTTGCTCATCTCCCCCTTCCTCTATTTAATTATTTTAGGCCTGATCTCACTGGAGGAGAGAAACTTGAGAGTGATCTTTGTTGATGTATGTACAACTCAATTCACTTGCGTTCATTCAGTGTTTGTTGGGAGCCACTGGGCTTGAGGCACCATACCAGATGCTCTAGGATATACTGGATCAGATAGTTCCTAAACCCAAAGAGCTCCTAGTCTAATTCAAACAAGACAGGCAAACATATAGACTAAACTTTTCACTTTTCCACTGGTTTATTTTGGCATTAGATAGATACAATCTAATTTAGTTAGGCCAGGTACGGAATCACTAAAGGCAAGGCTGTAACAGTCTTAATAAGTATTTAGCAAAGGACCAGAAGAAGCTTGAACACTGAAAAGACTCTAGCTTACAATCCTTTTGTTATACTAAAAATCAGAACGAGTAACCTAACTCAAAAATACCTGTTGATATTTTTAGACATTCCAAAAAGTCAACATCTTTGTATGTAGGTATTCAATAAAGCTCTATAAAGGAGAAGCAATAAAGGAGAAGCAATCCTTTTGTTTGACTTGTCGAGTAGGATTGTGTCTCCTTGCAAAAGACCAGATGAGATGTACCTTGCCCATGATCCTAAAATTAGGGGATTTTAATTGCATCAGAACAAGAAGGGAATCTTAAAGGTCCTTCATGAGAAAAAACAACAACAACAACAAACCTCACTCCAAGAAATGCCATCTATTACCCACCAAGGCAATAAGCATTTCCTGTGCATCAGGCACTATGCTAAGCAGAGGGGATACAAAGATAAGCAAAAAGAAAGACAGTCCCTGCCTTCACGGAGCTTACATTCTAATGGGGAAGACATCATATAAATGGAACCTAAAAATTGGGAGTTAGAGAGAGAAGGGAAGAAGGGACTGACTTGGGAGCATGGTTGCTCAGTCCAGAGAGTAAGAAGCACAGCTGAGAGGGGAAGGAAGCATAATCCACCTTCCTTCTCCCTAAAATGGAGGCCCATGGAAAAAAACACAGCAACGGGAGAAGGAAGCCAACATGGAATAGAGGAAATCCTAGGTAAGAAGGCAACTGAATAATGGTGGATGAGTCCAGAAAATCAGAAACATAGCTGGGAGGGAAGTGAAACATAACCAGCCTGGGCCTATTCCCAAAATGGAGACCTCTTAAAGCAGTGATTCTCAACCTTCCTAAGGCTGCAACCCTTTAATACAGTTCCTAATGTCATGGTGACCCTCCAACCATAAAATTATTTTCATTGCTACTTCATAACTGTAATTTTGCTACTGTTATGAATCATAATGTAAACAGCTGATCTGCAGGATGTATTTTCATTGTTACAAATTGAACATAACCCACAGATTGAGAACCACTGCCTTAAAGGAACTCACCAATGAGAGAAAGAGGCCAACATGGCAGAGGAAGTTCCTATCACCTTGCACCATACCAATTGGGTCCCAAGTTCTAAAGTGTGAGATAGAAAAGTAATTAGAACATAATCCCTAACATAATTCCTCCAACAAAAAAATGCTCAACTCCTTGAATTTTAAAGTTGATATTAGCATGTAATAACCACATGTGATGAAATTAATCAGTGTGGGGAAACCCACCTGAGTCACATAGCTAGTAAGGGTAAGAGGTAGGGTTTGAACTCAGGCCTTCCTTGCTCTTAATCCCAGACTCTAGGCACTGCGTCATGCTATTAAATACACGTTGGGACAGAGAAGAGCAACCACACAAAGAGAAGCTTTTCCAAGTCACCTTCCAGGACAGCTTCAAATGAAATCCACAGCTTCAATTTAGCCATAAAGTTAGACAGATATATTACTGACCCTCCCTCCATGAATAGAATATCAACCCCTACCTGTGTCACAACCTCAGAATGTGATTAAATCCAGTAATGGGGGTCATACAATTTTAAAGTGTTTCCCTAATTAGGTTCTGAACAAATTCCACTGTATCTTGATTCTCTTCCCTCAGGGGGTATTTCAAGAACTAAGATGAGATGTGCCATGTCTATTCTCTCTGTCATTAGTTTTAGTTAACTGATAATTGATCTCTGCATTTTAGCATCATGTTTTCTCTTTTTGCCTATGCCTATGTCTACACAGAATTTTTTTTAAATATATTTGAAAAGCATAAAATTAAGCAATTGTTTAATAAACCTGGAAAGTGTAGAACAACTAATCTGGTTGGGTCAGACTCCAAAGTGGAGAGCTTTATCCTTAATCACTGGGATTGTCAGTCAGTGCAGCCTGAATTCACCCAATTGTTAAATCTTCAATTGACTCTAGAGAGAACTAATTTTTCCAGATGGGCTTCTCAAGTGCCTAGATGATCGATTCCACTGTTAATAAGTACGACTCTCCTTTACCCAAAGTAGATATGTAAGATACAGAAATTTTGCCTTGTCTTCAATCCCTACCTGAGTTCTCCCAAGGCATTTGAGCCAAAAGAATTATTTCTCTTTGCCTATCATGTACTATCTCAGAGCATGTAGAAGGTGCTCCGTACATTTTGACTGGCATCCACGTGAGAGACTGTTAAGAAATCATTTACATCAGGAGTTCCCAACATGGAGTACACATACAACCTAAAGAATAATAGAAGATTCTCAAGGGGATATGAGAAATTAATAAATTAATCTTGATTTCTTATGTGTATGTTCATGGTAAACTCTAGAGATTTACTTCCTTTTATGTTGAACATGGGTTTAGGGAATGTTTACTAAAAGCTAAGGAGGGTAGGGACTGAAAGAGATTGGGAGCCTGTAATGTTAATGGAATATGAGGATCTTCCCTGTCCATTAATGGGCCAATGTGACCACATGTGTTCAATAATGGATGTATTGTTGTTTTGAACTCTGGGCCAGCTGTGATGCATCCTGAGTCACACAGAGTCCACTGGGGAATAACTTGCCTAAGTTGGAGCTTGCTTAGTGGAGGCTTGCTTGTAGGAAGGCTTTCACACCTTTTGGTACTAAGTTAATTGGGCAATGAGTCACAAGGGTTGTGGTGCCTTCTGGCTCTGAGCTTATTAGTTGAAAACTATATATACTGGGAGGCTGGTATTTTACTTTGGGGTTAGCTTAGGAAAAAGACCTTTGGATTCCCTGGACAGGACTATGAGTAACGGTTTGTTGAGTCTCTCAACTACTGAGATGATGGGCTCCCCCGATCTGGTGGTACATGTAAGTGGCTGTATTACTTTGTTCAGACAGTTGGAACTCTGTTGAATCTTTGTGCTAACTTCCCTGCTTGTATTTTCTACTTATCTGTAATTGAAGTAATATTGTTGACCCCCCTTTAAAGTTATCTTTCCTTTAGAAAAGCAGATCAAAGCACCTGTGCTAGCAGGCCATTCTGGGTGTGCTAGGGTGCCTGCTACGACTGAGTCCCTACTTTGCAGCTCATTTTGTAGTAAAGCAGTTCAGTTAGAAAAAGCATAGAAAGACCAAACAGTTACAGCATAGGTAGCAAAGACTGCAGGAAAGGCAATGCCCTTCCCAAGGTCAAGGTTGTCTGGGGAAGGGAAGGGAAAGCATGTAATTCAACAGCCTTCTCCAAAATTTGTCTCCCCTAACTTTCACGTTAACTGAAAATTATAATTCCCTAGTCTGACACTTACTCCTTCTAACCTCTCCCAAAATGAAACCGAGAAATTCATTCTTTAGAAACCTTTTGTCTCCCAGCTAATTGGAAAGGGAAAACTTCTCGTTGCTCATGGCAGTGTGGCACAAAGGCACTAGGAAACGTTTTGGGAGTTTTGGTGATTTTGTTAAGCTATGGGGTAAAAAAGGCATTAGGCCCATCTCTATGACTCTCTTCCTCAATGGTCCCCAAAACTTCAGCTCTCCCCAGGACCCTCCCAATTCATGTCTTGCTGTCATGGAAAGGCAAAGACTTTAATAGTGTCTTTGGATTCCCTGGATGGGACCTTAATAGAGCAGGAGAGGAAGGAGAAGAGGATCCTCAACTTTTTTAAATTAAATTTTATTTTTTAACCAACAAAAATTCTCCTTTTCTTCCTTCTACCTCCGTTCTCCACCCTGAATTTAGAAAGAAAGAAAAACCAAACCCTTGAAACAAACATGTATACTTTAGCAAAACAAAACAAAAATGTCTCAATCCACATTCAGAATCCATCACTTCTCTATCAGGAGGTGGGTAGCATATTTCAACAAGGGTCCTCTGGAATCATGGTTGGTCATTGCAATGATCAGATTTCCTAAGTCTTTCAAAATTGTTTGTCATTGCAATATTATTGTCATTGCATAAACCATTCTTCTGGATCTGTTTTATTTACTATCTATCAGCTCATACAAATCTTCCCAAGTTTCTCTGAAACCAACCCTTTCATCATTGCTTACAGCACCATAGTATCCGATCACATTTTATACTAAGACTTGTTCTTCCATTCCCCAATTTATGGATACCCCATTCAGCTTCCAATTCTTTGCCACCACAAAAACTGCTGCTATAAATATTTTTGTACATCTTTAGTTAGAGTTGCTTTTGTTTTGGACTAATCCCTCCCTTACCTTACTTTCTCCCTTATTGTTCTCTCTTCTTTCTTTTTTTCTTGTTCTATTTCCATGTTGAGGGAAATTTATTTCTTTACCCAACTTTACCAGTTCAGATAAGAGTGAAGTTCAAGTGTTATCCACTCTCCCTTATCCTTTCCTCCTTGTTTGCCTAGACTTCTACTTGTATACACCAAGTATGTGAAATAAATTTCCCCATCATTCCTCTTCCTTCCCCCCTCGTGTGTTCTTCTTCATTTCTCTTTCCATTCTTCTTTTGCGATCATCAAAACAGAATCATTTACAGTCCCTCTAATTAGATTCTCTCTATGGTGCTTGATGATAGCATTCTGATGAGAATATAGATATCATCTCCCTATATTAGAATGTAAATAGTTTATCCTTATTTATTCCTGAATGATTATTCACTCATCTTTACCTTTTTACTTTTCTATTGCCTCTTGTGTTTGCACTTCAAAGTTTCTATGCAATTCTGGTCTTTTCATTAGGAATATTTAAAAGTTTGCTATTTCATTAAAAGTTCATTTTTTCCTTCTATAGGGTTATACTCAATTTTATTGGGTAAATTATCTTAGTTGTAAGCCTAGATTCTTCTTTGCCTTGTGGAATACTGTATTTCAAGTTTTGTATTACTTGATCGTGGTGACTGCTAAACTATGCATGACACTCACTATGGTTCCTGACTTTTGGAATTCTTTCTGACTACTTGCAGAATTTTTTTCTTTGACCTATTAGCTCTAGATTTGGGTTATAATATTCCTGGAAGTTTTCATTTTGTTTTCATTTGGGGGTTTCTTTCAAGAGTTAACCAGTGGATTCTTGATATTTTTACTTTGTCTTCTAGATGGTTTCAGAGAAATCTGGGAAGATTTGCATAAATTGATACAGGGTGAACTGAACAGAACCAGAAGAAAGATTTTTATACAATGATAATAATGACGAACAGTTGTGAAAGACTTAAGAAACCTGGTCACTGCAAAGATCAACCTTGATTCCAGAGGGCCCTTGTTGAAACATGTTACTCACCTCCTGATCTAAGAGATCTCAGCAATTTCCTTTTTTGATTTCTTGAAATATAATATATAGGCTCTTTTTAAAAAATCAGTTATCTCTCCTTGGCCTATTTTCCATGTCAATTGTTTTTGCATTTTCTTCTCATTTTTTGTCTTTTGACAGTTTTAATATTTCTTATTGTCTCAAGAAGTCATTATCTTCAGCTTGGTCCATTTTAATTTTCAGAGAGTTTGGTTTTTTGGATAAGATTTTGTACCTTTTGTGCCATGCCAAGTTGTTTATTTCCTAATTCTTTCTTCCATAGCATTTCTATTCCAAAATTTTCCCTCTCATTTCATTTATAAAACACTTTAAATTCTTTTTTATCTCTTGGTCTACTTTTCTCCAGAAATTCCAATTGAATTTGTGCCCAAGCTATATTTTCCTTTGCGGTTTTGCTTGTAGATGTTTTGGAGTCATTCTCTCCTATTGAGTGTGTATCCTTAAGCATCCCTGTCACTGTAGACTTTTTTACAGTGAGACTTTTTTTTGCTTGCTCATTCTTCCAGCCTACTTCCTGACCTCAGACTTTATGTTAAGGCCAGGTTCTGCACATTTCTGGAGAGAATGTCAGGGCTGTTCCTGTTGTTGCTTTCTTGGAATACTGAATGGTATATTATTCCAGGATCTCAGAGATAGCTCAAACTGAAGACCTAGAGGCTTTTGGTGCTCCCAAAATTATCTAATCCAGGGCATAGTCTATATTCTGCTCTTCTGGTCTGAGCTTTACAAATTCCTGACCTGACTTTGCATCTGAGCAACACATTTACAGGCTTGCCCCATTTGGCAGTCCAGTTAACTGCTGCTGGACTCACTACTTTCAAAGAGCTCAAAAGCTCTATAGGTTCAATGTCAATCCCTTTTGGTCTAGGATTCTTCGTCTGATTATTCAATGTTGTCTTCAGTCTGGCCTGGAACTTGGAACTGAGATGCCAGTATGCTCCTGGCATCAGATCCACACAGCTGCTGCTTGCTTCTCAATTTGCTCCTTGCTCAGTACACAGCATAGGGTCCATAACTGACTGCTCCTCACCCTGAAACACCACCCCTAGGCACAGGTCCTTGCCACAGTCTGTCCTGGATCTATGAGCCAGAACTGGGTAGTGAGCAACAAAAATGCCAGTTTGGAAGCTATTTCTGTACCCTGCCTAAGTTCAGGTCTTTCTATTCTGGAGTTGAGGACTTTTCTTATTCTTGTGCACATCCTCTCCCTAGGAAAAAAAAAATCATACTGCTCATCTTGGCTAACCCCTGTCTCCAGTGTCTATAAAGCTCTCTGTTTCTCTTTGCTGACCTTGACCAGAAAAAAAAAATTACTCAGTGTGATTTTTTTTTTCTTGCATTTTTCTATTAGGACTTAGTCTGGTGCCTCTTCTAGATCTGTTTGGAGCAGCTGTGGCTTAGAGTTTGCCTATACTTCTCCCTGCTGCTCGACCATCTAAAGGGCCCTCCGTGGCCATAAGTAGAAGACAGTCATAAATCTTTTTCTCACTTCCTCTTTCTTTTTGGCTTCCTCCCCCTTTAATTCTAATGCTATATGCTTCCATTTTTCATTATCTCTACCTGGCTAAACAATACAAGCCATGCTGCCACTGAAGCTATGCTAGAAATGTCCCAGCAATGACAGATTCTAGGGAACCACTACTGAGAGACCCCAGGGTCACATTCAATCAGAGCCACTTATATTAGAAAAAGCACTGGGAATCAGAAGACCTGAATTACTGAGTTACAGACCCCTTCCACTTTTTACTGGATCTAGGGAAGTCACTTCACATCTCTGGGCCTCAATGTTATCTTCCGCAAAACAAATAGTGAGTTTTTGCCCTCAAACTTAGATCTTCGGATTTATCAAACATTACATTACTATGATCATTTACCACTGTATATATTATGTACTTAATATATTCTACTGTTTCACCACTCTGTTTCTTAGCCAGTACCAGATTGTTTTGAAGATTACTTCTTTGTAATATAGTTTGAAATCTGATCTGCTATCTGATCTGATCTGATCTCCCTTCACTTTTTTTTCAATTAATTCCCTTGATATTCTTAACCATTTCTTCTTCCAGATGAATTTTGTCATTATTTTTTCTAGCTTTATAAAATAATTCTTTGGTAGTTTCACCAGTATGGCATTGAATAAGTAAATATCCTCATTTTAAAGAGAGAAGACAGTTCATCAGTGATGGAGTAAGGGTTTTAATCAAGCTCCAAGAACATTTGTTCTATGAAATTCAGATTCAGTCAAAAGGCCACACTCGAGGACCTAGAAGGCCACATGTGGCCTTGAGGACACAGGTTTCCCCATCCCTGAGTCAAAGAGGATTGGCCTCTTATGACCTTTGTAGTTTCTTCCAGTTCTTTGTGATCTAATAGACTGTGATACAATAAAAAGATCATCAGTTTTGATATCAGAGGACCTTGTTAAAATCCTGTCTCTATTACTGATGAGCTGTTTTCTGATCTTTAAAATGAGGGTATTTACTTATTCAGTGCCATACCAATAAAACTACCAAAGAACCATTCTATAGAGCTAGAAAAAATAACATCAAAATTCATCTGGAAGAAGAAATGGTTAAAAGTATCAAGGGAATCATTTTTTTTTAAAGTGAAGGAATATAGCCTAGCAGTATCAGATTTCAAACTATATTACAAAGCAGTAATCATCAAAACAATCTGGTACTGGCTAAGAAACAGAACAGTGGTGATGGTTCAGTAGTGCATTGAATAAAGAACCGTCCCTGAAGTCAGGAGGACCTGAGTTCAAATGTGATCTCAGACACTTAACACTTACTAGTGACCTTGGGCAAGTTACTAACTGCCCTGCCTTCCCCCCTCCAAAAAGAAAAGAAAAGAAAAAAACAGAATGGTGAAACAGTAGGATAGATTAGGGATGTAATATGCAGCAGTAAATGGTCATAGTAATGCAAATGTCCAAGTTCGAGGGCAAAAATTCACTATTTGACACAAATTGTTGTGAAATTTGGAAAGCAATTTGGTAAAAAGTAAGCATAAGCCAACATCTTACACCATATGCCAGGATAAGGTAGAAATGGGAACATTATTCAGACATAAAGGGTAATGTCATAAGCAAGTCAGGGGAACGTGGAAAAATTTACATGTCAGATCTATGGATAAGGGAAGAATTTATGACCAAACAAGAGATATAGAGGATCATAGGATCCATAAAATGGATCAATTTGATTACATAAAATTTTAAGGTTTTTGCACAAACAAAACCAATGCAGCCAAAATTAGAATGAAAGCAGGAAACTGGGAGAAAAATTTACAATAAGTTTCTCTGATAAAGTCCTCATTTGTCAAATATATAGGTAATAGAGCCAAGTTTATAAATATGAGAGCCATCCTTCAATTAATAAGTAGTCAAAGGATATGAATAGGCAGTTTTCAGAAGAAAAAAAATCAAAGCTATCAATTGTTGTTCAATAGTTTGGGTTTTCTTGGCAGAGATACCAGAGTGGTTTGCCATTTCCTTCTTCAGTTCATTTTACAAATGAGGAAATGGAGGCACACAGGGTTGGGTGATTTGCCCAGGATCACACAGCCAATAAGTGTCTGAGGCCAGATTTGAACTCAAGAAGATGAGGCCCAGAACTCTATCTGCTATGCCACCTAGCTGCCTAAGCTATAAATGGTCATATGAAAAAATTCTCTAAATTACTATTGATTAGAAAAATGCAAAACAAAAACAACTCTGAGGTATTACCTCACACTTATCACATTGGCTAACCCGACAGAAAAGAAAAATGACAAATGTTGTAGGAGATGTGGGAAAATAAGTACATTAATGCATTGTTAGTGGAGTTATGAACTGGTCAAGCCATTCTGAAGAATAATTTGGAATTATACACACAAGTCTATAAAACTGTGCATACCCTTTGATCTAGCAATGTCACTACTAGGTCTGTACCCTAAAGATATCAAAGAAATAGGAAAAGGACCTGTATGTACAAAAATAGTTACAGAGGTTCTTTTTGTGGTGGCAAAGAATTGTAAATTGAGGGAATGCCCAGTTGAGTCATGGCTGAACAAGTTATGGTATATGATCGTGATGGAATACTATTGTGCTATAAGAAATGATGAGCAGGATGGTTTCAGAAAAACCTGGGAAGATTTATATGAACTGATGCAAAGTGAAGCAAGCAGAATCAGGAGAACATTGTACACAGTAAAGCCATATTGTAATGATAATCAACTATGAAAGACTTAGTTATTCTAATCGATGTAATGATCCAAGACAATTCCAAAAGACTCACAAAGAAAATGCTATCTGATCTGCATCTAGAGAGAGAGTGAATGAACTTGCCTCCTCAATGGGTGCAGAAGGGGCAGGAGGGAGAGAAAGAATTAAGAACTCAAAATTTTTAAAAACAAATGCTAAAATACGATTTTTTTTCAATGAGAGTATTAAACTAGGTAGTCTTTGAGGTCCCTCCCAGGCCTAAATCAATTATCTTAGAATGAAGAAACCTCTGCAATATAGAGGTTCTGTCCTCTAACTCATAACCAGTAACTCTTCGGTCATTTGTCTCTCTCACTATGGTCCACTTGTTCTTGCCTGTGTTGATTACTCAGAGAACTGTGTATAGTATTAATTTTGCCTGTGTAATGAGAATAATCAGTGAAGTGCAGCTCCCTTCCTTCATCTGCTGGATATTTTCCTTAGAGCTGAACATGTGCATGAAATTTTCTGGTAGGTGGGTCTCATGTTAAATTACATTCAAAATCAAAGGTTTCTGTTTGATCCCCAAGTGACACCTCTCTCCCACCTTCATGATAGAGGATTATGTCAAGGAATATTGGTCACTGAGAAGCAAGGATTGCCAATTTAATAGACTATAAAGGAAGAGACAGTTTCTACTTTCACTCTAAGCCTCTCTTTTGAACTTGGGACTCAGAGAATCAGATCTGCCAGAAGCTAAGAACTTGAAACTAGTTTCTTGGACAATGCTAAGCTGAGACAAAGGCAAAATAGTTGTTCGGCAGTCCTGAAAAGGATTTTATGTTTTAATGTTTTAAATATTAATTTCCTGGGATATTACAAGAATTCTATGTCACGTATCAAGTATTGTTTCAATCTGTCAATGTACACTTATGAGTTTTGCGTGTTTACCTCTTTAGCAGTGGAAGAAATAAATAGCTATGCTATATCTGACTGACTTTGTCCATCGAGTACCTTTATAGAAAAGACCCCATTAATCCCTTCTCCTGTCCTAGACATGAGTCAAATTTCTAAGCTTTATTTAAGTGCTTGTCCCAGGAGTTCACTATGGGGTAGAGGTGAAATAAGCCAGACAGTTTAAGAAAAGAACCAGACTTCTTTCTTTAGGGCTTTTCTAGGACTGAATTTAGTCCTTAAGTTGTCAAGAGCTGAGGATCCTTAGTAGGAAAGGTGACCCTATCCCCAGATCTGTGAACTTTGCATCATTAATGCAAGCAAGGATTCTAAGGTTTACACACAAGCTGTTTCCTTTCCCCTCTCATGAACAGCTTCTTTAGCTATCACCAATTAACATTTTTTCTAAGTCCCCTCTACCTTTCTCTTCAACCCTTAACCATAAAAATAGGAGGCAGCCCACGTGGTACAACGGAAAAAAGCATTAGGTTTGGCAAATGACCTGGGTTTAAATTCCAGCTCTGTCACCCAGGAGAATTTGATCAAACCACTTAACTTCTTCACGCCTCAGTTTCTTCATTTGTAAAGTAAGAAAGCTTACAAGATGACTTCTCAGATCCCTTCCAACTCCAGTGATCCTATGACCTAGCCACTTGACTGGGAGATTTAAAATTGATTACTGATGCAGATTTCTAGAATAGAAACCACTTAGCATACTGAAATCCCCTGTAGAGCAAATGTGAGAAGGTGCCTTCAACAATAGCAACAAAATGTGTAAGAGTGGAGGTATCTCAATATCTTGTCTATATCCTAAATTCAATATCCTAAATTCAAAACTTCGGAATTCCTAAACCCATTCTGTCTTTACAGTTTCCTTGTGGCTTTTTTGTTGCCCTGTCATATCAGAATTTACACAGTCATACACTCTGTCCATCCCTTCTTTCTGCTCCAGAGGTGGCTTCAAATTTCTGCCAAAGAGATCCCAATGGAATGATGATCTCAGTTTACAAAATGTTCGAGGCTGGAAGATAGGATAGAAATGTAAATCCATAAATGATGTCATATTCATGGTTTATGTCTGGTTCCTGCAGATCTCCTGGCTTAATGATTAATTAGAATAGCCCAAAAGACCTGCTCAGTGATGTGGGACCAGGTGAAGGACCCTGAAACAGTGACAACAAAACCTCACAGAGGGATCTGTCTCTGTTCATTGGGTACTATTCCAAATACTTGCTCTCTTCCAATAAAAATAGGAAGCCAGTCCTGTCATTTCCAAATTTCTCTTGGCCATAACATTCATCTTAGGAAGAAAAAGAAAGATGTGTTTGAGTTCTAGTTCTATTCAATCCAATTGCTGACCTTTGACTTGTCTCTCTCTTTTTACCCTTTGTTTCTCACCCCTTGGCTCAATCTCATGCTCTGGGAAATTCTCCCTCATTTGTGTAGTAGGAATTGGGAGGACTAGAGCTCCTCCCATTGAGTTGAGTCTGTGCTAAACTCTCTGGGGAAGGCTAGGCAGACTGATGGGAAGACACAGGGAATTCTTCATTAATCTCCAGAGCCTAGCCCAGAGACAGGAACCTCCTCCCTGACTCTCAGTTACCAATCATCTTTGAGACAACCCCATCACCAGTCACTGGGGAACAATGAGTTCCTATGCCCTCCCAACAAGGTAGAACCACCACCCTTAGCCACTAATTACCTTGAAGCAGCCTTTAATCACTGGTATGTCTATTTCAAGAATTATGAGTCCTTTTCCTATTTTGTTTTCAATGGGAAGAGAACTATCACAGGATCATAGGCTCATAGATTTAAAGATGGAAGGAACTTTGGATGCCATCCAGTCCAACCATTTCATGTTAGAGATAAGGGTACTGAGACGCAGCAAGGTTATAACACTTTCCCAGGGTCACAGACTCTAAATGACTGAGTCAGGGTTCTAACGCCTGTCATGCTTTCTGCATTCTAGAGCTTGGTGCATACACATCCTTCAGCAAGAGGCCAGAGCTCATAACCAGCTGCTTGGTGAGTGATCCAGTCCAGCAAATAAGGGATTCCCTGACACACTTATAAAATTACTGGGGAATCTCAGAGGTAAGGTTCTTTTTTTTTTGGGGGGGGGGGCAGGAATCCAACTTGGATAAAGAAAACATATTAAGTAACCACTTTTGATGATCATAAAGTCCCACTGCCCAGGGATGCTGGTCAGAGGTGATGAGTTAGCAGGACTCATCTTGTCACAAGAAATCTGAGAGCCTTAAGAACCCCAGGTTCTCATCTGGGTGAAGCTGACAGACCCATTTTTCCTTCTGAGATGTTTTCAACCATAGGGCTCTCAATTTCCCATGGCAGTGAAAGATTTCAGAGCAAACCTTCAAAATTAGTTGTTACCTTGGCCTATAGTTTTAGGATTTAACTCAATCAACTCTAAACTGGCCAGGAGCCCTGTTTCTCCCCTAGGAGGGGCTGCCCTATTCAACAGAACTCAAAGTTAAACACATTCCTCTCCTGCAGATTTGTTTTGTTCCCAAAACAAATTGAATCGTGCAACAGCAGCAGCAGCCTCCCTTATCAGGAAGCCCAAATTATATCCAAAGACAGACTGGAACATAAAATCCCAAGGCAATAAAAACAAGGACCCAAGGCTTTAATTTCATAGTACTTGACTCAATACTTAGTGAAGCTGCAGTGGGTTGATTTGGAAACAAAACAACCCAATGACCATTTTCTGAATGGGGCTGTCTCCATACCTTCTGGTTCTAAGGTCTGATACTTCTAAACAAAGTGTGTTTTTTTTTTTTCTTCTTTTGTTCATCTGGACCTTCTGGTTGCCCATTTCAACATCCTTCCATCAAGATGACTCAATGATTATTTACTAAGCCTTCAAAGTATGCTGGGTTCAGCACAGAATGTGCCAAAAACCTGGTCCCTGCCTTTTAGTACAGCACCAGGTTTTCAAAGAACAAGTTTCTAAAGTGTTTTTAAGAGTCTGATTTTATAATAAGACTAGTAATTATTGTGGGTAATTAAACAACTTATTGCTATGAGCCTACATTTTCCCCTAATAGATTCATACTGTGAGGTTGGGAGGAGCTTTGCTTTTTCTGGTAGATGGAGTAAAAATAAAGGGCCCTTTGTTTGCATTTGCTTGTCTTCCATTTCTTATAGCATCAGTGGAAAGGCTGATGGATTTGGAGCCAAGAGCCTTGCAATCAAATCCCTGCTCAATTACTTATCACCCAGGTAACTTTGGGCAAGTCACTTAACCTTCTGGGCCTCAGTTTCCTCATCTGTAAAGGTAAGGGATTCATCTAAATAGTCTCTACTGCCCTTTTCAGCTCTAGATCAATGACTCTCTGATTTAGAACTGGAAAGCACCACAGACCAACCCCTTCCTTTTACAGATGATGGATTGAGGCCTAGAGATAATTGTCCTGGGGAAGATTCAGTTGAAAAGAAGGTGGGAGGATCAGCACAGATGCCAAGGCAGAGAGAAGTATAATCACAGCCAAGAGGCCCCAGTCAGGCCCCACCCCACAAAGGGTGGCCCACCATGTTGACAGAACCCCAGAGGTGGTAGAGTGGAGGCCCCAGTGCCACATACCTCTAGGTGAGGTACAGGCAGCAGTTACTGGAGGAAAGAAGGATGTCCCCCCTCCTCCTACCTCCCTCCCCCCCATTGACACTCTCGGGTAAAATCCTGTTCTTCTTCCCTACAACCCGCACTAATTATAGCTCCTGATCCAAAGTTACAAAGGTAGTAAGAGGCAGAGCCAGGATGTGAAACCAGGTCCTCTGATTCTACATAACCCTTCTTCTTGAAATCTCACATACCATTTAGATGTATTTTGTTCCCTGAGAACACTCTCTCCATGAACTTCAACAAGATAAATTTCTGCAGTGGAAGCATCTTTTTGTTTTTAAACTTCAGAATGAGATTACAGGATATAATATGTCTAGAGACTAGATGTCAAAGGAACCGAGCAGCCTTTTTACACTAAGAGTATGCTAGTCCTTGCAGAAAGGCTAACCTTTCTCTTCCCACTTAACAAGATAGAAAATGGACATATGATTTTTTTAAAGTTATCCGTAAAACAGAAAAAACGATTGCCAAGTTACATATATCTGCTTTTATTCTTCTCTTTTTAAAAAAAATTCTAAATGAGTCTTAGACACCAAAGAAAAGAAAAACAAACCAAAAGGTCTCTAGAGATTTCATGCATATTTTGTAAAATACAGATAAAAAGCAAAGGGTTGGATCAGATGTTTACTTGCATCATTCTCCTTTGACTAGCCATCTGGGGGACTTTCCACCCTGAATAAGAAGGCTGACAGACCAGCCGCCAGCCCTAAGCCCAGGACACATGGCCATGCCACCAGGCCTCAGAGCCTTCCTTTGTTTTTGCCCTTTGATATTTTCATGACAAAGTTATATGGAAGTTAGTGTAATGACTGAATAGAAAACTTTATAGCAAGTGGCATTATGGTTCCAATGATCAAGAACATTAACCACCTCTTGACAGGCAGATGATGGACTCAATATGGACTCGAATAATGCTTTTTTAAAATACATCCTCAGAGGTGGGAATTTGTCTTGTTTTACTGGGCATATTTGTTACAAGAGTTTTATTTACTTTCTTAAAATTGGGGATTGAAGGGGAGGTGGGAGAGAGAAAATAAAGGCTTGTTAGTTGAAAAACAATTTAAAAACTGGTGGTATATATATATATATACCACCAGTTTTTAAATTGTTTTTAAACTTCAGAATGAGATTACAGGATATGTCTAGAGACTAGATGTCAAAGGGACCGAGCAGCCTTTTTACACTACACACACACATGTGTGTGTGTGTGTGTGTGTGTGTGTGTGTGAGTTTTAGGTTTTATACAGAAATATTTGTTTCAAAAAGGTATAATCATAAATTTATAAACTTCCTTCCCAAACATGTGGGAAGCATAATCTCTCCCTTGAACTACCTTAGTCTCTGGGGAGATGAATGGGATTAGATTCAAAGTTTAGCTCAGTTCCCATGGTTGTGCTGTTGTTTCAGTTCTGTCCGATTCTGCAATGACCCCATTTTGGGATTTTCTTGGCAAAGATACTGGAACGATTTGCCATTTCCTTCTCCATCTCATTTTATAAATGAGGAACTAAGACAAACAGTTAAGTGATTTGCCCAGGGTCACAGAGACAGCAAGTATCTGAGGATGAATTTGAACTCACAAAGATGAGTTTTCCTGATTCCAAGCCCAGTGCTCTATTCACTGTGCCATCTAGCTGCCCTGGTTTCCATAGACCTTATTAATCCTGTTTCTAAGTCCAAACTCCTCCTCTAATTCAAGTCTCAGATATCCTACCTTCTCAGGACTTGATACCTAATATCCAAAATAAGGTTTCCTCAGTGGGTTGGTCAGTCATGTTAGACCATTGCACCCTAGCTATTGCAAAAATATTTCCAAAAGTACCTCACCAAAGCCAGACAACTATCTAATTTGAAAGTAATTTTATACCCAAATATGGCTCCTGGGAGTTAGTTGTCCCAAGTGGCTTGTTGTATCCAAATTTCTTGATTGTTCTTCTAGTCCCAAGTGAGGATGAGATAGAGGGAGAGCAGCCCTGGGCAGCCATTATTAGCCTGCTGACAAGAGCTCAGTGTAGCTTCCAGTTTTAATAGCCTTGGGATATTCTGAAAACTACCAGAATTATTACTGTAGTAAGAATAATTCAGTTCAATAAACATTTAGTAAACATCTGCTGTGTGCAAGGCTTTTGATTTTTTGGACCAGACCTGTGACTTAAAGGAAGAGTAGAGGAAGGAAGAGGAGAAGGGGGAAGGGAATGGGGAGAAGAGGAGGGGGAGGGAAGGAGAGGAGAGCAGGAAGGGGCTCCAGAGGTGCCTCCTTTAGGAAGACTTAAATTCAGGTCCTATATCTGCTCTATACCCCCTGTATCATCCTAAAGAAGCCACTGAACCGAAAGGCAAATTATAGAACAGGTGCTCCCCTGCATTTGGCTGAGGAAGTTCCTTACTAGGTGCTTCCTACACAGATGAAATCATGGGTCCAGTTTTTTAAAATGATTCTAAATGTAAAGTTAAACTAAGACAAACAGAGGTTATGTGATGTGCCCAAGGTCACACAGCTAGTGTCTAAGGCCAAATTTGAATTCAGGTCTTTCTGACTACAGGCCCAGCATTCTATCCACAGTGCCAGCTAGATAGTCCATTGCTAGTTTGGTGACAATGAATCCAAATTTTCCAGATCCATGATCCTTGCCCACATGCTTCCAAAGCTTGGTGTCTTGTTTTATTTGGTTTTATGTGGCTTTGGGGTTTTCTTGGTGGGAGAGAATAGGGAGAATGAATTCAATGGATTGAGGTCCATGGGGAAAAGTATTCTTTTACATAAGAGATTTGAAACCTAGAGTCCATTAATTAGAAAGAGAATTCTAGGGAAAGCCTTGTCAAGAAACCAGATCAAAGAGTTTCACAGTTGGAAGGTACCTCAGAGAATCATCTATAACATCCTGACAAGTTCTCATCCAACCTATGTCGTTTTTATTCAGTTGTTTCAGTCAAGTCGAACTGTTCGTGGCCTATTTGGGGTTTTCTTGGCAAAAACACTAGAGTGGTTCGCCATTTCCTTCTCCAACTCATTTTACAGATGAGGAAACTGAGGCAAACAAGGTTAAGTGACTTGCCCAGGGTCACACAGCTAAGTGTCTGAGTTCAAATTTGAACTCAGATCTTTCTGACTCTAGCCCCAGCACTCTATCCATTGCACCATCTAGATGCCCTCATGCAACCTGACCCACAGTTGAATGATGACCTGACTTTCAGTTCTCACTTACTCCCTAATTGGCCATGTGATCTTGGACAAGTCACTATAGCTCTGGGTCTGTTTTCCCATCTGTAAAATTAAAGCATTGGACTTGGTGACCTCAAAGTTTCCTTTCTAACTCTTAACATTCTGAAGCTAAACTTGGCCAACCCTACATTCTTTGATGGTTTTGGGTTTTATTTTTTTTTTGAAGAGAGAAAAAGAGGAAAGAGACAAAAGAAAGTTTTCCAAAGACCAGGGAAAACCACAAGTCCTTTTGTCAGAATTTTAATATCCATTCTTTTGTCTTAACATCCAAACAAGGTTTCAATTGTCTGATAGTCTGATCTCTGCAAGCTTAATTTGAAAAAAAAAACTGTCTTGCAAGGTCTGACCTAATTAAAATAGCTGCTTGTTTGCAATGTCTTTGACTTGAGCTAATGAAAAAAAAAAGCCCACAATGTAAGCTTTTTAACATACATAAAATACACTGCTAAGATTTTCAGTCTTCCAGTTGTCAGAAATCAGGACTCTTGGAGATTATCAGACTAGATCCAGAATTTTGCTCATGCCATGGATACAAGCGTGGCTGACTTTCCAAAGGCAGTGTCTATGTTCATTGGCTTTTCACTCCTCTCCTTCATTCCTCAACCCTTTGTAATCTGTCTCCAAATGGTCCCACTCCACTCAAACTGCTTTCAGAAGAGTCATCAAGGACCTCTGAACTGCTTAACCCAATGGTTTTCTCATCCTTAATGAGCTGTTTGCAGTATCGGTATTGTTGGTCACCCACATCTTCTGGAATATTCTTCTCCCTTCACTTCCATAAGATTGATCTCTCCTGGTTTTCCTTCTACCTAAATGACTATTTCTTCTCAGACTCCTGTAATAGTTTATTTCCTATTCACTATTCTGGACATTCTTCCCATTTGTTAATTTCCTTCCTGAAATGTGGCACCCAGAATAGAACACAAAAAAGTCTTTAATATGGTATGAGTAAAGCAGTATACAACACAACTCTAGAATATTATGTGAGAAAGGCATCATGAAGTATTGAATAAAGCATGAGAAATGGAGCCAGAAAGACCCAGGTTCAAATTTCACCTGTGCAATTCTTGATGAATCACTTAACCTCTTCCAAGTCTCAGTTTACTTATCTATAAAATGGGGATAATAATATCTACCTCAAAGGACCATTGTGAATATGAAATAATATAACATGTAAAGCATTGTGAAAACATTAAAGTACTTTTAAAATATTATCTATAATTATCATATTCTGTAAAACTCCCTTAATGTAGCCTAATATTATTTTAGCTTATTTGTCTGCTTTTTTTCACTATTGATTTTTATCTCCCCAGTATATCAATTTGTCGGTCTAAAATGGAGAGAATATTTGTGATCTGTTTCCCATAGTTAAATACAATTAAGTAAATATGTATCGAGTGCCTTCTAGGATCAACAGTCTATAAGGGACGATCAACAAATGGGGGGGAAAGACAAATGACAGTTCTGTCATTTAACATAACAAATGAAGTTATGACTTCAAAGAGTTCACAGTCTTTTGGGAAATGGGGGAGTTCCACAGTTAAGGGTGAAAAGAGGAAGAACTAGTAAAGAAGAACCAAAAATACTGGTCACAGAGGCAGAAGAGACAAAGATTTAACTATGGCACAGAGGTCAAGAGTAGAAAGTCTCAAGGAGGCGTCAGATGACATTGGCATTGACAGTTGTGTCAATGTAGGACAAAGGTTAAGAATGAATGGCAGTGACTGAGAAAAAGCTTTTAATCTGGAAGTTAGGTGCTCTCTAGTGACCTTAGAAAAAGCAGGTTCAGTAGAGCGGTGAGAACAGAAGTCATATTAAAAGGTATTACAGGGAAAAAATTGTTTAATATTTTTTTTTAAGGCATTGAGGAGTGAGTAGGTGAAGAGGAAATGGAAGTGCCTATAAGGACTACTTTATCAAGAAGCTTTGTAGTAAAGAGAGGTAGACGATAATAACATGAGAGATAGAAAAGATCAAAGCCTTAAAAAAAAAAAGATAAGAGACATGTGCATGTTTGTACGCAAAAGGAAGAAAGCCAGTAAGTAGCATGGGATTAGGGATGGAAGAGAGAATCCAGGGGCTCTATAGAGCAAGGTCCTAGAGGAGATAGGAAGGGATGGATTCAAGGGCACAAATTAGCCTAGGCAGGGAAAAGTCATATCATATTCAGAAACCAGATGGGCAGATTCAAATACGGAACATGACATAAATTGAACTTGAAGTATAGAAAAAGGGAGATAAGAAAACTGAGGTTAGAAGACTTGAGTTTTCTTCTCAATAAAGAAGTGAAAAGGAGAGAGGAAATAAGGAGAGGAATTGGATCTGAAAGAAGGAGAAAAAGAATCATCTGCAATTTCTTTCAAGGTTCAGTTCAAGCTCTTTCATGATCCCACCCTAATACCCTCCCTGCACCATCACCTTATGTCTATTTTGTGGTTTGGTTTGTTTTTTTTTTTTTTTTTGGTGTTGCTCTTGGCTGGCTGGTAGACTTCATGAAGACAGGAACTGTTTTCAGTTTTGAAAAAGTAAAAAGTTTACAATGAAATGCGCAAGTTTTTTTTTCTTTTGTAACCCCTGTACCCAGCACATAGTAGGTGCTTAATAAATATTTGTTAATTGATTGATCAAATCTGTGGAAATAATACATCATCACAATTATTGTAGCCATCTTGGCTAATGACCAGTAAAGAACCAGGGTCCAAAATAACTAATTCCATCTCACCAGGGAAGAAAAACTCTATCTCTGATTTCCTCCCTGACAGCTCTTCAAAACAATAAAACCCTTTTCAGATTAAGGATTCCCTGTTTCTTGGGAGACACGATGTGCTGTACAAGACTGGGCATCAGGAGGGCCAAATTCTGGTCCCAGCTCTCTCACTGGCTAGATGTGTGACTTTAGGGAAATCATCTCAGTTCTCCAGGGTTCCATTTCTTTGTCTATAAAAGGAAGGATATGGTCTAGATGATCCCTTAAATTCCCTTCCAGCTTAAAATTTCTTCCCATTTGTTCATTACATGTTATATGTTCCCACACATCTGAAGTCTGGAAATTTAATATAATTTATTTCAATTCAGTGCAACCTAAAGAGACAAAAAACAAAATTTAAGCACCTAATTCAGGAAGGCACAAAGTTTAACTAAGACAACCTTTGCCTTTAAGAAGTGTACAGTGGACTAAGTGAATATTCCACATTTAAACTGTTTGGAGTGTTGGGGAGCAGGGGGTGAGGGAGAGGAATCACTAGAGGAAATGGGGACTTGTTCTCTTATGAATACAGTGACTAGGGACGGAACCCTGAAGTTAGTTGGCCTGAAGTTAGGAAGACCTAAATTTACATCTGGTCTCAGACACTAGCTATGTGACCCTGGACAAATAACTTTAACCTCTGTTTGCCTCAATTTCTCCAACTGTAAAATGGGGATAATAATAATAATAATTAACACCTTACCTCTCAAGGTTGTTGTGAGATGCAAATGAGATAATAATTGGGAAACATTTAGCACAATACCTGGTACATAGCATGCGTGATAGAAATATTAGCTATCATTGTTATTATTATTTAAAAATATGATAAAGGATGATAACAGGTACTATACAGATCACTTAAATGACACTTTTAAATAGTTCAAAGCACGTGTTTGTAGGTAATTCAACACACAGATATTGAGCAGCCCCAAGTACAAAGTGCTGCATTAATCTCAGTCCACAAGGGTGGGTAAGACAGATCAATACAGTAAAACTTTCTTGACAGTGAGTTGGTGCTAATTCAGACAGACCCTGAGGCTGGAGTTCTGTTTGCTCTGTCTATAGATAAAGGATTTGCTAAGCAAATGAATAAGGTTGTGGGTGGCCCAGTTTAACTTTCTTAAAAGAACAGACCTTTTGAAGTAATAAATTACATTCCGATTATGTTCAAAGGATAATAGATTTAAAGCTAGAAGGAAGTTTATAGGGCGTCTATTCCACTCCCTTCCCCTATTTTACAGGCTAAGAAACTGAGGCTCAGAGAAATGAAGTGACTTGCTTAAGGTCAAACAAGCGAAATATTGAAAGAGCTGAGAATTGAATCTAGATTCTCTTCCTCCAGGACAATATTTGTGTAATGGAGGTCAGGCGCAGGAGTAGACCCCATCAGCTTGCCTGACTGATGCAACCCCACTATGTGGAGGTTAGACTTCTGCTTTCAGGGGCATGTAAGGGAAATGCCTTAGAAAGACTATGAACCAAACATAAACATTTTGCAACTGGATGCTGATCAGCTACTCACACAGGGAATGGGAGGCTCTTTGACTGGTATGGAAAAACCTGCTTCTGGCCTCCTTCTGAAAATCATCCCTCGGCTCAGTCTCTTTGGCTGCTCCATTGCTGGTGGTACCACTTCTCTACCCACAATATCTAGGGAAAGACCATGCTGAAAGGGGGCAGGCCATGTGAGTTTCTTCTCTGTGAGGTTATATGATCCAGAAAGGCAGGCTTCCAATTTTTGCCTCTGCTTTTGTTCTTTTCCATTCTAGGTGAAAGAAAGAAGTCTCTGACCTTGAGTTTTGAAATGTCTGAAAGGCATTTAGGAATATCCGTTCCAGTGTCTGAGATCCAGAGCTATTTGGTGCATGCCCTGAGGATACACCCTCAGAACCCCAGCCTACAGTAGCTGAAATGAGGACTTACCTTCATCTTGGACTGTGCAGTAGATAGAGCATTGGGCCTGGAGGAAGAAAGAAGACATGAATTCAAATCCAGTCTCAGATACTTCCTAGCTGTGTGACTCTGGGCAAGTCACTTATCTCTGTCTGCCTCGGTTTCCTTTACTGGAAGATGAGACTAATTGTGGCACCTACCTTAGAGGGTTGTTATTGGGATCAAATGAGATAATTTTTCTTAGATTTCTCATAAATGTTTCCACCCCCACCACACTTCATCCCCACCCCCACCCCCACCCCCACTTCCTTTATCCAGCAGTTATGCCAGATAAGGTCATGAATTTGGTGGGACCAAGGCTATGTGGGAACTGAGCTAATTTGAGTCTACTCCTCACCAGAGACCAAGGTGGTATAGGGGAAAGCATGCCTCCTGGCACTTGGGAAAATGTTTGTATATTTGGTGTCCTGCAATTTAAAGATGCCTTTGTAAAAGCAAATAGATGTTAAATGGAACCAGAGAACTCATCAGTAATTCCAAACATTGGAGAGAACGTGGAGGGTGGGGGTTCCAGTCAATGTCAAGCAAGACATAGAAGATACCCCCCCTCCTCAATGCCTCAGGATGGTACTACAGAATCCTGAGAGGCAAGTAAAACAGGCTTGGCTATGATAAGAGCCAGAGTATTGGCTACATTCGTTAAAGCAGACCTCCAAAGAGCTTGGCCTAGATCATAGCTAAATCTTCTACCAGGTCTAAAGTTCAATGACTTCATGACCTCTATTTGCAAATACTTTGTCTAGTTCCATTGTATTTGAAAGTAATACCTCAGCCTTCCTTCTAAACATATTCAGTAACTCAGTCTTTTCATTATTTCAGAAAAGCTTTCCTCCAGGTAGTCCTGATTTGCATTTCACTGGTCAAGTACCGGAAGTCAGAGATAGATCTGGGGCTGGGATTCAGGCTCCTTTACTCTTATTTCTTCTTTTTTGTTATTGTTCACCAGATCTCTGTGCTTTCTGAGAACTACTTAAGACACTGAAAAGAGAGAAGGGAAGATGGGAAATGTCTTTTTTTCTCTTTGAGAAGGTATACTTTAAAAAAAAATGTGCTTAGCCGCCCACAAGAAAGCCAGTACTGAGTTATAGATTGCCTAAGAGTGCTGGGGCAGGCTGATGCGTTTAGTGGAATCTGGGAAGGAGGTGTAATAAATTGTCTTGCTTTCTTCAGACGGAGTAACCCTTTGGCTCCTGCTCGCCACCTGCATTGCCGTCACAGCCTACTAACTGAGAAACATCAGGGCAATGGATGAAAGAAAAGGTTGAGTTGTCCCAGGCACACTAAAGCAAGCCTGCCCAGGGGCGCTGCTGCATGGACAGATTGACAGCAACTCCCTGCAAGTCGCAATCGTCAACTTCCTATTTGCACTTTAATTTTAAAATATCCACTCTGTGCCTATTTTAGTGCGATTAAATAATGACGCCTCTGACTCACAAGTGAAATAATAGCTACTGAGTTTCAAAACATTTCTCACCGGAAAGAGCCTTAAAACACCAGAGCCAGATACAAAGTCTATATTGATCTTTGAGTACAGTTAACATGCAAAGGCGATACAGAGAAGTGCAAAAAAAAACAATTTGTTTCCAGCCTTCAGGTACTCCTAAGAGGGCAACGGTATTTAACTTTTTTATCCTCATTCATGTCCTTCCTTAATTTTCAACAAACACATAGCCGGGCTCATAAATGACATCCACAGACATGCTGGCCTGTATGCAAATCAGTTTAAATACATGCACGTTCTCTAATGCACTTTTCAGGGCCATGAGCCATCGAGTCTCGGCTTCAAGAGCCAAGGAAGTGCGAACAACTCTCCGCTTTTCAAACCCGAGCTAGCTTTTGCTAGGAAACAGCCGAGCAGAATCCCTGCACTGGCTGATTCATTCTTCCTCCTGATTGGCTGTTCCCTTTTGCCACTGACATCATCCTGTTGCTGGGTGGAAAACTTCTGAAGCACAGCGCCGGATACTGATTTCCGAGAATCATGCGGGAGACTTTGTGCTTTGCAGGGGAATCAGATTATTGAGCTGAATAGGTTTTGAAGATCTCTTTTTCTTATGTGGTAGAAACACTCATTTTGTGATTTCTCAAACTTCAATTTAGTAAATGCTTTGGGATGCAGCTCTCTCTTGATTCACTCTCTTTTCGCCCCACCCCCACCCCTATCCCCCAGGTACAAGAGAATAAGATCCTGGGGGAGGGAGGAGAAAAGCTACGCAAGCCCATTCTCAACATTTCTCTTTCGGCAGTTATTTCCCCCATACTTAGATGTCCCCTCCACCACCGCCACCACCACCACCACCACCACCACCACCACTCTCCTCCCCTCCCCCCCTCCCTGTGCAGCTGGTTTTCTAGTTATTTTGGTTTTTGCTTTTCCTAATGAGGCTAGAGCTGGTCTGTGACAATGCCTCGCTCTCTAAGAAATGAATTTAAATTGCAGGTTTATCCCACAATTCTACGATTCAACCGGCATTATTAAGTGCTTACTACATACACTCCACACAAGGTACCAGATTTACACTTTGCTAGGTGCAAGAGATAACAAAGACAAAACGGGGGGAAAAAACCAAACCCGCTCCTGTCCCTATCCACTGGGCGAAACAACAGGAACGTGGAACATAGAAAATTAAATATGTACAAAGGAATTTCCAAGAGGGAGGGAACTGGTCTAATATAAAAGGCAGTTTGTTATCAACAGGGGAGGGGGGAAGGTTGCAGAAGGCATAATGGAAGAGTCAGTTAGAGTGGGATGGGGATACGGGAAAGATCAGGGTTACTCCTCTGAGTTTTAAGGGAGCCCGGAATGGTAACCACAGAAGGTGCATCAGCCTGGACAGCTTATGACTCAGAGTCACAGAATCTCACCCTTCACAGTAGCAATGGGATTGTTGGTTTAATTATCATTCCATGAGCAAGAGGTGGAGAAGGGGAGAGAGGCAGAAAGCACGTACCTAGCTAGGGCACGGAGAATGATGAGTCCCTGGCCCTCCAGATACGCAAAGCAAGGTCTCCAATTCTCAGCAAGGTCAGCCTCTGCTCCAGGGCTCACTTCAGTACTGATTAAATAATAAACCCCCAAATGAGGGATACTCTGGGTTCCTAACCTAGAGGCCACGAACTCCCCCCCCCCGTACATTTTGATAAATGAATAG
>CM053588.1:130289226-130322105 GCA_028646515.1 Pseudochirops corinnae | reverse complement strand
CCCCCCTCCCTCCAAGGATTCTTAGTTTTAGCCTGATGGTTAGTGTGGATGAAGGTCAGCAGAGCAGATGAAGAGTGCGGGTTTCTGACAGATGGTCAAGGCAGGGGTGGGTGGAATCCTGGGGCTTGTCTGGTTATGGAAAGGAAAAGCATGTATGTGGTACTTGATCTCCTGTTACCAATTATCTGCCCTAGGGCTTATTCTAATGTTGAATAAATTATCTTCCCCAAGGGTGGGAAAAGCTAAGGAAAATGTTCTGGACCTTTCTATAGAGGAATTCAAACCAAGTCACTGGCCCCTTTCTCCTCGCAGCACATTGCTTGAAGCAGAAGTAGCATTAAAGAAACTGAGGCAGCACGAGATTATACAGTGTCTTATATGGTCCCCACAACAAGCTAGTAGTCACAGGGGTTGGCTATCTTTATTCTCTTCTATCCAGGTACATTTGTTCCAAACAATTGGCTAATTTAAAAAAAATGTTCAAGTGTTCGTTTGCAGTAGGAACATTCCCAGATACAAGTTTATCTAGGCTTTCAAATGCATCTTGCTATTCTATGCAGCTTTGGTTGAAAAAAGACCTAACAATTTAGATGCATATTTGCATATTACATAAGTGTTCTATAAAAGGGGCAAGATTTTCTAGGAGCTTTTTTATTTTAATTTTAATGGAAAAAAAACGATCAAAAATAGCAGCTAGGAACCAGCTTGGTAGCTTAGCCTTAGAAAATAGAAGCAGTTCATTGGTGACACCAATGGCTCATAATAAAGAAGGGAGAATCTAGTCATTCCCTGCCTTCACTTGGCCTACCCCATCTTTCTCTTTCCTGGCATCCCCTTCTCCAAACTACTTCCTCCTTCTAAAAGATAGTTGGAACTTTCCAGAATCCTTAGGTCATTTCTACTTAAGAAGTGAAGAACCCAATCCATGAATTTTCTCTGAGGAGTTCACCAGATTTTGTGTGATTCAGATAAGAAATCCCCTACTCCAACACTTGGGCTTTAAAAAATCTCAGGACTGTTTTTGCATGACTGCACATGGATAATCTATATCAAATTGCTTGCCTTCTCAAGAAGTGGAGAGGAGAGGGAGGGAAGTAGAGAATTTGGAACTCAAAATTAAAAAAAAAGAATGTTAAAAATTTTGGTTTACAGGTAATTGAAAAATACAAATAAAAAAAGAATAAATGAAAGCAAATTTTTAAAAATTAGGAGTTTTTTTTTCAAGTTAATTCACTGTACTATATAACATCTATTATGGGAATACAATGACAAAAATTAAACAATTGCTGCTTACATAGGGTGAGGGAAGGCTGGGGAAAATTCAACGGGTAAACAAGTAAATAAATACAAAGTCTATGTAGAGTTATACAAAGTAATTTAGAGACTAAGAGAATGCTAATAGTCTGGGGAGCAGAGGGGTCATGAAAGGTCTTTATGTTCAAGGTAGTGCCTGAGCAGTGCTTGATTCTAAGAGGCAGAAGTGAAGGAGTATACTCAAGGGATGGGGGACAACTCCATACCTTAGTACAGAGAATGAAGTGGGGGGTAGAATATGGAATACTCTGCAGGGAGAACAATTAGCAGGCGACTGTGACTAGAATGGAGAGAATGGATCAACCAAATCTAGAACCATTTGTTAAGCATCTCCTACAGTTGAGACAAGGTGCTTAGCATTAGAAATACAAAAACAGAAGAGAAACAGACCCTGCCTTCAAGGAGCTTACATTCTGCAGAAGAAGCAACATAAACATATATGAATAAATGCAAAATGTGCACAAAGGAAATACAAGTTATTGTGGAAGACCGTGGCAGTACTTTGGGCACGAGAGTGGTTAACAAAAGCCTTGTGTAGAGGGGGCACTAGAACTGAGCTTTGGAAGAAGGGAGTGCATTATAGGCATCAGGACAGTCTATGAAGGGAAGTAGTGTGAAATATTATTGGAAAGGTTGATGGGAACTAGGTTGCTGAGGGCTTTAAGCATTAGGCTAAACAGTTTATATTTTATCTGAGAGGCAATAGGGAGCCATTGAAGTTTTTGAGTGTGAGGAGAGAGGGTGGCTTGGTCAGATCAGTTTCAGGAATATCAATTTTGCAGCTAACATTTGTTTGCCTAAATTTCTAGATAATCTTGCAGAGACCACCCATCATTCTCTCTCTCTCTCTCTCTCTCTCTCTCTCTCTCTCTCTCTCTCTCTTTCTCTCTCTCTCTCACTCTCTCTCTCTCTCTGTCTTTCTCTTTGTCTCTCTCTCCTCTCTCTCTGTCTCTCTCTCATACACACGCACAGAGTACTTATTTTTGGCAGCTGATCTTTTTGTTACAGGTTGTAAATAGACAACCTAAGTAAATTTTGCTTTTAAGTATCTCACATCTTCACTTCTCTCTGCCTCTAAAGAAATGATAATAAGAGTGACTTACATTTATGTAACATGTTACAATTAGAAAGCTTTTTATGTGCCTTATCTCATGAGATCCTCATAACAACACTGATGAGGTAAGTTTGAGCCAACCCACTGATTTTTCTTTTCCTTTGATACTCTGAAGTAAGAGATAACTTGGCAGGCATGAAAAATATCATATCAGGCTGGGGAATTTTTGGAATGTCATTTCTAACAAACTAAGGAAGTTATTAGTAGAATACTAGTAGTAGTTACAGTGATTATAAAAAAAAATTATCTCTGTTCTACTTGCCACTTTTCTTCCAAGGAGCTTCTCCTTCACATGTTCACAAGTCATTCGGTTTTTCTCTATCTCTGAGAATTAGACAGGGCTTCTGATTCCTATTAAATGGATGTGGGGATTTCTCCCCTTCCCCTTGCCGGTCCCCCTCCTCCCACACGATCTTTATTGCTCAGCAAATAACCATTCTGAAGAAGAGGCCCTGTAGGCCCAGCATACTACAATGGTTTGTGTCAGAGGCAGCAGAGCAGAAACTCACACCCATCTGCACCAATCAGTGAACATGTGTCAAGCTACTATTATTTTCTCAGAAAATCACTTCAGACACTGGAGAATAGAAAACTGCCTAAGACATGGTTCCTACCTTTGAGAAGCTTACCTTCACAAACAAATTTGGAGAACAATTTAATTCTGAACATATGAAGGAAGTGTCTATTAGGAAGGCGTGTGTTGGTAAATGTTTAACACCTGGTCAAATATGAAAAATATATATTCTAGCAGATATACTTTTAAAATTTAGCCATCAGCATTTGCATTTTCTCCATCATTTTCTTAAGTCTAGAACTCAACAAAGCAATAAATCAAGCCCTGATTTGCAGTTTTCAGATTTCTGAAATGTAAATGCTCACATTGAATATTTAACAATCCATTCACCAACGTATTAGGACTAGGCCTGGAGATAGAGACAAAAACTGAACCATTCCTGCCCTCCAGGAGTTTACATTTTTCTGCAGGACACAGAACCACTTCCCCTACTTTCTACATACCAGCCAAAATGAATTATTGTAACTCTATCTTATCCCGTCCTCCATCCTAGGCCTCCACGCTGCCAGGCTATCCTGCTTGCTGGGTGTAGTTTCCTACCACTTCTCCAATTAATGAAAATCTCTCTGCCTTCAAAGTCCCTAAGCCTTTAAGGTACTATCTCCTCCATGAAGACTTCCCCAATCTCCCAGATACAATTCAATTCCATTTAATTCAGCAAACATTATTAAGTGTCTTTTCCATACAAGGCAGTTCTGTCTCCCTTGTTATATAATCTCTATTATTTGGGTTGTGCCTTTGTACTCATCGTATTATCACCTGTATTATATTTACCTGTTGGTTTGTCCTAGCCATACTAGACTATAAACTTCAGAAGGTCAAGGGCTGAGTCTGGTCTCATCTTTGTCCATCAGCACCACTCAAACTCCATGACACACAGAAGGCATTTAATTAGCATTTGCCTAATTAAATTGAAAGCAGTACTTTATGACTCAATCAATTAACAAGAATTTATTAAGCACTTACTTTGTGTCATGAACCCTGCCAGGCCATAGTGGTACAAAGATAAAAATTCAACATTACCTGCCCTCAAGGAGCTTACTGTGCTTGTTACATGGTGATTAATAAATGATCTCTCTCTCTCTTTTTCTCTGTCTCTCTGTCTCTCTGTCTCTGTCTTTCTGTCTCTGTCTCTGTCTGTCTCTGTCTGTCTCTGTCTCTCTCGGTCTCTCTCTCTCTGTCTCTCTCTCTCTGTGTCTCTCTGTCTCTGTCTCTGTCTCTGTCTCTCTCTCCTCTCTCTTCTCGTCCCCATCCTCCCTACCCATCTAATCTACCTAGGGCAGTGGTTCTCAACCTTCCTAATACTGCGTCCCTTTAATATTTGTATGTGGGCACATCTGCATGTGAGCAGACTCGCCTGGAGACAGAGGAGCAGTGTCTCGGTTCCTAAGACCATCAGAAATATGTGTTTTCTGATGGTCTTAGGCGACCCCTGTAACCCCTGTGAAAAGGGTCATTTGACCCCCAAAGGGGTCACGACCCACAGGTTGAGAACTGCTGACTTAGGGAAACATGTCCACATATTAGTATTCTCAAAATGTATATATTTAATAAATACATTTATATATATACATAATATATACATAATAAACACATAAATACAAGGTTATGGCAGCACTAGCAGTTGGGAGGGATCAACAAAAACTTTATACAGAAGGTGGTACTTGAGCTGAGCTTTGAAGGAAACTAGGAATTCTAAGAAATAGGGTTAAAGAAATATATTCCAAACTTATTATGTATCACTTCCCTTCATGTATTTTTTGGTACAATTAATCTTGTCTTCTTGTTGTTCCTCACACATAGTATTCCATCTTCCCAAGGCATGGAGATGGAAAGGTTGACTGGAACCTGATTGAAAAGGACTTTAATGTCAAATAAAGGATTTGACCCCAGAGGTAATAGGGAGCTGACAGAGTTTATTGAGCAGAAGAATGACTGGTCAGATCGGTGCTTTAGGAAAATGACTTTGGGAGCTATGTGGAGGATGGATTGGAGAAGGGAGATGCTTGGCATAGGAAGAAAAAATAGGAAGCCATCACAACAGTCTAAGCAAGAGGTGATGAATGACTGATGTAGGGTAATAGCCATGTCAGCAAAAAGGAGACAGATGTGAGAGACGTCTATGCAGGGAGAAATTACAGACTTGGTGAGTGATTAGATATGGATGTGAAAATCATTCTGACATTGCATTAGCCTTGAGTACAAGGGCAGGGTAACACAAGTAGGCATGCTCAAATAGAAACTTCAGGAGACCTGTCCAGCCCTTTAGAGAAGGATCAGGATTTAAGGTAGCTTTTCATTGCATTCACTAATATATATGCCCTTGTCCAATCAGCCTATCTTTGGGGATAGAATCTAACGAGTGAGAGTGAAGATGAAAATGCCCAGGTAAGACTGTAGTTGTTCAGCTATGGTAGTGTTATTTTCCTCTCCCATCTCACTCAGTGTTGTTGTGTGACTAGTCCTGAATTATATTTGTTGTCGTTGTTAACTTGTTTCAGTCACGTCGGACTCTTTGTGACCTCATTTGGGTTTTTTTGGCAAAGATACTGGAATAGTTAGCCATGTCCTTCCCCAGCTCATTTTACAGATGATGAAACTGCTAGGCAATGCAGCCGTGTACTCCCTGTGGCACTTCTGTGTTTCCCAAGTAATCTTGTATGGTCCACAGTTTACCCCATGCCTGCTGCAGAGCCAAGATGCAGAGCCTACTTGAGAAGGGATTTGAATGAAAATGATGTACCCAGAAAAATTGGCCTAAGCATCATGTATTGGATTTTCCATTATTGAGTTCAATTCTTTGTCACTCAAGAAGACTGCCTCTTGATAGGCATCTTTGCAACAAGTTCATATACAGAAGAAATTGGAGCAAAGAAATACTGGAAGCCAGGAAACCAGCTAGGAGGTGATTGTCGGGATCTGGATGCACACTAAAGTTTCCATCATTAAAATAAGGATGATAATAGCAACTCCATCAGAGGGTTGTTGTGAGGGCAAACGAGAGGATCTCTGTAAACTGTTGTGCAAAACGTAAGCTGTTTTTATCTTCTTTGTTGTCAGTGAACCATTTTGCTTATAGCCCAGTGTTTTATATAAAGCTATACATCATCTCAATGAAACCTCCTAACCATCCTATGAAGTAGGTGGTACAGGCATAATCATCTCCATTTTATTAGGGGAAAACTCAGGTGGAGAGAAATAAAGAGATTTGTCTATAGCTACACAATTAGTGAATATTAAGCAAGATTCAAGTTCAAGTCAAGATGACCCTGATGGGAGGGATTGGAATAGTTAAAGTTCTGAGATCAGGACTGAGTAAGGAATTCAAACCCAGGTTTTCCTGACTCCAAGTCTAGTGTCCTACCCACTAAACTATTCTGCCTTGTGCTATAATAATACTACATATAAAGATATATATTAAGCACGTTCCGGTGCTATATGTAAAGCTTTTGTTCTGGTAATTCAATTTAATTGAACAAATTCATTAAGTATCTATCATATGCAAGTCACTATGCTAAAGATTGGTAATACAAAAACAAAATTAAAAATGCAATAAAATGGATACTTTATATTCAGGTATAGAATCTATTTACTAAGGTACCTCAAGAAATTCTAATTCTAGAGCATTGTATAAAAAGAGAAAACTGGGGGAAAACAGAATTGGACATTAATCAAGATTCTTCCAGGACATAACCTTCTTTCTAAAGATTATATACTAGACCTAATATCTAATATATTAGATATATTAGACCCTCTAAAATTGTAATTACCCTTTTGATCAATTGCATACCATTTAGGAAATTATTTCTTCCATTTTCTATGTCTTCTATGGCTTATGTAGCCTCCAAAAAGCCTTATCATGCTCCCATGATATGGTTTACACCTTAAAAGAATATAACTTATTGCATCATCATGTAAATGTGTGTCAAAAATTTGTAACAACTGTCATCAGGTGGTCAGTCTAGTCTTAGGTTGAAGGTGACTTGATTATCTTAATACCATAGATCTGGAAAGGATTGGTAATACCATTGCTTTCCAAGTATTATTATTACCATATTAAAGATGCATCAAATATGAGGCCCAGAAAGGTTAGGTGATTTTAGCAAAGTCACCTAAGAAGTGATAGAATATGGACACGAATGGTATTCCACTACACCATGGAGTCATGTGTTTCAGTTAAATAAGTTTGAAAGGTGACTAGAAACATCCCAATTTAATCAGTCCAACAAGAATTAAGTGCCTACTATACATAAGATAACGTGTGTGGCACCGATAATATACAGACAAAATAAAAAGTCCCTGTCCCCAAGGTTCTTATATTCTACTGGAGAGACAAGGTATGTAAACAGGCAAAAATGCACATAATTTCAGTAGGGAAGCAACACTAACAAGTTAGGGGGATTAGTAAAGGCTTCCCTTGGGAAGTAACAAATTATATGAGCTTTGAATGAAACAGGATTTCAAGAGGCAGAGGTGAGCTGAGAATGCATGCCAAGAATGGGGATAGGAGGTAACTCAAAGATGGGAGAAGGGATGCCAACTTGGATACCAACAGGTAGGCCAATTCGACTAGAATATATAGTACACAAGAAGGAGGGAAGAAAGCCAGCTTGCCTAGAGCTAAATTAAGGATTTTAAATGTCCAACTAAGGTGTTCCTAGAGGTAGAAGGGAACCACTGAAAGTTCTAGAGGAGGAGAGAGACCTGATAAGAATTATGCTTTAAGAAGATAATTTTGGCAGCTTCATGGAGGATGGACTGGAGAGGAAAGAGGATGTATCCCCACCTCAACCACCAAAAATTGGTAGGCTGTTCTAATCTAGGCTAGAGATGATGAGGGCCTAAATAAGAATGGTGACCATGCAAATGGAAAGAAGGGGAAAGACGTGAGAGATGAATTGACAAAACTTGGCCACTGATTGGATATGAGAATAGAGAGTGAGGGAGAGGGAAAAGTCTAAGACTACTCCACATTTTCTAACCTGGGTTACTAATAGGATATTAGTCCCCTCGACAGAAATTGGAGAGTGTAAAGGAGGAACAGATTTACATGGTTAGATAATGGGGTCTATTTTGAATATGTTGACTTTGAGATGTACAACATATACTTGATAATGAGACTGGAGCTCAGGAGAGAAATTAGAGCTACATGGATACATGATAGGTTCCTAGCAAATGCCTATGGGAACAACTAGGTAGCAGAGTGAATAGAGCCCTGGGTCTGGAGTCAGGAAGACCTCGAGTTCAAATCCTGTCTCTGGCACCTCTGTTTGTCTCAGTATCTTAAACTGTATAATGGGGATAATAATAGTACCTGTCTCGAAGGGTTGTCGTGAAGATTGTTGTGTAAGGTACTTAGCACAGTCCTTGGCACATTGTACGTGCTTAATAAAATTATTATTCCCCCTTCCTTCTCCTCCCCTCGTTTATAATTAGTATGACACTAACAATTATCTAAAGAGATTTTAAAACTAAATGATCTCTAAAGACTCTTCCTGGTCTAAAATTCTTTTGTTTAATAATATTGCCTTCAGTTTGAACATAGTAGAAAAACATAACCAATCGGAAAGAAAGTTTTAAAAAGACAAGGGGAAGGCTTCCGACTGAGGAAGGAGGGAAACAGAAATCATTGGCCTAGACAAAATTTCAAGTTTGCATCCATTATACCTGTATGCCCATAGAGTATTAGACCTGAAAGTGATCTCATGGTTCACTTTAGCAAAGAAAAAAGTAGGAAAGAAACAAGATATGGAGTATGAATATCTCAAGAGGTTAACATCCAGGGCAGGAAGTTTTGTGAGAGTGCACTTTCCCAAATTAAAATATTGCTCCAACTGCATCTCATCCATCATGTAATAAATGCATCATGTAACTGTACCCTCAAAAGCTATCACATTTGTTGGCACAAACAATCTTTCTCAGATCTGTGTAGCATAGGGCTCCCAGATGTCCACAGTTACAGATTTTCTCCTCTGAATATCACTGAATTTACCAAGGAGGTCAGGAGAATGACTAAAGAAAGTGAATATTTCTTCTAAATCCCAGGAAGCACGTCCAGATAGCAAATTGCGTGAGACTGTCAAAAGGAAGTGGTACAAGCCATTTACAGCCCCATTGGCCAAAGGCCTGGAAAACATCTGAAGGAAATAACAGAACAAGCTAACCTTTAGTTGAGTGTATTAACCAAATATATCTGACTTCTTCAATTTCTGTACTTTTGTAAGAAATCCTCACTAGAAATTTGAGGTTTCAGAGATAGGTCATTGGCCCCTCCCTATCTCTTTGGGATATGTCCTCCCCATCACCTTCTTGTGACACACATCTAGTCCCCTTCTTCTCTGCCACTTTCTCATATGTGGTTTACATCTGTTGGCCCTTCTCTTCCAGGAGTATCTGCCAGCTGTTGAGAAAGCTATTTATAGCCCTTGGGGGAGCTCAGGGCTCTGAGAGAGGTGAACTCTATCCATCCAGTTCTAACTCTGCCATTGAACAGTCTTCCTTCCAATGCCTTCCAGTCTTCTCCAGCCCCAGGATAAAAATATTATGGCTATTGTCTCATTATTCAGAGACAGGTAAATGGCACATTGAATAGACTGTGTTACCTTGAGTTGGGTGACCCTGGGCAAGTCACTGAACCTCCCTGGGCCTCAAAAGGGGGATACAGGGTGGTTGTGAGGATAAAATGAGACATTTGAAAAGCACTTTGTCAACTTTAAAGTGCTGCTATATAAATGCTAGTTATTACTTTTAGTGTTATCATTAGTTATTGATTTTTTTTTCCCAATGAGTAAGTTTGACATAGGAGACAAACTAATTTTTTTAATGAGATTTTTCTAGTCCTTTGTCCCAAGACAGGGCATATCATCAATTATATAGTAGAATGATATACCATGAAATATAGTGGATAGCATCAATTGAAGTCATTAATAAGTATTTCTAGATTGCATATTATGTGCAAGCCAAAATGTTAGACATAGAGGGTGATGTCAAGGTATATAAAGTCTGGTTTCTACCCTCTAGTAGCTTATAGCTTAGGAGAGGAAAAAGAGTCTTGCAGACAAGAGTCTGTACAGATAGCTAATAATGGAAGTCAGTGAATTATTTTCCAATTGAATGAGCAATATAGACAATAAGTGACTATAAGAGTTAAGACTCTCATTTATTATCAACTAAATGTCCTTTAGGGTGCCTTCCAGCTCTAAGTCTGGGATGCTTGTTAGTTGATCAGGACATGCTTTATTGAAGCAGTGAGACTGGAACTGAGACTTGGAAATGGAGGGAGGGACTTCCTGACAAAGGGGAGAAATAGCCTAAGCAAAGATGTGGCTATAGAAGTGGTTGTATAAGCAATCGTTTATTAAACACTTATTATGTGCAAATCGCTGTGCTAAGCTGGAGATGATACCAATGGAGTGGAAAAGTGAGATATTCCCTGTGAAGAAGGACCTCACATTCTAATGGGGAAGACAACACTTATGGCAGGTTTTAGCTGCAATTCAGATGAAAAAGCCCTGTGGTCTTTAGGGTGCAGTAGTAAAACAGATGTTAATAACTTTTCCACTGATAAAATCCTATCAATTTCTGATGTTGAGCCATTTGGCAGCATCAACAGTTTTGGCAGAAGACCTTCCTTGTCTGGGTCTTTTGTAGCTATGGCGGTAGCACCTACAGAAACAGTTGTCAGGTTACATCTCCACAGGAGATGCTCCTCAGGATGCTGGATGAGGGCATTGAATGGGAAGCATTGCCATTCCCAAGGCTTCTGGGTGCAGGGTCCCGGGTTGTATGGTCTGAGAGGATTTGGTAGTTAGGAAGGTAGTGGTAGTTTGATTTGCCTGGCAGGTGATGCTTCTTGTCTCTCTCTTAGGGTACCTTTCTGCCTCAGCTAAGCTGGTTTGCTTGGTCTGTTGATAGCAGCAGCTAGTTGGCAGTTGATGAGCATAGTTGGCCACATCTCCATAGGAGTTGCTTCCTCAGATAATGTCTGTGAATGCTGGGGCTAGAAGCAAGCGCCTCTCAGCATTCTGCAAAGTGCTACCACTCACAGGACTCTTGGTCCTGTCTGACTGTGGTAGCAGTTGACTAACAGCTATGGCTGTACTGGAAGCAGGTCTGGAGGTCTGTGGGGCATTGCTATCCCAAAGTTATTGGGTTCAGAGGTGCTGGACTATCTTCATCAGTCTGAGTGGAATTGGTGATCCAAGTAGTGATGATTCTGTGAATTCTGTGATCCAGACACACAAAAGGCATTTGGGATGGAGAGTGTCGGAGGAAGGGAATGAGAAGACTAATGGCTCGAGTAGCTAGAGTGGAGAGTGTAGGTAAGGGTATGGTGTAGCCATTCCTCTGAACATGCCCAGAACAGCCAGACTTTTGTGAAGCTTTCACAATAATTCTAGCCATGAATATTACAACATAATGGTTTCCACTTTGAGATACAATTTCATCCTGTTGCCAAAGATGAAACAACTGATAGAGTAAGGACCCATATATTAAAGTGATTGAAAAGGCTACTTAGCCTCTGCAGTTTAATTTAATTTAATTTAATTTAAACTGAGCCATCCCATCTTGGGTTATTGCATACAAGGGAGAAATTGCTGAAATTTCAAAGACATTTAGTTCTAGGACCTTTTTTGGGCAAAAGGAGGGACTGGAACATGCTGTCTCTCTTGCCTACTACGTGAATGGGGTAACAAATATGGACTTAAGCACAATTTAGTTCCTCTGGGAAGTTAGGTGATGAAAGATTGATTTATATTAGAATCATAGAATCTTGGAGTTAGAAGAGCCTTTAGAGGTCAATTAATTTGATTCCCTACCCTCCGAATAAATCCCTCCACTACTACTACTACCACTACTGCTAATAATAATAATAATAATAATAATAATAATAATAATAATAATAATAAAGTACCTACTATGTCCCAGGCACTGCACTAAGAGTTTGGGCTACAAAGGCAAAAACAGCTCCTGTCCTCAAGGAGTTCACAGTCTTAGGTTGTGATGGGGGTTAGGGAGAGAGACACCATGCAAATTACTATGTTCCAAACAAGAAATATATAGGAAAAATTAGAGATAGTCCAAGAGGGAAGGCACTGAGATTAAAAAGGCAGAGAAAGACTTCTTGTAGAAGAGGCCTTTGTTGCTGCTGTTCAGTCATGTCTGACTCTTCGTGACCCTATTTGGGGTTTTCATGGGAAAGATACTAGAGTGGTTTGCCACTTCCTTCTCTGGGTCATTGTACAGATGAGGAAACTGAGACAAACAGGGTTAAGTGACTTGCCCAGGGTCACACAACTAGTAAGTGTCTGAAGCCGGATTTGAACTCAGGAAGATGAGTCTTCCTAATTCCAAGCTCAGTGCTCTATCCACTGTGCCACCTAGCTGCCCCCAAGTAGGACTTTAGCTGACAGTTGAAGAAAGTCAGGAAAATCCTTGACAATAATAAGGAATTTAGGAAGAAGAAATATTTTGGGGAAAAGATAAATGAGTTCAGTTTTGGACATGTTGAGTTTAAGATCTCTATGTCAAGTGAGATAAAGCTTGTAAAGTGCTAAGGTATACTGCCTGGCACACAATAAGTGCTTAATAAATGCTTATTCCTTTTTCCCCCTCTCTCTGGGAAATCTAATTTGAGATGTTGGATTATTCAGTTGGAGATGTGAGACTGGTGTTCAGGAGAGAGGTTAGGGCTTGATAAATAGACCTGAGAATCTTCTGTATAGAGATGATAATTGAATCCATGAGAGTTGATAAGATCACAAGTGAAATAGTACTATAGAGGCAGAAGAGAAGAAGTGTCTAGGACAGAGCCCTTTGGGATACCCAGGATTAGAGGGTGTGTCGTAGAGGAAGATCCAGAAAAAGAGACTAAGAAGGATCAGTCAGAGAGGTAGGAGGAGAACTAGAAGAGAGCAGTGTCACAAAAATCCAGAGAGATAAGATTAAGACAGGATTACTAGTGTCAAAGGGTGCAGAAAGGTTAAGAATAATGAGGATTGAGGAAAGAACTTTAACTTTGTCAATTATGAGATCATTGGTAACTTCATAGAGAGAAGGTTTGATGCCAGACTGTATTGTTTGTCCTTTGTTTTCAAAGAGAACCAATGACATCACAGGTGATGTCTTGACTTGAATTGAATTTAAGTGAGTCTTGCACAAAATCATCAGCCTCATTCTCTATTCCAGTAATCAAAGTCCAGTGACTAGTGATGGCCTGGGATGCTGTGGATGACCTTGGTGTCTGACCAAGCTCTAAGTATTCCCCAGTACTCAACCACATTCATGACCACTGGAGCAAATTGTTCTCATCTGCCCAATCTGCCAAGGAAAGTCTTAACATGCTTAGAGTAGACACCTCCCTAATTCACCAATGGGTCTGAGGCCTGTTGGTTACCCTCAAGCTGGTTTAGCCCATCTGCCAAGATGGTTTACTGGGGTGTGGCTGCTGCATATGCTACAACTTCTTGGTGCCACATATGAGAGTTTTGGTGCTGACACACCACAGGTGGATGAGCAGCCCTGAAAAGCCCAGACTGTAGAAAATTAAGAAGAGAATGAGAAGGAAGAAACTGGAGGCATTGATCCTAGATAGCCTCTCAGAACCTCAGTAAGGGTCACATTCAGTCTACATCAGCTTAAATAGCTCCTTATAAAATATAGTTGCATCCCCTCACCATCCTCTGGATAGATTTTGGTTTGTTATTGTCCCAAATGAAACTCAATACAGTACTTTAGATATAGTCTGACAAGAGCAGAAGACTATGGGTTTGTCTTCTCCTTCATTATAGATACCTTTTCCATTTATGCAGCAAATAAGTTCATTAGAGTTTTTTTTGTCTGCCAAATCACATAGTTAATTCATATTTCTTGACATTCACTAAAACACCTGAGTCATTTTCACCTAGACTGTTTGTTATCTAATAACATCCTCCCTTATGTTGTATTTATGAATTATATTATAAAGAGCACTTCTAGGTGAAAGCTAAGGAATAATGGGCCTACCCCAAGCTCAACAATGCCTAAGATCAGGTCTGGGAATCACTACCTTTAAAACACTTTTTAAAACCCCAATAAAAATTATATTCAATTCAATATACATGCCAGTATAGTTTGATTTAAACCAACAGAGCCCTATGTGGTCAATCTAGATAATCTAACCAACAGTAGTCAGCACTGAAGATAAAGACAATATGAACTTTGAAATTGAAGGTGCAAGTTGAAGCTAATTATGGCATACTAAATAGAGAAGTACCCTTTCTTAATGATTTGGCATGGTATAGGGGGAAATGACTAGTAAGGACACAGGGCTCTAATTCCATCTCCTTCACTAGCTGACTTTTATCTTAGGCAATTCATCTATTAGTTTGCAAAATGAAGAAGGTAGACAAATCTATCTCTAATCTCTCTTAGAATTCAAAATTCTGCAACAGCTAGATTTGGCATAAGTAACCAAAAGAGTAACTTCATTGGCTGTTTTATGTGGATATTGGATTGTAAATGATGGAAATGTTGTAAGCCTCACATATCTTGATTTTTATCAAGGCATATGACAAAGGCTTGGACTTTGTAAGAAGTCAATCTGTTTCCAAGAGCAGGACAGTAACAGGAAAGTATGCAGCAGAATGAAAGTCAGGCTTTTATTGAGTTCAGCAATCTCAGTTTCCTGGGTGAGACCTGGTTCAGTCCAGTCTAATGGTTCAGGTTTGGGATTAGAATAAAATGAAACAATGAATGGGTTGTCTAACATCTAGCAAAGATGAAGGTTACTTAACTATAGCATGGAAAATAGACACATCATCAAAGAATATTTGCTTCTCAAATGAAGTATCACAAATTATTAGTGACCATGCCAAAGAATACTACAAATCAGTAGGAATAAGAAAAATGCAAATCAAGACAGCTCTGAAGTTTCTCCTATGTAATGGTAAGGGAATTTGAAGATCTTGCCTGCCCCTTAATGGGCTTCACGTGGAGCCCAACAAGAGAAGCTTGATTGGGGGAGGCTTATTTTTCTAGGAAGGCCCACACCTTTTGTTACTTTGTAATTGGGCAGTGGGTCACAAAGGTTGTGATGTTCTCTGACCCTGAAGAAGGATATACATATGCTCTTGAGGTGAGGTCTTGCTTTGAGGCTCACTTACGGGAAGAGTTGTGTGATTTGGCCAGATGAGACTCTGGGTAGCTGTCGAGCCCCTCTGGCTTTGAAAACCCAGATGTTGGTGGCTGCTCTCTCTGGTAATTATGTATGTGTGTGATGATCAGACAAGTACAAGCCTTGTCTGTGGATATGTTGAATTGTGTTATTTTCTCTGTCTGTATTTTTTATCTGCTTGTAACTTCTGTTTGTATTTCCTCTGAAGTTCATGGCACTGACTTTTTCTCCTGAACTAAGTGAATGATATACATGTTTGATTAAAGTAAGATTGTTAACCCTTTGCTTTCCTTTAGAAAAGCAGATCTAAGAACCTGTGCTAGCAGCCACCCTGGGTATGCTAGGGTGCTTGCTATTATATCTTGGTGGGTAGCAAATAGACAAATCTTGCAAAAGTTCACAAAAAGAGGTTGTGGAAAGAAACATATTAACAAATTGTTGTAGGAACTATGAATTAGTGCAATAATTCTAGAAAGCAATTAGAATTATTCTAAGAAAAGAAAATGTCCGTATCTTTGGAATGACCTCCTAGGAGGTCAGTGACAGAAGGGAAACCTCTAAATACACCAAAATATTTATAATGTACTTGTGGTAGCAGAGAACTGTACTTGCTCTCCCTCCTCTGCTCTAACGACTGACCTTTCCAACTTCCTTTAAATTCCAACTAAAATACCACCTTCTACAGGAAGGGATCTCTAACCTCTCTTATTCTCAGAGCTTTCTCTCTCTTAATTATTTCCTATTGGTCCTGTATATAACTCGCTTTATATATATATTTGTTTGCATGTCGTCTCCACCATCAGATTATCAACTCCTTGAGGGCAAAAACTGTCTTTTGCCTCTTTTTGTATCCCCAAGCATTTAGCACAGTGTCTGGCACATAGAAGGCTCTTAAAATATATTTATTGAATGATTGATTGATTAACTAACTCTGAGAGCAATGCCTGCACATTATTAAGCCTGTAGTGGGGCCATATGCCTTCACTTCCATCTAGATTAATAGGCTCTGAGGTCTTTATGTCTAGTCTGTAGCCTAGCAATTAGGGAATGGCTAAACAAACTGTGGTGCATGAATATAAAAGAATATTACTGCAACATAAGAAGTGACAAACATGATAAATTCAGAGAAGCAGTGAGACTTTTGCATGAACTGAGGCAAAATGAAGTAAGGAGAGTCAGGAAAACAATAGGCACTTTGCCAACAACAATGTAAGTGAAAAGACAAGAACCACAAAATAACTGAAAATAAATTGTTGGGAAATTTAAAAGAACAAACATGGTCTTTGAGAAGAGATCTCTCCCCATTCTTACGTAGGGATGTTGGTGGGGAGATTTTTGTCATGTATTGATCACTTTTGCTGAAATTATTTTCTCTTTTTTAAAAAATAAAATTCCTTCCTACATGTGATGGCTCTCTGGGAAAGGGAAGGTGAATGGATACAGATAGAAATCTAGGCAATGGAAAAACAAAAAAATATATATATTATATTATATATATATATATATGTATATACACATACACACACACACACACACACACACACACACACACACACACACCCCAAAAAGCAGCATAGACAACAGTCAACACGGATATAGCATCAAGTCAGAAGAGCTGACACAGGAGAGAGCTGACACTTCCTGAGCTGTTCTTTTGCACTTAGGTGAACAGCAAGCTAGGTCAACTATTGAAGCCTTAGTCCCCTGGAACAATTAAATCTTTAGGATAATTTTATTAACTTTTAAGGAAAAACTAGCCTCATCTGCATGGCTGGATTTTATTCCTACATAGTCCCTTGGATTCTATGCTTTGCTTTTCTCCTGGCTCCTTTTTTTGCCACCAGGCATGCCCTCATTATTCAGCTTTTAAGCCTTACATATTATGACAGGTAGACATAGACACTATTTCTCCAGCCACCAGTCCAAGGTACTTCCCTGGAACCTGGGATCTGAACTTGATAGTACAGAGTAAAGGACTCCTCTACAATGTAGATGTGATCAATAGGCTCAGGTAGTCTTTCCTGGTCTGCAACCCTTCCACTCAATCAAGTATGGGAAGTCTAGGATCACCATCGTGATAGTGAGCTGAAAGCACATGGACTTAGAAGGCCTAGCTCCAAGTTGAAATGAACCCATCATAATGAAAATTAGTGGAATACTGGATCTATCTATGCCACAGTGCATAGTTGCGAATGGTAGGCCACAGGATTTACCTACAATCTGTGGGTTACAATCTGCAAGATGGGGATGAGCTGATGATAATAGTACCGATGTCACAGGGTTTTTGCAAGGATCAAATGAGACAAAATATATAAAACATTTTGTCATCCTTAAAGCATTTTATAAATTTCAGCTCTTATTATTGGAAGGTGAACTGTAGGATAATCTGAGCAACTTACAGTTTCCTTAGGTATCCCTGAAGGTAGTAGATATTGTTGACACAGGAATGTGAGAATGATGAGTAACAACTCTGGATAGAGGTGATAGCTGGCATGGAATGGAGGATTTTATTGAGATAAGGGATTGCTTTATAATAAAGTTCATCTGTGGGTGGGAAGATGAACTGGTAATGTTAGAGACAGGATATGTAGCACCAAGGATGCTGTTTCAGCATTCTATTGTCTGTTCACCGTTAGCCATAGTACTAGAACAATGGAGATTGAAAAGTGGATTTTTTGTCTGTAGCACATTGAATGATACTGACCAAAAATGGGAATGAAACCAAAGATCCTGGTCAAATGTAGATGTAATCTGGGTAGAAAGACTACATAAACACTTTATGAGAATTAGTCAGATATTTTTGGTGGTATGAGTGATCCATTATAGGGGAAGAAGTAAACCATGTTGGATAGTGATCCATACCTACCAGGATGGTTTTGTTTTCCTGAGATGATAGCAGATAAAATCTAGAATCTCAGTCATTCAGAAGCATATAATAAAGATTATACAGGACTCAAGGCTGACCTATGGAGTCCTACAATAGTCTAGAAAACATCTCTAGTTTGGGAGTGTCTCTTGTGACTGGCCATCTCCACTTTCAGCACATGGCATACTCCTTCTTCTCTTTTCTAAAAACATCCATGATCCATGTTTTCTTATCTTGACTGGTCAACCAATCCCAAAAATTTCCCTACTAGTGGCATCAGAGATGTAAAACCAACCAGACATACTGAGAATTAAATATCTTGACAAATGATGTGCAGTTGCCATGACCAGATCTTGTCCAACTAGATATAATGTCTTTAAGTGACCAATGTGATCAGACATGAACACAGTAGTATCCATTCCTTAGGGGCACATTCAGGTGTGACCAAGGGACAATGAGTCCATTAGCTTTCAATAACCTTTCATGTGTAAGGTCTTCATTTGCTTGAAATGTGACAAACTGGGTTGGACCCTCCAAGGTATATCAAAATTGTTGCCAGACGGATAGTTCTAGTACATCCAGTGAGAGCTGAGTAATCAAGGCCACTAAGATAATATATGTAAAGTGCTTTGCAAGCCTTATAGAAGTATAAGAATGTAAAAAGTGAGCTGCAATGTCATGCAGTTCTCAGAATCCAATAGCACCTGCTGCAGTAGTGATACCAGTTCATCTGCTCTCCGGTTACAGTTGTCTGCAATATAAACAATGGAAAAATCAAACTAAGGAAGCATGCCTTGGTCTATACCAGTTGCTCAGAGTTCCTGCAGGAATGCTTCAAATTGACTAGTCTGAGCTAGCTACACATCAGGTTTTGCTCAATGAAGTCAATGGCACAGTGAGCAGTCAGTTCTGTCAGCTATGAAGATCACAAAAGCCAACTTGGCTAATTCAGCCTGGAAAGACCTCAGAGCCTGTAAATCTAGGCCTCCAAAAACAGAGTCACCTGGGCCAACTGAAAAGGTCTACTCTCCATCTCCACTGCCAAGGCCACTCCCACCACCTAATTAGGTTCTCTATAGCTGTGGCCTTTGGGTATGTGTGACTAGGGATGAGAATTCACTATCAGTTCCGGTGGAACAAAGACATTAATACAGAGGCATGGGTCAAAAGTGGCAGAGATGAGCACAGGCTCAATGCTCAAAGTAATATTTGTCAGTCTGTCCAAAGAAAGTCTGATCATGGAGTGGATAACAAGTACATCAGAGAAGGGCTTAAGCTAAGCCTAAGCCCAGTTGCAAAGTCTCAAGTCAATGACAAGAAGATTAGGGAACCAGGACCAACAGATGAAATATATAGAAAGCCTGGACAAAATAAACTCATAAATTTTCCTTATTCTAAACAAAAACTTGCTTCTCTGCAGCTTTATTGAATCACAGTGTTTCAGAACTGGAAGGGTCCTCACAGTCAATCTAGTCGAATTCCTACCTGAAAGAAAAAAATACTCTACAACATTGTTGAGAGCAGATCAACCAGCCTTTATTTGGAAATGCCCAGTGAGAGGAAATCCACCACCTCCTAAAATAGTCAGCTCTGCTTTTATGCACTGACAAATGTTAAGTAATGTTTCCTTACATCAAGTCTAAATTTGCTTCTTTGTAATTTTTTTAAAAAACATTTTTAAAAAGTTCTGCCCTGGGACTAATAAGAACTGTTGATGTTGAAATTCTCTTCTATGTGACAGCCACTTGAAAACAGCTTTCATGTCCCCTGTTCAGGTATATGCTGGAGTCAGGTTGTACCAGTTGGTGAGAGTTGATTGTTAAATGTTCAGGGTATTTACACCCCCAGAAACTGGCAAGCCTACAAATTGGGGTTTGATTTATTGTTTTGTTAATTTCTAGAATCAAGAAAGTGATGGAGAAAAAAGCAGTTCAGCAAAACTAATCAACACAAAACATCACCTAAAACTGACACTATATGTAATGTTCTACACCCACAACTCCCAGTCTTTGCAAAGAAGAGAAGTAAGGGCATTTTTACCTTTCTTCTTCAGACTGAGATTGGGCATTATAATTACACAGAATTTGGTTTCATTTTTATTGTCTGTTGTATAGTATAGTGAATTAATAATGTGAACTAATGTTATTAATTCACTATATATTATTTTTCTGGTTCCTACTTTATTTTGCATCAATTCATATGCTTCTCTGTATTCCTAATATTCATTATTTCCTAAGGCATAGTAATATTACATTATATTCCTATACCACAATTCATTTAATTTATGTGCATCCACAATTTATGTACATCTATTTTGTCTCCGGGTCTTTGCTACTATGAAAAGTAATGCTGTAAAAATTTTGGTGTATATGGAATTTTTCTATCTTTGACTTCCATAAAATATAGTAGTGGGATATCCACATCATATTCTAACTTTGCTTTCCAAAATAGTTGAACCAATTCACATCTAACTACTAACAGTGTACCATTGCACATATCTTTCTATAGCCCCTCAAATATTAGCCATTCCCATATTTATTCATTAAGGTCAATTTGTTTGGCGCAATATAAAACCTCAGAGTTCTTTTAACTTGCATATCTCTTGTAGGCAGTGATTTGAAGCAGTCTTACATAGGATTTAAAAATTTTACAATTCTTTTAAGAATTATTTGTTCATGTCTATTAACCATTTATCCATCCATTGGAGAATAATTCCTGGTCTTAAATATTTATGATGGTTCCCTACATATCTTAAATATCAGACACTTATCAAAGATATTCAATACAAAGATTATTTTTTTTCTCCAGCTAATATTTTTCTTTCTTATTCTGGTTGTACTAATTGTATATATGTAAAAGTTTTCATCTAACTGTCAAAAAAAATCAATTCTATCTTTTGTGGCTGCATCTGATATCCATTGCTTTGTTAAGAACTTTTTTTCTTTACTGTTTCTCTTCTGATTTTTTTAAATTGAGTAACATTTAATAATTAAGTCACGCATCCATTTTGAGTTTATTGTGTTAGATGATATAAGATGATGACTAAAAATATTTTCATCAGACTGAAGCAATACATGCTATCGTTCTGTTTCATGTTTGGTTTTGCTTCTTTTTTCCCAGTGTTCACTCATTGGTTACAACCCTTCTGTACAACCAGACTATTGCACAGTGTGAAAGTATTTGCAGATCCTACACATGATAACATGCCACCATGAGCGGGAGGGGAGAAGGGAGGGGAGAAAAATCTGAAACTCAACGGATTGTGGAACTGAAAAGCAAATAAACAAGTCATTGAGAGAAAAAAAGAAAAGAAAAGAAAACACACACACACACACAAATATTTCCTTCAAACTTTTGATTTCCCCAATGATTCTTGTCAAGTAGGAAATTCCTCCCCAAGTAATTTATATTCTCAGTTTTATCAAATACTCCCCCATATTTTTTGAAGGAATAGCTGTGAAGTTGAGTTTTTTGAACCAAAGTATAGAACTTTACCTTTAGCCCCATTAAATTTCATCTTATTAGACTCAGCTAATTTATTCTAGATATTTTTAGTCCTTTTTTAACCTTGAATCTATTCCAGTTGTCATCCAATAAGTTAGATGACCATCCCAACTTTTATCATTTATGAATTTGATAAACATAACATCCTGGCCTTTATCCAACTCATTGACAAAAATATGGAACAGCCTCAAGATCAGGTACATATACCCTTGTGGCACTCTACTAGAAACATCTTTCCACCTTGACATCAAAGCCTCAATAACTCTTTTGTTTGGTTTTAAATTTGTTAGAAGTCACCTACTAGGATTATAATGTAGCTCACACCTCTCCAAATCCCAAAGGATTTCATTGAAGACTTTGTCAGACATCTTAACTAAAATCCAGATATGCTGTGTCTGCTGTATTCCTCAAATCTGTCTCTGAATACCTTTTCAACACGTCCCTGGAGCACCTCTAGGGTGTTAGAGACCTTTATAATTCTGTGAATCTGAAGAATTGCTTATCGATCTCTTTAAGAACTATTTCATTGTGCTTTCCTTAAAGATCAGCTGTTAAGCAAACCTAACAAATCGATGAGGATAGGGACTGGACCTGTGATTTCATTGGCATAGGGAGCATCTACTGAGGAACTTTCTCTGTCAATGCAGGTTAGCACCTTCTATGCCACATAGTTAAAGTACTGCTTAGAGCTTTGAGGTTTAAGTGACCCATCCAGGGTCACCTAGTCATTGTGTATCAGAGGCAGAACCTGAACCCAGGTCTTCTTGACTATCAGACCAACTCTCTGACAGAAGTGATTATTTTTCTATTGTATCAATAACCAATTATTAAATTAGGTTTATCATTTTTCCATTGTTTCCTCTTTCAGGGACCATTCTTTGTAGGTCATTCAGCCAATTTTGAAAGGACAAGGGAGATTGGTCTAATCCATGAGGTATATGCTGCAAGATCTTGGGCAGACTCCACTCAGTTAGAAAACCTTACTTTTGTTTATAGCATAAGCAGAATCTAACCTAACTGCATTCTATCCCTAATGCATTGAGCCCATGACCTCATACCCCTCCATTGTAAGCTAGGAGAATTCAACTCATGAAAAAGAAAATCAACTAGAGTGGTCTAGATAGAGATGGATTTTTTTTTGTCCAGATTGCTGCAGGCAGCTGAGTCTCACGATCAAGTCACATTTTCAGTGGGAGACACTGAAAACTTTTAACCCACCTCCTAATTAATCTGCCCACCCCTTTTGATTGCAACTGTCAAGGGAACCCCTTTTTCCAAAGGTATTTAAGCATTCAGTGATCTCTGTGTGGGATCTTTGGTTGTCAAGAGAGACCAATGATCATCAATCTATTGATTATTAGTTAGTCTAATTAATAAATTATTAATTTTCCAGCAACTCTGTCTCTTGGGATTTTCATTTGTCACATCACTATCCACAGTACAACTGGGTTTTTTTTTTGCTTTTTTTTTTTTGGAGGGGGAAGGCAGAGCAATGGGGGTTAAGTAACTTGCCCAAGGTCACATGGCTAGTAAGTGTTAAGTGTCTGAGGTCAGATTTGAACTCAGATTCTCCTGACTCCAGGGCTGGTATTCTATTCACTGTGCCATCTAGCCATCCCCCACGGTACAATTATTGCCTCTCTTACAATTAACTTCTACTATAAAATTTTCCCTGAGTTCAGAGCTAAATCCATCATAATCCCATTTTCTCTAGAATACTCAGAAATAGTCTCTTGCTTCAGAACATTGCAAAAATAGTGTAATAGTTTATTTTCTATGCTACAATGATAACAGTTACATTTAATCATAATTTAAATGTATTGTTTATAATTGCTTGTTATTAATTACTGCTTATGTCACCTCCTTATATTTATTAACTTAGAAAATCATCATTCCCACAGGTTTTTTTTCCTTCTGACCACTGAAATAAAACTCTATCTATATTTCATAGAATCTTAGAATCAAAAGAAATCTTAAAAGATATCTAGGCTTTTCTTCTACCTGGTCTATGAATACCCTTCATGAAAATTCTGACAATTGGTCATTCAACTTCTGCTTATATATTTCTAATGACAGAATAAGCAACACATTCCATTTGAAAGATGTAGCACCAAATTAAAACAACTCTGAAGTACCTCACACCTATCAGATTGGCTAAATGACAGAAAAGGAAAATGACAAATATTAAAGAAGATGTGGGAAAATTGAGACACTGATGCATCGTTGGTGGAGTTGTGAACTGATTCAACCATTCTTAGTACAGTTTGGAACTATGCTCAAAGGGCTATAAAACCATGCATTCCCATTGACCCAGCAATACCAACTAGTAGGTCTGCATCCCGAAGAGATTTTTTTTAAAAAGGAAAAGGACCTACATGTACAAAATATTTATAGCAACTCTTTTCTGGTGGCAAAGAATTGGAAATTAAGGGGATGCCCCTCAATTGGAGAATAACTGAACAAGTTGTGGTATATAATTGTTATGGAATACTATTGTGTGATAAGAAATGACAAGCAAAGTGCTCTCAGAAAAACCTGGAAAGACTTAGATGAACTGGTGCAAAGTAAAATGAACAGAACCAGAGACCATTGTACACAGTAAGAGCAATATTGTTTGTTTAGTGACCAACTGTGAATGACTTAGCTGTTCTCAGAAATAAAACAATCCAAGACAATCCTGAAGGTCTTACTAACAAAAATGTTATCCACCCTCAGAGAAATAACTGATAGAGTCTGAATGCTGATCAAAGCATGCTTAAAAATTTTTTCTTTAATTTTCCTGTGTGTTTTTTTGGGGGGAGTGGGTTGTGTTTTTTTCATGTGACTAATATGGAAATATATTTTGCATGACTGCACATATATAACCTATATCAAATTGCTCAATGATGGGGGTGAGGAGGGAGGGAGAGAATTTGGAATTCAAAATTTTAAAAAAATTTTAAAATGTTAAAAATTGTTTTTACATGTAGTTAGGTGGAAAATAAAATGCTAAGTAATTTAAATAAAACAAGATATAGCACCCTTATTTTTTTATACGTAGTAAACTCTTAATAAATACATTTTCATTGATTGATTGGTTGATTGATTCCTTTCAATGCTCAAATATTTCACTCTCTGACATGATACCTTTCTTTATCCCCCCAAGTTTTAGTGGTTTCCTTCCCACATACACCCAAAATTAATTTGTATCTAGTTTTGGATATTTTGTATTGATGTATGAGTTCCCCCCACACACAGTAAAATAAAAGCTCCTTGAGGTCAGTTTCATTTTTATCTATGTATCTCTAACACTTGGTAGCATATAGTGATCAATTAATGAATCTAGTTGAGTCAAAATGATCAGTTCTGATTGTGAGGAAGTTCTTCCTTCTGCTCATCTGAACCCTGCCACCCTGTAACTCTAAGCTGCTGCTTCTCACTCGGCCTTCTGGAGACATAAAACTAATTCTTCCACATGACTCCCCTTCATATATTTTTATATGAAGATCTAAAGACATAAACCAAAATATTGTAATTCTGAGAAGTGAACTCCTTGGATGCCACACCATTCAGTTCTGTTTGTGGTCCTGCCCTGCTGCATCTCTGAGTTATGATATAAATTGTGCAGGAAGTGTAATTTCTGTTGGAAGGGTCCCAAACATGCCTGGGTTCACCAGGCTGGCCAAAGAAAAGGCACCTTTCTACTCTGAGTGGTCAATTTCAAACCTTGCAAATATTCAGAGACATAAATTTGCAGACACCAAAATCTGTCCTTACTGAGCCCTCTTCATTTGGCAATGGAGAACCAGACTGATTACTTTAAGACAAATGGTAAGGCTTTCCATTACATCAGCGGCTGATTGGGTCGGTGATTAATGAAATTAATTAAAAGTTAAAAGAGAGTAAATGCTAGTGGCTCCATTCCAGTGTCATTCAATCCCTGATGCTACCAATGGCCTTGATTTTATCCCTGCAACTTTGCTCTTTATTTTTCTCAGATTCATGTTTTCAGCTAATGTTTAACCTCATCTAGTATCTATCCTTCCCTCTACTATTGCTTTGGTTCTAGTGATTCTTCAACTTTCTAAAGTAATGGAGGTGGGGGAAGGGGAAATAATTGTCCCCCACAATCTGGGTTAAATGAGATCACTTGGTTATCCTCCATCTTTCTTACATGCTTCTCCGTAGCTGGGGAATAATGGTGCCTTTCTTTCACTTACCATGCCAACCTCAATCAAGTATTTCAGGTAGAATAGGCTAGTGATGGGTAGCAATGATAGCTAATTAAAGAGAACTCACCAGGCCTGCCAATAATGTCTTTAAACCAGAGTATTTTCACTTTTGCTGCTTCTTAATCATTAAAATCTAAAATGCTCTTGTTAACTGTCTTATACCAGTTTGATAGAGGCAGGTGACCCCAGAGTATGGGCTGCTTTGATTCCCTCTGAACAGGAGGCACAGATGTGCTCAAGTTAGATGATCCAATCGGCCACAGGTCCTATTGTAATTTTTGGCCAACACTTTTGGGCCCAGCTGGGCTGACATTTTAATTTCTGCCTCTTTTGTGACTTCCATTATCCTGGGGGCCAAGGTAGAAACGTGTCTGGAATCACAATTTCTGGAATTTTAGTAGAAGACTGGTACTGGGCCAGAACCATTCAATGTTTGGGATGGATTGCTTGGAATTTCTCCAAATGTATGGCTTGTCCATTTCTACTTAGTGGCCAGACCTGAGCCTAGAAGAGACTGTTCAAGATAAAACTGTCTGCTTGTTGTAATTCAGCTGGCCAAGGGGGAGTATTGAGGCCAGCAAATTATAGAACCATTGAAGCTAAGAGCTGAAAGGAAACTAAAGGACCCTTCTCCCACCCCCGCCTCCAAGCTCATGTTTCCCAGCATGAATTAGAAAATAGAGCTCAAGGTATTATGAAGGTTAATGAAGATTTAGGAGACAGAGAGACACTATATAAAACAAAGTCTGATTATAATGAAAAATCATGGCTGGGTAAAAGAGAGCATTAGCCTTTTACAAAAACTTTTCCCAACAGCATGGGAAAATAAAAAAAAAATACATCTTAAATATCTGAGTTCCATTTGAAGACATGAGAGGGAAGTTCCATTCTGGGTTTGGTTGGTTTGTTTGTTTTATCAGAACCACTAGCTGCTTTAGGGAAATGTGGGACCCTTTTTGAATTGCATATTTCATTCTGTTAAAAATGCTTGGTGGAGGGGAAAAGGGAAAATAAATTCTTGTTACTTAAAAAAAGAAAATATTTAGGCACTTTATTCATTTACTTTTTGCTTTTTGGAGGGCAGTTGGGAGTAAGTGACTTGCCCAAAATCACACAGCTAGTAAGTGTGTCAAGTGTCTGAGGCCAGACTTGAACTCAGATCCTCCTGACTCCAGGGCCAGTGCTCTATTCACTGTACCACCTAGCCACCCCATGGGCACTTTAAAATAAAGAAAGAGGTTCAGTTGCTTGGGAGGGAGTTACTAGAGGTCTTCAGGTAGAGGCTGGGACATCAACTTGTCCCAGATGTGTGTGGTAGAAGTCACCCCTGCTAGTGTAGCTTAGACCAGATCATCTCTGAAGGCCCTTCCAACCCTAAGAGTCTTTTTGTGAGTAATTTCTCCCTCTTCTGAAATTTTCTAAGAGTTATTGATTGTACCAGTCATTTTGCCACATACATATGAAAACATCAAACACTAGCTCTGGAAGGGACCACATACAAGGCTATATTGCTGACTTATTGTTGTTGACTAAGTCCTGTAGACTGTAGCCTCCTTGAGAGACTGTACTGCTAAGGCACAGCTCAGTGACCTGTACACAAGAGACTCTCAATAAATGTTTGTTCATGGTTATTAAGGAAAGGTGAGATAACACTTTGCTTTACCTTGCCTGGTTTCTCATTTTTAAAATGCTTGTCCCTATCTACCCTTGGTACATTGTTTAATATCCATCGAGCTTCCCACGTGTTTTTTTTTTTAGTGCTATTCTGTAAGATGCATTAGCTGTTCTCTGGAAGCTCATATGAATTGAAAGTAATATGATGAAATAAAAGAATTATTCTTTAAAAAAACTTCATGTGTCTTAAATGATGAGTTTACTTAGAAATGTATCCTTTTTTAAAATCACCAATATTCTCCCATTGTCTATAGTTTAAAATCCTGGAACATTATTCAAATCATGGAAATTGCCGGTGGCCCAAAGGGCATTGGAGATATATGTGGTGGGCATGAGTAGGCTCTATTTCCAAAGGTAACTTGAATGAAAGAAGTCACATAAAAGCAGATTGTTTACAAAAGTGGTTCTGGTACCTGGGACAAGCACCGGAAAACACTGTAAACAGTTTGGTGGTGGGAAAGTCCCATGAGATGAGTACACCTTAGGTGGGACATTAAGGCCCTACTGGGACCACTGCTGCTGCTGCTCCTGCAGGAGGGAATAGTTTGGGGAAGATCAATGTCAAAGCTGGAAGAGGGTGAGGGAATGAGAGGAGGAATACCATCTGGTAGCTGACTTTCATAACTTATTCTTGCTAGCTAGGCACTAAGGTCAGTGGTTTCTACTTGCTGAAGTAGTATAAATGTTGTCAGGTCCTTCTAAATTTTGGTGTCCTGAGAAGAAACTCTATCACTCTACCTTAGCAACAGCTCTGCATTAAAAGTCATCCTTAAGGGAGCGTGCACAATCAGAAATATAGCAGAGTATCAGGCATATCATACATGGTTAATATATGGTTGTTGATTGATTGGTTGATTAGTTATTCTAGAGGAACAAGGGAAAACAGAAAGATAACCCAAATGCTACATGGGTTAAATGACCTATAAGGTTTCCCATGCATTTAATTCCCATGCAATTTAAATTCTCTCTGGGGCATTTCCGGAAGAATACAGACAAGGATCATTTAGGATGAAAAGGCATGCATAGATTGCACCGAGGACATACATCAATGAGATCATGGATTCATCATAGTATCTTTTGCCTTCTCTCCATTCACACAGTTATCACCTCTTGCTCAGGACTATTACTAACTCAGGAGATTCCTTCTGGATCTCTCTGCCTCTTAATTCTCTCTCTCTTTTAGGACATCCTCCACATAACTGTCAGAATGATATTACTAAAGCATAGGTCTGACCATATCACTCCCCAGCTCCATAAACCTCAATGATTCCTCTTATTTCAGCTAAACAAACTCCTCTGTCCATTATAAACTGACCCCAATCTACCCTTCCAGTTTTATTATATACCGTCCCCCTTCATACATTGTGATTTAGCCAAACTGTTCTTCTTCCTCTTCCTCAGCCATAAAGATGGTTGAATCTCATTTTTTGAAATCTGTAGTTCCCAGTGTCTAGAATGCAATCTCTCCTCGCCTCTGATTCTTAGAACACCCAATTTCCTTCATGATTCCATCTCCTGCTTTTTGGGATTCGCCTGATGCATAATCAGTTTTGTTCTGGCATCTCATTTTTATTCTGTGTATGTCATTGTTTTTTTATGTTTCTTGTAAATGACAGATTGTGAGGCTTTGTTTTCTCATCCAAACTGTCACTTTAAGTTTTGTTGAATTGTTTAATCCATTCATATTTAAAATTATTAGAGTTAGGTTTATATTTTCCTCCATTTGTGTTTAGTAATTTTTCTCTGATTAATTTTCCATAATCAACTTTAATGCAATGCTGTTCTCACAAGCTTTTTTTCCTCCTCACTCTCAAAATGGACTATTTGTAAACCTTTTCCCTAGCTTCAAGGTTTTGCTTGAATTACTGATTCCTTTTTCTTTTGTCCATTTTTTGAAGTTATATAATTCTTCCCTTCTTTTTTCCCTTTCAATTAAGTGGTTAATTTTTTAAACTCCCCTTTTCTCCACTCCTCCAACTTCTTTTGTTTCTTGGGTGTTTTTTTTTTCATTTTATACACCTTTTTCTAAAAGGGTTTCCTTACCTTGTTCTCTTAATTAATTTTTTTCCCTGTCTGTTCTAAACTTTTATTCTTTAATTCATGGTCTTTATAATTTATTCTTTTTTTAGTCTCTTTGTGTTTTTCATAGAATTAAAGCTTCTACAATACCACATCTGAATTCCCTCTTCTAACCAAATTCTATGCTACTGTCTTGTAGATCTTTCCCCCTCATCCCTTTTTTCTGTTGTGACTACTCTTAGAAATATCCATTTCTGAGGGAAGTAAAGAAACTGTAGGCTATCTACTTCATGGTAGAAATTTCCTGTGTCCCAAATGATTTGATTCCAGTTCTACTCTTTGCCCTCCCCACGGTTATTTTCTTTTCATTTGTCAGAACATTTCTTCCCAGTATTCGTGCTTTCCTACCCTTCTGGATGCCAATTGTCACCAGAAGCTCTGATTTCCCTTCTCCTCAGGGAAGAGATTGTCTATGGAGGAACAATACTATCTTAGACTAAGTGGTCTCCCTACACACCAAATCCCTGAACGTTAGAGCCATTTTAATGCCCCCATCCCCCATTTCATGTTCACATATATATATCCATATACACGCACATGTACATATACATGCATGTACACATATGTGTAAGTACACACACACATATATCTATACACATGTATCTCCTCTGTGGTGTATTCTTTGGTGAGATTCCCTCTCTACACGGAGTAGAGATTTACCCTTTTCTTTCTCCCTGTTTAAATCCCTCCCTTTCTCTCCTCTCATTCTTCTATTGCCTTCTTTCTTGCTGAGACACAATAAGAGTTACCTTCCCTTTGGTTTTTTATCATGGACTTGACAAAATATTCCCCTTTATCCTCCCCTCCCCCTCTCCTTTTAGGCATCCTCCCATTCTGCAATTTAGACCCACAAAGTGCATTGATTCACCTATAGGGGTTGTTGCAGGGTTTACTCCATGATTTTCAGGTCTGCTCCTCTACCAGTATTAACTCTTTTAGTCCTTAAAATTCCATGTTTATCTTTGCCACCTTCTGTACTCTTAGAAAGAAATCTTCCAATGGTCTCTTTATTGTGATTTTCTTTCTCTTGCAATACTCATTTAGATGTGCTTGCAGTCTCTCAGATGACTTGGTATTCATCCTCCTTAATGATTTGTCTGCTCTTGTGCTCTAGGCTGGGTTTTTGTTTTGTATTTTAATGGTCTTTAGATATGGAGAAATTTATTAACGTATACTTTCTTTGATAAATGAGTATCCTTGTGTTTCTATTGTTTGAGGTGTTTGGAAATTAAAGAATATGTTCTTCCTGATTTTCTGGGATTTGGCTGGGGTAGGTGGATTCTATGAATGTTTTCATGCTTCTTTTTTATTAGACATCCAACTTTTTTCTTTGATAATTAGACTAAGGTTTGTAGGGTCATTTTGGTTGTATCTTGGGTTCCTTTGCTCGTCAGAATGTGTTATTTCATTTCATTCTACATTTTCTGGTGGGCGTAGAGTAATCTTGAGTTATTCAAATTGTCTTTATATTTGAAGGTCTTTTTCCTGGTTGTTTTCAAAGTTTATTTTTTGTCAATAGAACTGCTCAAGTTAACCACTTAAATTTTGGATTAAATTGGAATCTAAAGCATGGAGTTTTTTTGTTTTCTTGGTTTTTTTTTTTCCTTTCTGTAGGCAATCTGTAGATATGTTTTGCTTTCTGTATTCAGAATTCTGTGAAGTTTTCTTATATTATTTCTTACACTATGGTGTCCAGTTTTGTTTTATTTTTTTACTTGTCACGTTCTTCTGGGAGGCACATGATCCTTAATATGTCTCTATACACCCTAACTTTGAGAACAATGTATTCTGTTTGTATAGAGAATATCTTCTATTAACGTTATTGCTTTTTACTTTTCTTCTTCCAGATTGTCCTTCTTTTCAGCATATTTGTATTCCAATGTGTTGTCATTTCCTTTACTTCTTTGGAGAGACCTACCATCATGGATTCACATTTTTAAATTCTGTTCATTATTTCAACTTTGCAGATTATTAATTCTGCCCTTTGTTTCTCATCTAACTTCTCTCAAAATCATGATTTTTCTCTGGAACCATTCTGGAATATCCTTCTGTGGTTCCTTGCTCTCCTTGGAACCTCCAGGGCTCTGTGTTTCATCAAATGTTGATTCAATTTTCTTTCTCTTCCAATACTCATTTAGATGTGCTTGCAGTCTCTCAAATGACTTGGTATTCATCCTCCTTAATGATTTGTCTGCTCTTGTGCTCCAGATTTTTGGATTAATTTTCTTCCTCCTGAGATCTTTTTTGGCTTCAGTCTCTCTCCCCCCACCCTTTTATTTCCCTATCCTATCATTTAATTTCTCAGTCCTTCTCCATTGATGATGGGTTTTACCCCCAGGGCTGGACCTCAAAGCTATCTTAGTGGCTTCCAAACTTTGCCCCAAGTAGTTTCTAATGGGATAGATTTGGTCCCATCTGTATTCCAATTCCCTCAGACCTGGTGCAGCTTTACACTGGTCCCTCGTCCCGGATTCCTCTCCATTTTTGCTCTCTAGCTCGACTAGGTCTGAATCTGCTGATTTTTACAAGCTTTGGGGAGGGTGGAGTGGGTGTTCTGGGAAGAGTTTCTCCAGCTTTGGGATTCCTTAACCTAGGGGTCTGCCCCAAGGCAAAAGGAGAATATGATCTTCACTTCCCCACTCCCCACATACTTTTCCTTCCCTTGACTGTGACTGAGCAGAACTGAGGTCTGCTACTTGTTGCAACAGGATGCTGGGGGAAGAGAAGAGCTTGTGTGTGCTGGCAGAGACCTGAAGAAGGAGGTAAATTCTTGCATGGATCCCAGAATACAAGCCAGTACATGAGTTTGTGCACCTGTGGGAGAGTGGAAACTTGTAGGAGAAAGGTATTAAGTGAGCACAGTAGGGATTAACCCTCCCACTGTTAATTCATAAGGCTCTTACCCTGTTGGCCTTTCTTATCCAGTGGGAGCAGTTCTAAGTTCTCTACCTCTAGTACATAATTTGTCTTTGGGGTTTTTTGCGGGGAGAGGAGGTGTGGGTTTGGTTTTTTTTTTAAGTGAAGTAGATACTACACAAAAGCCTACTCCTCCATCTTGTTGGTTACATGCCTCAATGGGGCCCTAGTTTATTTCAGAGTTTAGTTTAAGTACATCTTCTACTGGAAACCTTTCCTACAAGCGACCAGCACCTTGATCCATTACCTTGTATTTATTTTGCATATATTTAGAGTAGATAGAGAGCTAGTCTCAGAGTCAATAAGACCTGGGTCCAAGACCTGCTGCAGATGAACAGTCTAACAAGCAGTTTTCTGTTAGTTAAGCCCTTATTACTAGCCCCCTTAGTTTTGCAAAGCAGTCTTCTGTTTGATAAGCCCTTGTTACTGGCCCCCTTAGTTTCGCAATCTAGCATACCTTGCCGTTTATCTAA
>CM053588.1:130234015-130288726 GCA_028646515.1 Pseudochirops corinnae | reverse complement strand
ATAAATAATTGCAAACCCTTTGACCCAGTAATACCACTTCTGGGGTTGTATCCCAAAGAGATCATAGAAGTGGGAGGAAGACCCATATGTACAAAAATATTTATTGCAGCTCTCTTTGTGGTGGCAAAAAACTGGAAATTAAGGGGATGCCCATCAATTGGGGAATGGATAAACAAGTTGTAGTATATGAATGTAATGGAATACTATTGTGCTATAAGAAATGGGGAGGAGATGGTCTTCATATTCACCTGGAGAGCCTTACACAAACTGATGCTAAGTGAGAAGAGCAGAACCAGGAAAAACTTGTACACAATCACAGACACATCGTATGTGTGACGACCAGCTTTGATAAACTGGACTCTTCTCAGCAATGCACAGTCAAAAGACAATTCTACAAGCCTCAGGATGGAAGAAGATATCTACATTCAGAGAAAGATCTAGAAAGACCAGAGTTTTAAATGGAGACTGAAGCAATCTACATACTATTGTTCTTTTTCATGTTTGGTTTTCTTTCTTTTTTCCCATTGTTCACTCCATCTGTTACAACCCTTCTATACAACCAGACTACTATACAATATTGAAAGTATTTGCAGATCCTATACCTGATTGCACACCACCATGGGGAGGGGGGGAAGGGGGGAAAGGGAGAAGAGAAAATTTGAAACTCAAGGGATTGTGGAACTGAATCTTGTAAACTAAAGGTAAATAAACAAGTCAATGAAAAAAAAAAGAATTCCACTTAAAAAAAAGAAAATAAATGAAAAGATAATAAAAATACCTAGATGTCCTCAATAAATTCAAGTCATGGAGCAGGGATTACATCCCAGTACTAAAGGAAGCAGCAGATGTGCCTTTGGATCTTTCTAAGATACAGGACAAGAGAAAGGCAACATATCCCCCAAAGGAGGAAAGAATAAAGTCTCCAAGCAATAGACCAGTGAACTTACATCAGTTCTTGGCAAAATTCAGATTGGAATGGTTTATAAGCATTTAAAAAATAAAACAGTGATTCCCTTGGAGACAGCATAGCTTCATCAAGGACAGGTGATGCCAAACAAACCATATTGTCTTTGTTGATAGGATTACTAGATCAGGAGAATATTATAGCAATGCATAGAAGACTTCAGAAAAGCACTGGAAGAACTGCTTTTTTTGTGGATATGATGAAGAGATGTGGAGTAGTAAGTGCTAACAGTTAGGCATATAGAGAGTTATTTGAATGAAAGGACACAAAGAGCGTTCATTAATAAGTGGATGTCAACTTGGAAATGGAGTTTCTCCTAAAGTAAGTACTTCAGGATTCTGTCCTTGGGTCTGTCTTGCTTAATATTTTTTTTTTACCAGTGATTTAGATGAAGGCATACTTGGTACTATTATCAAACTTAACGTCATAAAACCATAGATTTGGTTGGGAGGGACTTTAGAGGCAATCTAATCCAACCCCCTAATTTTACAGATGAGGAAATAGAGGCCCACAAATTTGCCCATGGTCACACAGGCTGAAGTGAGATTGAAAGTCAGGTTCTCTGATTCCAAATTCAGTGCTAGCTAAAATATTAGATGATAGCTTAAGGACCCACTAACACTTTGATAGGCTAGAAAACAGAGCCAAATGCTTCCTTATCCTCTGTACTCCTGCCTTCTTAACTCTCTTCTCAGTGTAAATGCCTCAGAAACTTCTCCACCCTGGAAATTCACTCTAGTCCTGGACTTCACACATTAAAAAAGAGTGATGCTCCCCTGTGGCCCCTCCTTCTAATTAGCTGATTCCTCCTAGAGCCTCTATTTTAAGGAAAATGCCCGGCCACCCATGTCTTCAGTTTTCTCCAGGTTGCAATTCCTGACTCTACTCCTAGACTTTCTTTTCAATGCCCCAGTATCTGGTGCCTTTTATCATCACCACCCCCATTTCAAGCTTTTTGGTTTTTTGATGTATTATTTTCCCTCATAAAATATAAGCTGCTTGAGGGCAAGTACTTTCTTTCTGCTTCTATTTGTAAGCACAGTACTTGGAAACAGAGTAAGCGACTAATAAATCCCTATTGACTTGACTTAAAATAATATGAAACTGAAGAGAAATCACATGATCATAGATTTAGAGCTAAAATAAGACCTTAGAGAATATCTAACACAACTTCCTCATTTTCTCTACTTAGAAAGTAAGGCTCAAACAGGTTAGAAGGTCTGCCAAAAGTTATAAGGCAAAATGGGTTGAAAAAAATCAATTTCATCTTGCATAAGCTGATGCAGATTGAAAAAATCACAACTGGGAAAACAGTGAATATAATGACTACAATAACATAAGCAAAGGCAGTACAAGACAAAAAAACAGAATTCACGGTAATTGCAGTGATAATTTTGGTTTGGGAGAACTGATGATGGAACACGTTTCCCTCCTCTCAGTAGAAAGGTGGAGGAATATGGGTGCAGAATGATGTAAACACTGCTAGACATGGTTGTTTTGGTGCAGGTTTTGCTTGGTTGTTTTTATTTGTTACGAGGGAGGTTGTTACAATCCTGTACCAAAAATACAAAGTCCTATTTGACAGAATTTCTTAAGCACCTATTATGTGCCAGGAAGGGAAGCTAGGTGGCCCAGTGGATAGAACACTGGGCTTGGAATCAGGAAGACTCATTTTCATAAGTTCAAATCCAGCCTCACTAACTATATGACCCTGGACAAGTCACTTAACCCTGTTTGCCTCAGATCCTCATGTATAAAAACAAATGAGCTGGAAAAGGTAATGGTAAACCACTCCAGTAACTTTGCCAAGAAAACCCTAAATGGAGTCATGAAGTGTTAGACATGACTGAAATGACCCAACAGCAACAACAATGTGCCAAGTATTATGCTAAACTCTAGAAATATAAAGAAAGACAAAATCAGTTCCAGTTCTCAAGGATCTCATAGTCTAATAGATATTACCATATGTAATATTATATAATATATTGTACATAATACTATATATAATCATATATCATAACTAATAATACCATATATATTATAAATGGAAAAAAAACCACAGCATTTCTTAATCACCTGCTATGTGCCAGGAAGAGACTTTACATCAAATGCAAAGTTCTTTGCAAATCTTAAAGCACTATGTAAATACCAGCTATGATGATGATGATGATGATGATGATGATGATGATGATGATGACGATGATGATGACTAGTCACCAGTTCATCTGAGAAAGATCTGTATTTTCTTGAACTATGAGCTCAAGTCAACAAAATTGGTAGCTGCAGAAGTCATTGCAACCCTTAACTGAAGCAGTGATAGTCTCACTGCACTCTCTCCTGATTGTACCACAGCTGAAGTATTGTGTTAAATTGTGGGCCTCACATTTTAGGAAGAATTTTAACAAGATGGAGCCCTTTCAAAAGCAAACAAAATATGGATAGCACTGGAGACCATACAATGGGATAAAGGTCAGTAGCAAGAATGGAGAATGTTTAGCTTGGAGAAGTGAAGACTTAGCAAGGGACAGGCTAGTGGTCTTGTGAAAGAGGGATTGGACCTGTTCTGCTTGACTCCAGAAGGCAGTTCTTTCCATGGATAGAAGTTACAGAGAGGCCAATTTAGGCTCAGTTTAAGTGACTTTCTAACCAGTAGAGCGCCCCAACTGAAATGTACTGCTTGGTAAATAATGAGCTCCCACTCACTAGAGGTCTTCCAGTGAAGGAGAAATGACTCTTTATTGGGATGTTATAGAGAGGATTTCTTCAAGTACTGGTTGGGTAAGAGGGCTTCTGTGGTTGCTTCAAATATGACATTCTATGACTCTACTTCTGCTCCTCCTTCCCTGACTGTAATGTTAATGGGATATAAGGTCTTTTCCCCTTCCCTCCCCCTCCTCCCCCCACTAATAGGTGTCAGGTGTAGTCCATTAAGGGAAGCTTCCTTAGGGGAGACTAGCTTGTAGGAAGGCTTTCACTCCTTTTGTTAATTTCTAATTAGGCACTGAGTCATGAGGGTTGTGAAGCCTTCTGGCTCTGAGAAGTATATAAATATACTCTGAGTTGCTATTTTACTTTGAGGGCTTGCTTATGAGAAGGATCTTGTGATTCCCTAGTCAAGATTCTGAGTGGTCTTATGTTCAGAGCGCCCTGACAGTTCAGATATAAAGGCTCTCTCAATCCAGGGATGCATGTAAAGGGTATAGCAATATTGCTTTGATTCAGTCAGTCAGACCCCTGTCCATTGGTCTTTATTTCTATGCTTGTGTTTTCTCTGAAGTTCAGGGTGCTGACTTGTCCCCTGAACTAGTGAATGTAATTTTTAAAAAGATTGTTGACCCCTTAAGCAGCCATCTTTCCTAGTTAAGCAGATCTAAGAACCTGTGCTAGCAGCTATCTTGGGTATGCCAGTGTGATTGCTACTACACCAATTTAACTCTTTCTGCCAACTATTGCCATTTACAACCTAGGGATTATTGTTGAACCTTCCCTCTCTTTTACATTCAATCATTTACAAGATCCTGTTAATCCTACCTCTCTTTCTCTCTCCCTTCCTTCCTTCCCTTTCTTCCTTCCCTTCCTTCTTTTCTTCCTTCCTTCTTAAAACCTTAAATGCAGTTCACTCTGAAGCTCATAGATTAGACCACAATAGGTTCCTGCCCAAGCTCCACTTAATGGCTCTATTTTGGGCCCTCCTGGCTTAAAGTAAATGTCAATAGTAACTGTTTCTCTTTAGAACAGCAACCCTGAGCATCTTCCCCTCCCAGCTTTAGTTTTTTCTTTTTTTCTAATTAAAGGGACCATCTCTTGATTCACTTCTTAAAGAGGTCTATTCACTGAATGGGTTTTATCTCAATCCACTTGAAAAGGCTTTAGTCTAAAAGGGCCAGTGTCTCCCATTGCATCCTGGGTCATCTCCAGTCATCCTGATGAATATCTGGTCACTGGATCCAGATGTCTCTGGAGGAGCCCTCCCTCCTTCAAATCAAAGTCAACTGCAAGTCTTGTCATCATTTCCCTGATGCCATGATTCTCTTCAAAAATGAAGGACAAACACAATCTCTGAAATCACTTTCACGATCATATCCTCTCTTTTTCTGCTACTACCACTTTAGGACAGACCTTCAATGACATCTGCTTGAACTATTAAGAAAGCTTTCCTGCAGGTTTTTCCACCTCAATTCTCTTCACTTTACAACCATTCTTAAGTCTGCTACTAGTTATATCAGTTCTATGCCCAGAAATCCTCAGTACCTCCATATTACCTCCTGAATCAGATTCAGACACCTTTAGGTGTCATTAAAGGCCTCCCACAATCTAGCTTTATCTCATAACACTTTCTTCCATGCGTTCAATGATCCAATCAGATCTGAAAACTCTACCCTTTGAATTCGCCATATGCTTTAAACCCCCAGTATCTCAACTTTTGTCTGGAATGCCCTCCCTCCCTATCTTTAAATTTTGAGATCCTACCTATGCTTTAAAACCTAACTCAAATGCCATTTTGTCCAAGAAGTCTTCTTTGGTCTTCTTCTCTTATAATGACCATCCTACTCAAACTTTATAGAAAACTTTGTTTTCTAAATCTCTGATGTACTCATTATGTGATCTTGTACATGATGGCTCTTTAGAGGCAGGTGGGTTGCATAGTGGGTCAAGTTAAGAAGACCTGAGTTCAAATATGGTCTCAGACACTTACTAGCTATATGACCCTGGGCAAGTCACTTAACATATTTTTGCCTCAGTTTTCCTGACCATAAAATAAGGATAATAATAGCATATACCTCTCAGGGATGTTGTAAGGATCAAATGAGATAATATTTATAAAATATTTAACTCAGTGCCTGGCCCACAGTAAGCCCTTAATAAATGCATGTTTCTTTCTTTCCTTCTATTTTGGGTTTATTTCTCCACTAGATTTCTTATTCCTTGAGGGCAGAAACTATGTCTTATTTAGACTCTGTATTTCATCCAGGGCCCAATATAGTACTTTGCCCTAATATAGAACAGTAGACCCTTAATAAATGTTTGTTGTTGAACCTGATGGAAGAGGTGCATGGCATCAGGGGCTGTGGTCAGCAGAAGTTGTTTTCACAGTGAACAGGGAAGGGAAACTAGACTTAAAGGAGCTGACTTATCAGCTCAAAACAACAATATCTCCAAGTCCTGAAAAGGTCTCTTTTTTTGCATGTGCTGACGATACTCAATATTTTTGGCAGATGAATTGCTTGTCTCATCTCTCAGGGAGGGCTTCGCCTGTAGAAAATATAAATATCCTGCAGTAGGGCAACCTGGTTTTCATAAACCCACTGGGAAATAAACACGCAGTTTTAGTTGATGACCAACGTGGACACAAATAAGCTTCTATAAACAGAAAAGGGAGGAAGGAAGGCACCAGACTTAAAAGTTCACTTTAGACTTTCTCCTCCTGGAATTTAGAATCTGTGTACTCAAAAAGCATTAATCTATTACAGCCAGGATTAATCTTAACAGAGGAAGAAAATGGCAAGAGCTTTATTCCCTATTCTCCAACAAAATTTGAGAAGCATTTCTTAAACATCTATTGCAAATACTTCTAACCAGACACTGTGTTAGGCATGGAGACCTCATAAAACAAAAGCCAGTACATTCCCTCAAGGAGCTTACATCCTTCTGGAACAGTGGTTCTCAACCTTCCTAATGCCATGACCCTTTAATACAGTTCTTCATGTTGTGGTGACCCCCAACAATAAAATTATTTTCATTGCTACTTCATAACTGTAATTTTGCTACTGTTATGAATCGTAATATAAATATCTGATATGCAGGATGTATTTTCATAGTTACAAATTGAACATAACCCATAGGTTGAGAACCACCTTTCTAGAAGAATAAGACACGTAAATAGATAAGGACAGACATGATTGTAGGAGAAGGGAGAGAACATTAACAACTTAGGGAAGAGAAGGAATATCAAGAAAGGCTTCTTATTGGAAGGATGGTATACGAGGTGACACTTGAAGGAAACTGGAGATTTTAGGAGGTAGAGGTGAGAAGGTTGTATGTTCCAGGGATAGGGAACATCCCCATTCAAAGGCACATGCAAGTGGGAGATAGAATGTATAGTTCAGGGAACTGCAAATAAGCCATTTTGGCTGGAACTCAGAACACTTAAAATTTGGTAATGTGAAATAAGCCTGAATATAGGTAAACTGGAGTCAAATTGTCAAGGTCTTTCCTGGCTAACAGAGGAGTTTCTCTTTTATCCTAGAGGCAAAAGGAAGTCACTGAAGAACCTTGGTGAGGAGGAGGAAAATGATCTCTATGTTTTAAGATTATTTTGGCTACTGTGTGAGGGATGTATTAAAGAACAGAGATTGAAAACCTGGAATCCAGTTAGAAGATCTTTGCCATAGTCTAGGTCAAAGAAGGTAAGGGACTGAACAAGGTTGGTGGCCATGAGAATGCAAAGAAAAGGGATGGTCTCATGGAGGTAAACTTGGCAGCTTAGAGTATATATGGGATGAGAGAGAAGAAACTAAGGATGATTCTGAGGTTTCAAACCTGTGTAACTGAAAGGATGATTTTTCACTCAACAGAGATAGTAAAATTTGATAGTGGGATGGTTAGGGGTAGTGGTGAAGATAATGAAATGTCTTGGAAATGTTGGCTTTCAGTGTCCATAAGATATTCAATTAGAGATAACTAATAGGCAGGTGATGTTGTGAAATGTAGAACTCAGAGAAAGATTGATACTGGATATATAAATTTGGGAATCATTTATATAGAGGTAATCATGGAACCCATTTACATTGATGAGTTTCAATATTCATTCATTCAACAAGCTTTTGTTAAGCACTTACCATGGGCAATGAACTGAGAGTAGAAAGAGAGAAGGGATTAGAAGGAGAGGAGAGGAGGAATGAGAGGAAAGGAGAGTTAAAGAGGAAAGGGGGTGAGAGGAGGAACAAGAACAGACCATTAGGCAACACTCATCTTCAGGAATCAGGATGTCAGTAAAGGGAACTGAGAAGGGGTACCTACAACAACATGGAGCAATAAGGTTCCATGAGTAGCCCTTTATAAACCTATAGTTATCTTCTTTTCATAGTTGTGTAATCCCCCTATGAGGAGGGATTGGAGGAACAGACAGGGAACACTCCCAACTATATATCCATGTTAAACAGAGATTGCCAAGGTTGTAGCTACATTGGGCATAGTCATCAGGAATTGTATAAAAGGAGGAAGAGAAATTTTTAACAGCATTTCTGAACCTTACTCTTAAACTGAAGGGATTTTTAATGTCTCTGGCTCCTCAGGTGGGAATTGCACAGAATCAAAGAATTGGAAAGAGCCTCTCAGGGGTCATCTAGTCCAGCCTGTACTCAAACAATTGTCTCCTCTATAACAAACTTCCTTTGGAATCAAGCCAAGCAAACACAACATTGAAATGATGGAGGCAGAATAGGATGAAGAGATTGCTAGAGACTGGGGAGGGTGCGGGAGAGGGGATGAGTTCAGAAAAAGCCCTTCTGTGTTCACAGGAACAACTAAGCAGGATTCTATTTGTCAAACATAGTTTACATCCTCGTTAGGTAGAAATTTGGGGCCCAATGGAAAGGTTGTGCCTGGGAATGCTTAGATGAGCAGGTAGCACCATTGTATTCCTTCTTTCTACCACTCTTATTCTCAGCCTCCAATATCACTTAAGTGAATAATTCGTAGTTTACTGGGGGAGAAGGTTATAAGACTCACTTATTTCCCTTATAATTTGGCAGCATAATTCATAGAAGACAATCAAGATGGCATTAGGAATTTTCATACCAGGTGCAAATTTGAGCAATGGGGGCAAAGAGAGACTCATAGTCTTGGGAGACCCCTTATCAGCCCCTCACTTCTCTTGAGGCTACTTAGTAGTTGCCTACCATTTCCCATGGACTGAGGAGCCATGGTAGTACATCTACACTGGAGGTGCTTGGTACTGGAAGGGTCTCTTGTGAGACCACTCCTCAACCTATTACTTATCTTTGGCCTTCTCTGAAACTTCTGGAAGGCCTCTGAAGTCCTTTCTTGGAATGGAGGGGAGTACGATCCAGAGAATTATATCTCCTTCCTGAAGAAGTGAGGTCCATGAAAGACCCTTTCTCCTTACATAGAAAGGTGTCCAAGAAACTGTACCTCTGCCCATCCTTTATTCCTGGGCTTCTTGGGAGTTTCACTGTCCCTTTGCCTCTAGCTGTATCTGCTCTAAAAGAACAGCAGTTTTCCAGCAATCACTCTTCCTCCCTTCTCCTTATCCTGGGACTGACCCGCCAGGAAACTGGAGTCTCCCTCCCTTCCTTTTCCTAAGGCAGAGGATTACTGCAGAAAGGAAGCACAACCACCACCCCATCATCTACCTCCTTCCCACTTCACTCTGCTCAACCACTCTGTTGTCACCCTGGGACAAAGCCCTGGAGGCCCGGTTCTGAAAAACAATCTTCTTTTGCTACTTTACAAAATAAGTGTGAAAATAATGCATAATAAGAAACTTCACTGGCTAACAGGCTGTGGGACCCTTTGAAAATCAAAGAATAGAATCTTTGCAAATGATTCCATGGAGACAAATAGAATTAAAATACAGATGAATTTTTACCTTCAGTGGAAGAAAAGTTATCATTTTTAGTGATTTATATGTACCTTATCTCAAAGAAAGTCAAGTGTCAAGAGTTACTCACCTCTAGCCAGAATGGAGCCACAACATGATCCATCAAATCATGCCTTGCCAGGTTAGAAAATAAAGGCAAAATTCTTCAGATGTGAGCTGACTCTTAGAATACAAGGGTATTACATAATCCATTTCAGGTCACAGATAGCATTACACTGGAATGATGTAAGAGCATTTCCATTCACTTCTCCCCCCCATATATTCTATGTCCCCAAAGTCACATGAATCTTCAGGCTTTCAAACCTTAGCTTAGTGATAAGAAATGCAAAATGACAGCCCCGTCTTTTATGGGCAGAAATAGCAACAGCCTCACCTCATCTAGAACTAGTCTGGTACAGTCACAACCTACCTGTTATCTCTATTCAGGGAGAAGCACTAGAGTTTTTTCTGAGGCAGAATTTCTCCTCTTTTCCAGCAAACAAGATTTCTAAAGGTGAGCCAAGTCAAACCTGACAGCCCCATTTGGCAAGGTCGTTTGGTTCCCCAAGTGGTTAGGTAATCCTGAAGGAGAACTCGCCAAGGAGCAGACCTATGGGGGAACTGACAGCAGCCCTTCTAGAAGGTTTGAGGATTAAAAACTTAATGTCCAGACATATGTTTATGTGACCATACACCCTCACACAGAGGAGGAGGTGGCTGTGGTGGGTTCTTGGAAGGAAGAGGAAGGAGCTATTGTGGCAGCAGCTTGTTTTCTTCTATTAAAGTACCAGATGGCTTCTCCTCCACCCTCTTGTCTTTATTTTGTGTACTGGGATAGGCAGTCCCTGACTCCACAGAAGAGGTACATAGAGATGATGGAAACATGAGAGTAATACAGGCTCTGGGGAAGATAGAGCAATTGTTTACACACTGTCCATTTCTGGTAAGGTTAGCCAATTTGAAATACATATCAACACACATACATACATGAGCGTGAGGCAAAGGGGAGAGAGGGCAGGCCTTGGAATCAAAATCTGATTTTGAGTCTCTGAAACAAACTGGCTGTGATCAGAGACAAGCCACAATCTCACGAGCAACTGAATAAAACTCCAAATTATAGATGAGTTACTACCGATCTGCAATGATGGAGGGAATTTCCTCAAAAAGAGTTTTCTCCACACTGATCAAGTCATAAACACACACAAACATTTGCATGCAGGCAAACATGCATATATACATGTTTGTGTATATGTATAACCATGTAGATGTGCATATGTATACCTACATGTGTATATGCCTGTTTTGTGGTCCAGACACATAAACCTGTATGTATATGTAATAAAATACATATATACATATTTAAAATGTTTTATATGTGTGTATTATGTACACACATTATAAATCAATATAGATATATTATGGACTAGATAGAATTTTTAAACGTTACTCTCATTAAGAGTCTTACTGGCCTCCTGATATAAGAGTTACAATAAAGATAGCTGAGGCTGACCTTTAACCTGTATCCCCACATGATGGCACCCTTAAATGATCTCCTCTCTCAGTTCTTGTGACTTTGGGAGAAAGTTAACCCTGCCTTTGGATGGCTTTTGTCTTTATCCTGCTGGTCTGTAAACTATAGGAAATCGTGAAGCTGTTCCAATAACTATTAGGCACAAATGGAAGCTGAAAGGGATAGTGGGGGAACATTCTTTCTCGTGTAGAGTTGTCACCTCACAAAGATTAAGGGCCTGTGCATGCTATAGTCATTTTGTAATTCAATCTGATGGGGAGAAGAAACTCAGGTGAAATGTTTGAGGGAAAGTGTCAATAAAGTCTGATCCCCCTCACACGAAGTAGCCTGGTGCAGTAAAACAACCCCTGGGCCACAAATCAGAAAACCTGGCTTGCAGCTCTCCCATGACCTAAGGGTGAGTCCTTGGGTATATCTTTTCTTTTTTGTTTGGGGTTTTTTTGCTTTTTTTTTGGAGGGGAGAAAACAAGGCAGTTGGGGTTAAGTGACTGGTCTAAGGTCACATGGCTAGTTTTTGTGTTGTATCTGCGGCCAAATTTGAACTCAGGTCCTCCTGACTCCAGGGCCAGTGCTCTATTCACTGAGCCACCTAGCCACCCCTGGGTATATCTTTTCATCTTACTGGGCCTCAGTTCCTTCATCTCTAAAATGAATGTGTTAAACCAGATGGTTTTTCTGATTCTAGTTCTAAAATGTATGACTCCCTACATAAAACCAACTAAATGGGCCTTTCCATTCCAGTTATGATAGGAACAACAAGTACTCCATGTAGGAGAGACTTTTTTCCCCTAAAAGGAAATAGACTTTTTCCCTCCCTGTCCTTGAAAATTTAATTGGTTCAGGGAATTTAAGCTCTAAGCATTGATGTATTTTCTGGTTCTCTGAGTATAAAAGTCCCTCAGGTCAGGAGTTCCTCAGGCTGGAAAATCCTGCTAACTGGTACACCACTGTGGCAAATATGGAGACAGAAGTACCGCATCCAAAAAAGTCAGTGTTGTTCCCTGCAGAATATCCTTTTCATGCTATGATCAAGTAACTCTTCTCTTATTAAGTATTAGGACGGTGATCTACAAGCATCTCATTTCATTACAATCCTGAACACAAACAGCAAACTAAGTCAAACTTGGTCTGTCATGTCAGTGAATTCAGTTTCCTAGAAAGTAAAAATTGAAAGGGTCTTGAGATAAGGATGATCTATTCCAGATAGTTCTGATATTTTGCAGATGAAGACACTGAGGGGTAGAGGTTCTCAGTGAGACTCACTTTTCAAACTTATTCACGAAGAGTTACTGAGAATCTTGCTTCCTGATTCTTACTAGACATAAAGGAGGTGCCTTATTCTCCAAGAGGAAAAGGATTCATACAGAGAGAGTTTAGTTTACAGGTTATGTGGAAATCCTGCTGTTCCCTTTCTCTCAGCAGCTGCATTTAGTCACAGCAAGTACTTCCCTTTGTGGTGCATCCTGGGGGAATATTAAGAGCACTCTCTCTTGCATGCAGTTCTTAGACATACCCTGCAAAATTTCTTGAAATTTAACTTATCTAAAAAAAAAAAAAGTCTGCCTGATGAATCCTGATTAGTTAATTTTTTTTCAGAATAGCACATTTATTAGAAGTTAATAAACACTGCAGCTTCCAACTAGGAAGTAAGGATTATCATAGTTAGAAGACCAGGGTGGCATAGTGGAATGGGCCAGAAATCAGAAGACCTGAATCAGAGTCCCACCTGGGTCACTTAGTCCTGTAACCTTAAATAAATCACCTAATCCTTTAGTGCTTTGGTTTCCACCTCAACTTTACCTCCCACAGGGTTGTTGAAAGGATGAAATAATTTTTTTAAAAGTGAAAGAGATCTGTCAATTGTAAAGTCTTATACAATGTTATGATGAAGAAGATAGAGATTGGAACTGTATTTCATTAGTACGGGGAACACCCAGGTGAAATAAACCTATCCCTGTAGCTTGTCACCTTCTCTGCAGTTTTTAGCCCTAAAGGGTTAACTAGAGCAAAGGTTATCAGTGTGATCAGTTGATCCCTGAGTGTCCCCAAAACCCTTTCAGGAGGTCCTTGATGGCAAAACTTTTCATAATAATACTAATGTGCTATTTTCCTATTAAAATATTCTTTCCATTTCCCACTACATATTTGTATAGGACCAGATTTCTTCATATACTTCAACCAAAATAACATATTGCAATAAACTGAATGCAGAAGCAGATAGAAGAATCCAACTGTCTTCTATTAAGCTAGACATTAAAAAGTTTTGCAAAAATATATAAAACAATATCACTCTTCTCAATAAAGGTTTTTGTTTGGGAAAACAATTATTTTACATAAAAATATATTGTCTATGTTAACATGTTTTGTTATTTCTATTTAAAATGCATTAATAAATATTTTAAAATTTTATCAGTTTTAATTCCTAGCACAGTAACTATTGATAGATATAAGCCAGATAGACAAAAGTTCTTTGGGGTCCTCAATAATTTTTCAGAGTGTAAAGGGGTAAAGCTTAAGAATACCTGGAGTAGGGTATTTTGAGGTTAAGTTCCTTGCCTAGATTTATACAGCCAATATATTTCAGAGGATGGATTTAAACTTAGGTTGTCCTGGCTTCAAGAACAGCTTTCTATCCACACATTATCCAATACAGCTTCTGTATCATAATAAGCTTACATCTGTATAAAAGTTTGGAGTTTTCATTTCCATTATTTCATTTGATTCTCATAATAACCCTGTTAAGTTGGTAGACTATTTATTATTATTCCCATTTACAGATGATGAAACTGAATCTCAGAAAGGTTAAGTAGCATGATTAAGGTCATATGAAAAAGTGACTGAGCAGAGACTAGAAGCTAAGTCTTCTGACTCCTAGTTTAGGATTCTGTCCACTATCTCATGGATATGAGTATGGAACAAAGAATATTTCTTTCATATTCCCTATAGCTCCCCATTTGATTTAGTGTATTTTCAATAAATGCTTGTTGAAGTAATCTGACATCTAAGCCAGATAGATGTACTTTGCAATGAACCACATGGCTTTATAACCTCATACAAAGAGTTAATTTTATGACTATTACAATAGTTGACACTTATAGTATATGTTGTGTTATGTAACTGGAGCTATGGAGAATATAGAGTATAAATTAGGTATGGGTACTTAACCCTGAAGAATCTTATAGTCAAGCAGAAAAGACACACACAGCCTTTGAAAGGAATTATGTGCATTAAACATGACACATGATGTCTGTCCCTTCCAAAACTCTACAATGGTTATTAAGCAAGTGGTATGTGAGCACTTAGAAAAGACACCTGTGACCACTAGAAACCAGTCTGAGTTCACTAAGGTTAAACCGACAAGTTATCCCTTCCACATGGGGATCCCTTGCATGGGGGCTAGGGACAGGGCCCCTGTGATCTGGAAAATCCATGCAATATTTTTTGGCCCTCCCTTTGTACCAGAGAAGAAATCTGAATTATTATGGTGTTAAAAGATAAAATATGTTGATATTATACAATACTATTAATATCTTTTATGCATTTCTAAGTTTCTAAACTTTTTCTGTGTCATCTACTGGCCTTCACTTGCTGTCTGCTGTTTCCTCAAAACTCTCCCAAAATTCTCATTTAGCTTCTTATGCTGATGCATGATAGATCAAAAAACCAATAGGAAAGGTCATGATGTGGAAGGAATAATTGTAGTTTCATTTCCTTTGTCCACAAGGCTACTGTAGCTATACTATATGAATCTTTCAGCATTGTCTCTCATTCTCTCATGATATCCTCAGGACAAGATGGAGAATGTTTACTGGATGACAGTACAGTCTGGAAACTTTTTAATTTATTTAACAACTATACCCAATGGATATTGATTAATGAATCAGTGTCAACTTGAAGGGAGGCCTCTAGTGATGTGTCAGGGCCTGAACAAAAGTTCAGGTGAATCTTGATTCATTTGACTACTGAAGTCCTTGACCTTGTCCTGTTCAACATTTTTATCAACAAGATGAATGAGGATAGGTAAAGTACATCTATCAGATCTGGGGATCACACAGAGTTGTGATAGATAGCTAACTTGTTGTAAAAGAGTATTAGAATCCCAAAAGATGAGCCAAATAAAATAAGAAAATTTAATGAGAATAAAGTCCTGCACTTAGATTTTTTTAAAACATCAATCCATGCTTGTAAATTTATTTTTATATTTTGTTGTAAAGTTTATTAAACTCCATTTAAGAAAAAAAAAATCAAGAGCACAAGTATAGGATTGGAGAAATGTGGTTCGACAACAATTCATGGTGAAAAAAACCTTAGGGTTTTAGTTGACTACAAAGGCAGTATGAGTCAGCATTGTATGATGTGGCTGCCACAAAAGCTTATTTGGAGCTTAGGCTATATTAAAGAGAGTGTAGTGTCCAGAAAAAGGAAGAGTTCCCTATACTCATGGTTCAGACCACATGTGGACTGTAGCGTTTGTTTCTAGGTCACAATTTTTTCTTTCATTTTTCATTCTGCCTTTTGTTTTTATATCACACTTATTTCTGAATATATTCCCCCCCCTCTTCTCCACTCACCGAGCCTTGTTTTGAGATTAAGTGGAAAAATCAATTTAGCAAAACCAATCAAAACATCAATCATGTTTAGCATTTATTTTTCCCTCCCTAATATTGAGCAATTAAAGAAAAAAATAAAATTAAAATAAAAAGACAACTAAAATCCTCAAAACAGAGTAAAGCATAACAAATTCCCACATTAGCTTTGTCCAAAAATGAATGTCCATTTTACATTTTAAGTCATTTTAATGTCTCTGGTGTGCTTCATCTTTGGCCCTTTGAATTCATGGTTTTTCATAGCATTAATAAGAAATCTAAAGAGTTTCAAAAAAAACCTGAATTGATCAGAGACCTAAAGTTTTTCAAAAACTAATAATATATTTTGATTGCATAAATTGTTCTCCTACTTCTCACTTTACTCTGCTTCACCTCTGCTTCCCAGTTTCCTCTGAAATTGCACATTTCATCATTTCTTATGGTGTAATGACATTCTATTACATTAATATGCCATCAATTTTAGCTCTTCTCTAACAAGTAAGCACTCCCTTAGTTTGTAGGGTTTGGTTTTGTTTTGTTTGCTACTACAAAAATATTTCAACATGTGACCCCTTTTCTCTTTTACACATCTGAGGTACATCCCGAGGAATGGTATTGATGGGTCAAATTGCGTGCACTAGTTAGTGAGATTTGGGGTATAACTCCAAGTGACTTTGTAGAACGGCTACACTAATTCACAGCTTTATCAGCAAAACATTAATTGTGTCTATTTTCCTTAGGACCCCTCCAATATTTATTATTTTCCTCTCTTGTCACCTTTGCCAATCCAAAGAGTGTGAGGTGGAACTTTGGAGTTGTTTTAATTTGAATTATTCTAATTATTAGTTGTTTGAAGCTTTTTTATATATGATTGTTGATAACTTAGATTTCTTCTTTTATAAACTGCCTTTTAAGAACCTTTGACTTATTGATCTACTGGGGGATGGGTCGTGTTTTTATATATTTGAATTAGTTCCATATATGTATTGGATATGAGACTTAGATCAGAGAAGCTTGCTGAAAAGATTTTCCCCTGATTCCTTAATTTTAACTATGTTAATTTTATTTGTTTGAAAAGTTTAAAAATTTCATATAATCAAAATTATCCACTTAACTTTTTATGATCTTCTTTATCCCTTATTTGAACATGAACTGTCTCTCTATCCAAAGATCAGAAAGGCAATTCCTTCTGCTCTGATTTGCTTATGGACATCAATTACTTTTGATGGTATATGTAATTAATATTCCACATCCCCAGTCTTCCACATCAATAATGAAGGGTAGGAGCTACATTTTCTCAGCTCTTTTCCTGAGTCAAGTTTATTCATTATAATTTATACAATGTTCAGTTTAGCTTTATTATTCTTTCCATGTATATCAGTGTAGTCATTGTATATATACATGTATATTTTTTTCCTTTCACTTATTACTTCATTTTGCATCATAGATTGCCCTCCACTTACAGAATTCCATTTACTGTAGTCATAACATAGGTCTTCCCATGTTTCTTCATATTCTTCATATTTGTCATTTCTTACATCATAGTAATATCCCTTTACATTTTTATACCATATAGTAGCTAAACAACTCCCCAGTGGCTGGACAACTCAGATGCCAAATTTTAAAAGGATGTAGATAAAGTATTCTTCATGCACGGTAGGGAATTCAGGATGATGAAAGATCTGGACACCATGAAAGTGAGGTACAGCTAAAGGCTCTGCAGAAGAAATGGCTTAGGCCAGATATCTTCAAGTATTTGAAGTCCTATCTACTCTCTGTGGCTTTAGAAAGCAGACCTACAGCAAGGACTTTCTCATATTTATTAGGTGGAGTGAGTTCTGTCAGACTTGTAGAAAAACTCAGAGATTTTAGAGTTAGATCATTTAGTCAAATTTATTCATTTTACAGGTGGGAAAACTGAGATGCAGAAAGGTTAGGTAATTTGTCCAAAGTCCCATAGGTAGTTAGTGGCAGAGCCAGGACTAAAATCCAGATACTTGTGTTCATCCCACTACTCAAAGGCTGTCTCTGAGGCTCTGTCGTTAAAGTAGGCAAGCAGAGACTGGATGACCATGTGAGGGTCATTGTAAAAGGGATTCCAGCAGGGTTGGGCTAGGTGACCTCTAAGGTCCTTTCCAAAGTTAAGATTTGGTGATTCTATATAACCTGAATGTAACAAACATTGAAGTGAAAGGAGATATGGGTTTGAATCCAGTGTCACTAACTTTCTGTGAGATCATGGGCAAGCTATCTCTCTATTCATCTATTCATCTTCCTAATCTATGACATGAAATGTTTGGACTACATGATCTCTGACCTCTCTTCCCACTCTAAGGAGGAAGTATGGTAAAATGGAAAGAAGGACAGATTTGGGTCAGAGGACCTAGACTCAAAACCCAGTTCTGCCTTTTACTCCCTGTGTGACCTTTGGCAAATCACTTAACTTCTCTTCGTTTAAGTCTCCTTATCTGTGAAATGAGGGGATTAGACTAGATGGTCTCTCAGGTTCCTTGCAGGTTTGAACCCGTGGTCCTATAATTCTTCAACGCTATGATTCTAAGATTCCATACTTACGATATTCATCATTGTAAGTAAAGTATTATCAGTGAAGTATAAGAGAATGATATTAGGGGATTTTTTTGTTAGGAAATGGAAGTAAAGTTTTGATATAATAGATTGAATCAGGAAAAAAAAAAAATCTGTGCCAGGCACTCATCTGATTCCACAAACAGAGTTCACTATGTGACTGGAATAGAACAACCAAATAAGAAAAACTGGGGAATTAAAGCAGTAAGGTGAGTGCTCAGAATGGAAAATGCCAGAGAATTGAAGACAGAAGCCATTGCCAGTCGATAGCTTTCATATTGTGCCAGACTTCCTTCAGAGTGAATGCTCATATAGCACAGGATTAGGGGCCAACATGCCAACTCTTACTTTCGAGGGGAAGGCAAATCCTCCAAGGGCAAATACAATTTCTCCCATCTGTGTTCTGGGGGTCCCTGAGGGCCTGGGAATATCGTGATATTCTATTCCTATAGATCACATGCCCCTACTAATGTACTTTTTCCCCATGATTATCAATTGATATCAATCAGCCAGACTTAAGAATGGTTTAGAAAAGGATATTTTCTAAGGCGATATAATAAGAATGATTGGTACAAACATCCTCCCTTCCTGTGACATGATCTTCAACCAGTACATATAGAGTCTAAAGGGAAAGTGGATTCAAGTTGAGAGAGTATATGTGGCAAAGGGGCAACTTTAGCTCCAAGGTGCTGAAAGTGTCTTCTTTGTGGGAACTCAAGGAGTTTCCCATAGATATGGCACAGCTTTATGGTGGGATTCTTGTAGGGTCCTGAAGCTGTCTTTCCTCATTGTGTCTAGCTTGTCCTTGGTTTCTAACGTGTCTACTGATGCCACACTGCTATCCTGAGGAAATTGCTAGGATGAGAAACCTAAATCTTCTATATCTTCAATATTCACAAATTTCAGAAAGATTCTTCTTCTCCCCCTCTCCTCACTACTTTCCAGGGGTTACCACTCAGGGCTAAGTTGGAACTATTGGCCTACTGATCCTAGTTCATCACTGGATAACAATTTGGGCTTCCGAAACAGATTGTTATTTAACATAAAAGCCACAGGACGAGAGTGCATTGGTTTAATGCATTTGATTGACTGATAGAGTAATTAAAAATTTTAGGCCTTGTTTACACCCAATTCATACCTCTGATTAACTCTATCATGAATTCTGGGTGACTGAAAACCCATGCACTTAGAATTCTTATAGTACATACCAACAATTTAATTTTTAATCATAGATTGTTTTCTAATTTTTCATGTCCAGGTTTTGTCTTCCCATTGTAAGCATCATACCTGTCATAAGTGGGTAAAGACTGTGTCATTATTTATTTGGTGTTCTCTGAAAAGGTGAAATCACAAAGCAAAACCGGACACATGCTAAGAACTTCTCCAAAAATGCTCCTTTGGCTTTTGATCTTATTCTTTGTTCTTCCACTGTTTGATTCTTTTCTTCAGGAAGATGAATACTAGATGCCTCTGTTTAGGTAAAGTATGTTTTAACCAAAACCCACCCAAATGAAGGGATGAGTTAGGAAGAGCATGCATTTTTAACTTGCTGGAATCCATCATTTCACAAGTTGACATAGTAGTTCTACTCTTTCAGCCATTATGGAATGCATTTAAGAATTCAACATTTAGATAAAATCTTATTTCTGAAACTGTTGTCACATTAAGTTTCAAAGTTTCTACTTGCCTATGCATTTCAACTCTTTGTGAAACCAGTTGTTTTATTGTTACCCTGGGGGGCCCTAGTTGGGGAGAAGAATTTTGTTGGTATTCTTCCTAATTTTATAGTCAGCAGGCACAATAGTGTGCCTCAACGATCCTTTCCCACAGCTCCCTTTAGATTCACTCCTATTCCAGATACTTCTTCCTTTCAAGCTCCCCAGAAATAATTCTACTTTTAATCTTATTTCCCTTTTTGATAAGATTATTAAGGGGAAAACTGTAGATATAGTTTTCCTCAAATTTAGCTAAGTTCATAATAAGCTATCTCAAGATATTCTTAAAGAAAAGATGGAACAATGTGGGTCAAATGATAATAAAAGATGATAGATAAAAGAGTAATTGATAATGGCTCACTGAAAAGTTGGAAGGAAGTTTCTACTGGAGTACCCCAGAGATTCTGTTTGGCTTAGTGCTATTTTAACATTTTAAGCAATGATTTGGCTAAAGACATAGAGGTTGTCCTTATTCAGTTTTCAAATGACACAAAGGTAATAGTGATAGGCAACACACTGGATGACAGTTCAGGATTCAAAAAAAGATCTTGATAAGTTAGAATGTCAAATCTATTAGAAATGAAATCCAAAGGGCATAAACAGAAAGTTCAATGCTTAGGTTAAAAAAAAATAATGTTTACGAGTACATGAGAGAGGAAATATGGCTAAACACCAGTTTGTCTGAAACAGAACAGAGCATTTCAGAAAACTGTAAGCTCAATGAGTCAAATATTACATGGCAGCCAGAACCACTAACGCCATCTTGGACTATGTTAGGGAGGCATAGTTTTCAGAAACAAGTTGAAGATAGTCCTGCTATTCTCTGCCTGGTACCCAGAGCACATGTGGATATTCTGTTTAGTACTGCGCATAGATTTAAGAAGCACAGTGATTAAGTAGCGAAAATCTAGAGGAGAGCAATTAGATTTGTGAAGGGTCTAGGGTTCATTTCACATCCAGACCAGTTGAAAGAAATGGTATTCATTCAAGGGAAGAGAAGACTTAGGGCAATGTGCTAGGTGTGTTCAAGTATTTGAAGAGCTATCATGCCGAAGAAGGGTTAGACTTCTTCTATATGGTCTCACAGAGCAGAACCAGGAACAATGAGAAAGAAGTTTCAATGTCCTAGTAATTAAAGTCTTCAGAAATAGAATGAAGTTACTTCAGAAATTGGAGTTTCCTCTCATTAAATGTCTTCCAGCAAAAACTAGATGACCACTTTGTGGGTATAAAGAAGTAAATATTCTTAGTTCAATCATGGAGTTGAAAATCTGAAGCATAGGGATTTTACACTGATGTCTTATCAAAGAATAAAGTGACCCTGGATTCACAAAGGTTATACCAATGGACTGAAAGCTTTGACAGGTTCTACCAAGTCAGAAAGTCTTCAATTACAGTGCTAGGAGTAGACTCTGTCTTTCCTTTGAGAGCCTGCCTCAGTAAATCCTGAGGGCTCTCCACTAACTTGGCTGCAATTAGGAGAACTAGGTTGAAGTCCTTCCTTTAACACTTATTAGTGATGGGAAAGTCACTCAAAAATCTCAGATCCTCAGTTTCTTTATCTATAAAATGGTAATAACAATAATAATTATTATTAATAACAATAATTAATAAAAATACCCCACCTAACCCATGAAATGAACTTTTCTAAAATGTGGGAGAGAGATCATATAGATTTGTTCTATTTGGCTCCAAGGGGCAAATGGAACAGTGGGTAGAAGTTTCAAAGAGTCAGATTTAAGTTTGATGTTAGGAAAAACTGCCTGACAGAGTTAAACTAGAATGAATTTTCTTAAAAGGTGGTGGGGAAAACTTGTTAGGTGTAGCATAGTGGTAATTTCTGTTGGGGTTTCAGTTGGACGAGATGGTTTCTGAAGTCTCCTCTAACTCTGACATTCTATGACTCTAAAATATAGTTATTTGGTAGATGGAAGGTATAATTTTCTTTTCTGAGTGGGGTGGGGGGAAGTCAACAAACTATATAACATTGCCCTCAGATCTAGCTCCTATTCCCTTAGACAGGAAGGACTGTAAGAAGCAACACAATGGCTTTCACAATTAGATGTTATTTTGGTTATAATTTCCTTGGATTGATTTTCTTTATAAATTCATGTGTCTGTCAGTGTCTCATTTGGTCGATATTTAAATTCAAATCAAAGTATAAAACAAATCACAGGATATCAAGCTATGACCAAGAAGAAAACAGAAAGAAAAGCACATGACCAATGTAGTTAAACTATTTCATTTTAAACCAACTTAAAATCACAGTTTTATTTTTGGATACCTTTTCCTCCTCCATGTCATTAGAATAAAATGTCACCCATCTCCCCCAAAGGGTAGTGGAAAAAATATTTGAAAAATACCATATTCTATAGGTTCATTTTATGTATAGGTTGAAGGCTGTTCCAAAATTATACTGGGAGTATTCCTCAACATATGTTTGAGTCCTATACAGTTTGACAGTTTATCATCATATCTCACTTTTGATTCTAAAAGAGCTACCTGAAGATTCCATAACCTTCAAACCAACAGTCCTAGGAAACAGAAACAAAATCACCCATTTCTGGCCCTGGCAGTTTTAAATTTCAAAGAGAAGTACCTTGGAATTGAACCCAGATTTTTCTGACTCCCAAGTGTAAGTCCTTCCTTAGACATAAACTGACTGTCATTTAATCTGGGCAAATTATTTAACCTCTTGAGTGTCCCAGGCAACTCTCTAAGGCTCTAGTGCAGAAAAACTGGAGATATGTTCCAGTATGAAGGACTGAATGAATGAATGAGGATTTATTAATCAATTACTATGTTCAAAGCTTTCTGCTGAGCACTAGAGATACATTCTAGGAGAAACATAAGCCAGTCCCTACTCTCAAAGAGCTCACATTCTATTGAAAAAGACAATACATATGGAAGGTTCCAACTACATGTCAGATGCAAGAGTTCCGTGGTCCTTAGGGTACAGCAGCAAAGGAAATAGTAATAATGACTTTGCCTTAATGTTGTTTCCACTCACAAAATTATATCCATTGCCTATGCTGAACTAATTGATAGTGTCGGGGACTTTGATGGTGAGAACGTTCTTCTCCCTGTCTTCCATAGCTGAGGCTACACCACCCGTTTCCCCCAGAGATTGCTTCTCCAGATGATGCTTGGAGGTAGAGGTGGGTGAGGAAGGGCTGGGCAGGGCAGGAAGCAAACAAGGCTGTTAACACCAAATGCTATTGGGTTCAGAATCCTGGGCTCTCTCTTCTCACTTAAAGCAATGATGTCACAGGTCTGGACAAACACAAACCAAAAGAGGATGGTTATGCATAACTATAAGCTTGGGAAAAAGTACCTACTCAGCTGCATGCCCCTCTCTTTAAATATGAGTGCATATAATTTGGGGAAATGGGTCTTAGAAGCAAGTAAGTTTGAACCCAAAGGAGAAGAGGTGTGAAAATTATTAGCTCTCAAATGTTCAAGATTCCTCAGAAAAGGGAAAACCTCAAAACAAAAGTACCACTGACTTTTACAGAACTGGAATATTTTGGAATAGAATTATAGAATTTAAAACATTGGAAGGTGAGGGGAAACTAGTGGCCCAGTAGATAAAGCACCAACTCTGGAGTCGGGAGTTAGATCAAATCTGGCCTCAGACATTTATGTGACTCTGGGCAAGACACTCAACCCAGATTGCCTCAGATTGCCTTTGTACTCAGAACATTAGCATAAAAAAGAAAGTGAATGACTAGCGTTTATCTCAGAAAAATCTGGGGAAAGTCATTATAAAATATATGCTCTTTAGAAATGGAAGTTAGGAAGAAATAAATGCTTTCCCATAATTTTCTACCTATAATAACCCAGTAAAGGTGGGCTCATTATTTTGAGGAAATTAAGGCAGATCAATTTTTTTTTTTTTGAGCAAATGACATCTTACAAGGAGTAACAGTCTTATCTACAGACATTTATGAAAATTGCCACTAGGGGAGTTTTAGTTTGAATGTGGTTTTTTTGCATCAGTAAGATAAAATTGGAGTGATCTGCAGCAGCAATGGCAAGAAACATTTTTTAAAATAGATATTACTTTTAAGTCAGTGAATATCCTGTGAATAAAGCATTATTACAATAAAACAAATTAAAACTCAACACGAACATTTTAAGCTATCTATCCTAAATGGGGTTATAAGATTTAAAAAGCAAGGTTCCAGAGAGGATCTCTGTTGTTTAAAAGCCCTGGAAGAATTCATACATTGTATCAAGTCAGTATTTTCTGCACTGGAAAAATTACTTTATTATCATACACAGCCAGTGCTTGAAGTGTTGGGTAGATAAAGGATTTGTGGTTTGGGAAGTGGGATTAAAAAAAAAAAACCCACAACCCAAGTTCCTCAATGTATCCATTTATCCATTCCTCCTGTCTTTCAATCCCAGTATCTCCTTTGTCTATCCCTTCTAAGTTTTATTTTTTTTTTTATCACCACCACCACCACCACCACCCCACCCTTTACTGCTCTTCTCTACTTCTCCCCCAACCTAAAGTAGCAGATGGTCTGGGAACTAGTAGAAATATAAGGCATTGCTGAAATCACAGCAATTTGGTTACAAGTAGAGAGTCCTAGTGCCTCTTTTTCCATACCTCAGGCTTTGTTAACAGGGACAGGGGAAGATGATTCTCCACTTCTCCTGTGCTATACAGAATATTTATATTTGTCCAAACTTTAACAATAATAATAAGACCAACATGGTAGTAGATTCTTGCTTTTTGGCCACCCTTCTCAACAGATAAAAAGCTAGCTTCTAAATCATTCCGCTATGCTCAAAATAAGCTCAATGTCAGCCAAGGAATGCATCAGTAGCTTCAATGTTGGAATAAGCTTCACAAGGACAGGGATGGAAAGGCATTGCAGAAGACTGCAGCCCTAAGTAAACATCTTCCTCCTGAAGACTACAATAACCTTAAGGAGTTACCATAGCACACATTAAGTATTGGCCAACATGAAATTATTTCTTTTGTGGTGAAGGAAATATGTTATTCTATACCTGGAAGGGGAGAAAAAGATATTTCTGGCATTGTAGATAAAACTTCAAAGGTTGCAGGGGAAGTAGAGATGAGGAGTTAATGAGAATGGTGTCAAAGTGAGTAATATTAGTGGCTCACATTTCTCTAGCACTTTTCATTAACTTTGTATTTATGCTCTATATAGTTATATGTATTTGTTAACTCTCCCACTGAAATGGAAACTCCTGGCAAATAGGGATCTTTCATTCTTTCTATTTGTATCCTGGGACATCACAGTTTAATAAAAATTGACTGATTGCTTTTACAGGTGAAGAAATTGGAACTCTTTAGAGGTTAAGTGGGTTATCAACACTTACATGGATTGTAAGTCTTGGACACCGGACTGAAACCCAGGGCCGTCTCACTCGGATTCCAGTGCTCTTAGACCCTAATAACGTGCTGCCTCCTCAGTAAATTCACTTTCCTTCAACTTTCCATCATCAACAGATCATGTGGGCATCCTCCTCACAGCTTCACAACTCATTCATGCCTTCTCTCCCTATGGGAGTGTCACCTGTGTTACCCTCAGATCCTTCATGGTGCATATTGAAGGCTTTCTTCTAGATCAGGGGTTCTTAACCTCTGTGTGTGTGTGTGTGTGTGTGTCTGTGTGTCTGTGTGTGTGTGTGTGTGTGTGTGTGTGTGTGTGTGTGTGTGTGTGTGTGTGTAAGAACCTCACCCCCCTCCCCACCCTTTGGCAATCTGGTGAAGCCTATAGACTCTTCAGAATAACGGTTTTTGTTTGTTTGTTTGTTTGTTGCTTTTTGGAGGGCAATTGGGGTTAAGCAACTTGCCCAAGGTCACATGGCTAGTAAGTGTTAACTGTCTGAGGCCGCATTTGAACTCAGGTCTTCTTGACTCCAGGGCCTGTGCTCTTTTCACGGTGCCACCCAGCTGCCCCCAGAATAAAGTTTTTAATTGCATAAAACAAAATATATAGGATTATAAAGGAAACCAATCATACCAAAATGAAGATGTAAATTATGTTTCTCATCAAAGGTCACAAATCTTCTAATTTGTGTTCAACTGTAATCCCTCACTCTCACTTTCACTGCCATGAATTTACCTTGCTTTGTAAAAAATGTGATCTTCGTGGAATATTTTTTGGGGAAAAATTCAACTAAAAACAATGATTATAATTTATAATCTTTTGACAGCATTTCAAAAAATACAACTAGAACTTTGGTCCTTCCTTGATTATATAATCTCTCCCAAAGAGATGTGTATAAGGAAGGAGAATGCAGTGGCTAGGGAAAAAACACCAAGAACCCAATTAGCAGCTCAAAGGGAGTAATCAATTTGCAACTGTGTGAAGCAGAAATTCCTTTGTGTAAGAGACAAATTACTGCATTTGCAAACTGGTAAATAACACAACAATTTCTTTAGGATCCTAGGTGGAGGCAGGAGAGGTGAAGCTCTGCTGGAATAAGAGACTGAAAAATGATGCATTCTCCTGGGAGGGAAAGGGAAATTTTTTTTTTTAAGTCTTTATATTGTTTAATGGAATGCACACTTAGTAACACACAAGAGGACCTAAGTTCTTAGGTAAATATCCAGAGCACCAAGCATGAGGCCTTGCAGAGAATAGATAGATCCTGAATAAATGTTTACTTAATTATTTTTGACAAGAATGAGGGTATTTTAGTTAAAGAAACTAAGAATCACCAGTCTCAAAGTTAAAATATGCCTTATTTATGTGGCTCCATCTTTCAAAATTATTATGTGTGCGGCGGCTAGGTGGCACAGTGAATAGAGCACTGGCCCTGGAGTCAGGACCTGAGTTCAAATCTGACCTCAGACACGTAACACAAAACTAGCCATGTGACCTTGGGCAAGTCACTTAACCCCAATTGCCCTACCTTCCCCCCTCTGGAAAAAAAAAAAGCAAAAAAAAAAAAGAGCATTATGTGTAACTTTATCCCTATTAATTCTCCACATTCTTGCTTTGTGGAAAGTATGAACAAAAGCGATAAATAAACCACTAGAGGCAAAGTATGTTGCTGAGGAGCAGGGAGAAAAGAGAGACAGAGATAGAGAGATAGGGATAGAGACAGAGAAAGACAGGAAAAGAGAATCAGAGCTTGCTCAGAGAGGGAAAGAGATAACACAGAGATGGAGAGACACATAGAGGCACAGAGGAGGGAGACAGCAAAAAAGGGAGAGAGAAGAAGAAATAAGGGGGGGAGGAGAGAGAGAGAGAGAGACTGAGAATCAGTGGCAGACAAGAATGAAACCTAAGTCTTCTGACTCCCAGCTAATTGCTTGTTTAATAAATCAATTTTCAATCAACAAACATTATATCTACCATAGGCAAAGAGTTTTTCTAGACTCTATATTCATGGGACTATAATGACCTATCACACAGGATCTATACAACTAAATAGCTTTAAGATAAGTACTTTATCTTTCTGTGACTGTGCATGTATTGTATCTCTCTCCTACCATGCAAGCATCTTAGAGTTTTCAGCATTCTTTCCCTCTGATCCTTGAAAAGAAGTCAGAATATGTCTTTCATCTCACTGTCACTTATACTTTCCCTTCCCCAAGTCACTCAGCAAACTGTCCTCCTACACAATCAAAAATCAAATCTACTCAATCCAACTTTTCTACCCCAACCAAATTAGGGGTGGCTTATAATGACCTCTCCAAGTCATCCTCCCTTCTTTCTTAGCACCTGATTCACCATTTTTCTCTCCATCCCAACTTCTCAAGCATATCCACTTAGATTTTTCCTAATCTAACTCCTAATCCTAACTTCCTAATCTTACAATTCCTCTGTCTCTTTAGATAAGTGACCTTCACTCTTTCACTCCACTTCAAGGGGAATAAGGATGAGATCACACACCAAATCTCAAAATTACTCACAAGTATTCAACCTTCTTAATTAGAAACTGACATTATCCTATCTTACTACAACCTTTCCCTATGCCTCACTTCTCCTAAATCTATTCTTCAGCCTCATTCAGAATTTCATTCCTTTTACCCTTGGTATTTTCTTAATACCGATTCCCACTCTGACTTCACTTTATTCTCCAATCTCAACCCAATAGTTAGCCATTTTAACTCTGCATTGTCCTTTGCTTGCTCCCGAATCCCTTGCCCCTTGGTCCCATGCTTGCCTTTCTCTTTTTAAACCTTACCCCTGGATTATTTCTACTATCTACCAATTCTGCTCCCACTCCTGTACTGTTAAACAAAGCTAGAGGAAGTCTCACAACTATGCTGACTGGGTACATTACACATTTGTGTCATCCAGTCTGAATTGGGTTCACTGCAACACTAAATGATTCCCTACCTCACTTCTCACAGAAGTTATCCCAAACCTCAAACTTCTCACATACTTCTCCCTCTCTCTTAATAGTCCTTTACTTTACTGAGAAAATTGAGCTCATTTATGAGAGTTCTCTCTTCTCCCACCTGGTGACCCTTCTCTCCAGCAAGGCCAACCTCTCTACATTTGTACTTTATCCCATCCCTTCTTGTCTTCTGCAAGAGGCTAAAGCTTCAATCATCCCCTCTCTCTCTCAAAGCTTCAATTTCTCCCTGTCTACTGGTTTCTTCCTGTTGCCTTTAAACATGCACAAGTGTCCCCCATCTTTAAAAAACTTTCACTAGACCCAACCATTCCCTTAAATTATCACCATATAGCTCTCCTCCTTTATAAAGTGCCATTTCCTCTTCTCTCACTCACTTCTCAACCCTTTTATAATCTAGCTCCCATTCTTAACTTTGAACTGAAGCTTTTCTCTCCAAAATTACCATTGATGTCTTAATCACCAAATCTGATATTATCTTCTTAGTTCTAATCCTTCTTGACTTATCTGCTTCATTTGACACTGTTGACCACTTTCTCATTCTGGATACTCTCTTCCCTCTGAGTTTTCATGGCACTACTCTCTCCTGGTTTTCCTCCAACCTAATCTGACCATCCCTTCTGTGTCTCCTTTGCTTGGCTCATCATCCATATCATACCTCCTACTTATGGATGTTCTCCAAGGTTCTATTCTAGGCCCTTCATTCATTCTTCGTATTTGAACCTCCAGTACCTAGAACAGTGCCACAAACATCATAGGTGCTTAATAAATATCTGTTGATCAATCCACTTTCTACTAACAGGGCTACTGATTTAGTGTAGGCCCTTATCAACACCCACTTAGATTATTGCACTCGGCTCAAAATTGGCCTCTCTCCCTCTATCAGCAAGCACCCTAGCATACCCAGGATGGCTGCTAGCACAGGTTCTTAGATCTGCTTTTCTAAAGGAAAACATCTCAAAATGGGTTAACAATCTTACTTTAGTTAATCAAACATACATCATTTACCTAGTTCAGGGGAAAAAAGTCAGCACCCTGAACTTCAGAGAATACAGACAGAAATTACAAGCAGACAAAGAAACAGATCAGCAGATGGGCTTCTAATCATCTGACCATTACATCCATACCTAGTCAGTTACCAGAGAGGGAAACACCAACATCTGGGTTTTCAAAGCCAGGGGGCTCAATGGCTGCCCAGAGTATCATCTGGTCAAATCACACAACTCTTCTCAAAATGAGCCCCAAAGCAAAGCCTCACATCAGGGTATATATAGCCTTCTCCTGGATCAGAGAATGTCACAGCCCTCTTGACCCACTGCCCAATCACAAAATAATAAGGTGTGGGCATTCCTGAAGAACAAGCCTCCTGCCACAGGCTCCACGTGACCACATTCAGCCTGTTAGGGGGCAGAGTATACTTTTGAATCAGGGAATGTTCTCAGAGCCACGTAAGCCTATCAAAGGGCCTGGGGGCAGGGAAGACATTCAGATTCCCATAACACTCCCTCAAGTCTCTCACTTTTCTTTTTTACCCTACATAGGGATGCCAAAGTAATTTTTACTTATGCTCAGATGTGATCATGTGACCCCCACGCAATCATCTCTAGTAGTTTTCTATTGCTTGTAGAATAAAATATATACTCCTTTATTTAGCTTTTAAAGTTATACAAAACCTGGCCCAAACCTATCTTTCCAGCCTCACTGGATATCATTTCCTTTCTAGCACTTTGGGATCCTGCCAAACTGGCCTTCTCTCTCATACAACATTCCATCTCTCATCTCTGTGCCTGATACTCTATAAGATGTTTAATTAAATGAATGCTGATTGACTGTTTTTGTGCCCTCATTCCCTAACGCATAGTACCTTACAATCAATTAGTCAAGATATCAATCAATGAGAATTCATTAAGTACTTACATGTATCAGGCACTGTGCTAGGCCATGGGATATGAAGGTCCCTCAAGAAGCTTACATTCTATCAGTGAGACAACATATACAGATAGAAGTATATACTAAATAGATATGGGGAGATGAGGAGAGAGAGAGCCAACAATTGGCAGTTGGATTGTCAAAGGAAATGAAAGATTCCTGGTGTTTTAAAATGTTTATTAAAATGAAATGGCTAAATCTGAGGGATCATTTAATACAATCCCCCCAGGTAACAGGTGAGGAAACTGAGGCCCGCAGAGATCAAAGAGGGCCTAAGATCATACAAATAGCAAGGCTCAGATCTGGGGCTACACTACCAATATGTTGCTCTTGCCACTACACCCAGCATCCTTGCCTTCAAAGAGCTTATAATTTAATTGAGGAGATAAACCATAAATGACGTGAAAAGCTAAATAATAGAATAAGAAATCAACGTGAAATGAGAAATGTCACAAAGGGGTCTATTGTTGGGTCCTACACAACTTCTATTTTAGTTCAGAGGAAGAAGGGATCATTCTAGATGTGTGTAGCTGGGGAAGTCTTTGTGAGGAGGTTGGCTGGGATGGAGGATGAAGGATGGGTAGGATTTTGATAGGCAGAGAAGAGCAGGTGGGCGTTCCAGATAGGGGGAAATGCATGATTTTTCTTTTACATGGCCTGTTCTATTCAATAATGCGTCTAGGACAGAACTATATTCACCTTTAGCTGACTTCTATTTTTTAAAAACAACATACAGCTCATGCTAGAAAACGTAAAAGCCTAGTATATTTTCTGTGTGGTACTACTTTTCAGCACTATATACCTTTTGCTTTGCATCTGCCAAGATAAGTAAACATAATTTCAGAAGTATTTCTGACTTAGTTACTATGTAGGACTGACAGATATTTAGAGACAATTCAATTTTCCAAGCATTTATTAAATGCTTACTATATGCCAGGCACTGTACTGAGGCCAGAGAAATGAAAACAAAAACAGACCATCCCTCAAGGAGCCTAGATTCTACTGAACAAATCCTTGAACTCATAACCACATGAGTTCAGAATACAACCTTTTAATCATTCGCCATTGTTGGTCATGACTTTCTATAATCCCCACAAGGAGGACCCATCTACATACCAAGGACTGTTTCTTTTAATATTGTCTGAATATAACAATGCATAGTCAAATCAATTGATTATTCTTAGGCCCAAATATAAGATGATCCACCCCTTTCTCTATTATTCATAGGTTCATAGCTGGGAATCAGATCCAAATCCTCTAGATTCAAACCCATTTTGCTTACCATTGTACACTGACTGTCTCATGTTCTTAATGATGTTTTTGAAAACATTTCTCCATTGAAAGTCATTCTTTGGCATAAGCTGCAACCCTCTGCGCTTCTTGTATTGACCTTGGGCTTACACATATTTATGATTTTTCCAAATGTTCCATGATGTTTAATCATGTAGCATCAGCAGACAGAATATCAGTCTTAAAGTGATAGGCTTTTGCAATAACAAGTAATTTAGGGCCATTGAAAGCACTACACGATTTCCCCAAATACATTCAACCCAAGATCTTTCTGCTCAATTCTGAGCCCATCTCAGTTTGTAGCTAAAGCAATTATCATGTGCACATACATATAAGCATAGATTTAAATATAATTATAGGTGGACTAACTCAATGTGTTGCCCATCCATTTTCATGATATAATATGCATGTACTTTGGTTTTCCAGTCTGACTGGCTAGATATCTCTTGGATTTAACTAAGAAGGCTTTTTTAGGGCTCAATAAATTTAGTAGAATGTTAACTATGAGTAGGATAGGAGCTATGAGTTGGAACTATGAGAACTTTTACATTATATGTCATGGATAACTAAAATCCACAAACAATATGAAACCTCATTTTATCCAAGAAATTCAACTTTATTCTTCCACCAAAGTCTTTTTATCAGAATGGCTACTGGGACCCAAGGCCCTGGGTCAGAATTTCAAGCCTGGCACATACTACTTTTGTTATCTTAGACAAGTCACATAACTTTACCAGACTTTAGTTTCCTTGTCTATAAAATAAAGAGATTAGGCAAGATAACCTCTAAGGTCCCATCTACCTCTTCCCTTCTTCTCCCCTTCTAAATCTATGATCCTACACATTAAAACTGATTATTTAGAGTTTAAATGCTTTTCATTTCCTTAGGAAAGAGTAACAAAGATCTTGAATTCATTCATTCATTCACACGTGAAGTGCTTTCTTGTATGTACAAGCTTTTGAATTATGTCTATATCACCTGGATAAAAGTAGACAGAGAGTTGTCTATATTTTACCCTCTCTGAGATCTAAAAGCAGGTGGAGAGGGAAGATGACCCCAGGAATGAAAAGGAAAGAATAGCATTTGGAATGATTTCCACAGCCAATAGCTAAAACCTTGAATTAAAGTCACACACCAGGAGACTGCAGATGAAGTGGAGTTTGGCTCCTCCCTGAAATTAGACACTTTTATTCATCAGCAACATGAGGAGGAACTGTTGGGACCTACCAACCTTGACACTGGACTTTTAAACTAGCACATTTAAAAAATACAGATCGCTCTTTAAATTTCAAGCTTTACTAATAGAGACAACCATCATCATTAATGAAGATTCCTGTCTGTTTTTACCAATCCCATCAGGTGTCCAAGAATGTGTCTGTTCTATACATTGAAATCTTCATATATATATTCTTGCATAAACATTCACATTGTCTTGAGGGGAGAAATGTGGTACAAAGCTAAGGACATAGGACTAGGAAGTCAGGAGGCCTGAGTTCTAGCACTCTGCCACTAACTATTGGGCAAATCACTTCAATTCTTTTGGGTCTCTTTTCACTTATAAAATGTTGCCATTAGACTAGGGATAGATTATCTCCAAAGATCTCTAAACTCAAAAATTCCATGATTTTAAATATGGGCACATTGCTGTGCTTCAATACATAATACCAAGGCCCTAGCAGTGAAAGACACACTGATTCCTGGGGTTGGAACTTTTTTTTTTTATTAGCATATGTTTGCTTGCCAGACATGAAGCATGGCTTACTCTAAGGAAGCCATGGGTATGGTGACCATATGTCCTAGAATTGGGTGGGGGGAAGGGGGGAGGAAGGACAGTTCCAATTTCAAGAAAATATAGTTTACTTTTAACTAGGCTTTGCAATAGGAATATCCTTTGCCAGATCAAGTAGCCTTATTTGGAGTCTGGAAAAAGTGAGCATATAAACTATCGGTGAACTATGAGATACAGTTAATGTGATGTACTAGGAGGAACATTGGATTGGGAGTCAAGAGACCTGGGTTTTAGTCCAGGCTCTGGCACTAGTTATATAACTTTGTTCCAGTGATTTAACTTCTCTGAACCTTCACCTATAAATAGAGCAGACTGGACTATGGTCACAGATTTAAAGATAGCAGGGACCTTAGAAGTCACATTGTCCATCTAACCTCTTTATCTTACAGATGAGGAAAATAAGTCCTAGAGAAGGCAAGTATCTTCACCAATGGTCACTCACCCAGGTAGTAAGTGGTAGGATTGGGATTGAAACCCAGCTCTCTGGCTCCATACTTGGTGCTCTTTCCACTAAACCACACTTGATAGGGCCTCTAAGTCTTTCCAGCTCTACATTCCGTAGCTCTAAATTAAAGGATAAGACCATACTTTGAAATCTTTTCTTCTCTCCCAAACAGAAGCTATGAGGGCAGTCTGAGTTTGTCCACGGTTTATACAAGAACGATTCCATGGGCTCTTGAGTATAATTTTTTATTTTTCCCTGGGGACAGAACTTCAGAATCTCAGGCCTATGCTTAGCCCACTGTGTGTATACAGTGGGAGAAGACTAGGGAAAGGCTGGATTTTTCACTAAAACACCACATAATACTGCTACAACACTATTTGCTACAGAGAAATTCATTGTAAGGCTAGATAATCTTGGACTCAAGCCAGGGGTCTTTAGTTACTGAACTACCTAAAGGACCTCATTAAGAAAATAGTTTCACCTATAAAGCCAAAAACAGTGACATAAGGAGGCTCCAGTACAATAGTAAACACAACTGAAAAATTAAAGTACCATTTGAGGATAATCCATTGTATATACCAAATTTATTTAATCTTCAGAGCTCCTCTCCTTTAAAAAACTAATTCACACAAAAACTGAATTAGAAGGAGCCAACCAGGATACAGCCCAAGAAATTTAGAACTAAAGGAGGAAACATATGTGCACCAGTTCCTAGGAAAATTGCCTTGCTGACTTTCTTACTGTGTCCCTTGTTTCTCTGCACTGCAGGACATATGTTCTATTTCTTCCTTTATGGAATTTCCTTGCTTTTACACTTTGATCTAGTTGAATGTATTTTTTTCTCTTTTCCAAATCCCATTACAGGTTGTCTACACAGTACCAAGTGAGTTGGCATTTAGTAGTTATTTAGTTAATCTCATTAAGCCAGTCAGCCAAACCAAATAAAACAAACCTTTGGGTCAGCCTCATCCATTTGATGAAATTAATTTTTAAAAAATTGCCAGGTTTCCATTCCCTTTGTCCGGTGTGTAGAGCTGCCTATGCGTGTAAAGCTTTCACAAAGAAACACCGTGGAGGCAGCTGCTAGGAAAAGGAGAAAGAGACGGTTATGCCCACAAATTTTCGTATAATTAGCTTTGATATGCAAACTTGCTAGCTCCTCCAAGTGTACCTTTCTGATTTTGCATCATAACAAAACTCTACACTGAGGAAACCAACCGGCGCAGCTCCATTAAAAATGCAGGCAAACTGAAACAGTAGATTTAAATCACCCCTACAGATTCTGTCAACTGCAGTATCTCACCAATTCTGGATATGCTAGAGACCTTTAAAGCGGAAGAAGCCGAGAATACTGTTCCTGTCCTAGAGGCAGAAAACAGGTGATGTCATTCATAAAGTACTGCCATATGTGCTCATAGCCCAGAAAGGGCAGGTAGCTATGATTCAAATAAAAGCAGATCTCTCCAGAACCCCCAAGCCATAGGTTTCGAAGTCGTCGTCTCCAGATCTCCCTATACTCGTGTGGAGGAATTCATTCGCATTAGTTCATAACAAATGTCTTTGTTCTCACTGGATTTCAAATTTATCAGGTCACGGACTGTAGGAGTATTATACCCACCCAGTCGAACCGGGGCGTGGGGGTTTGCTGGCAACACTAGAGAGACCCGGTTCCACCCATCCTGAGCTTAGAACATTTTCCACTGGACTCCTCCGTCCTAATTATATATTGTCTCTTCTTTGTATTAGCATGGACGCGAAAAACCCTGACTCACCATTTGTTAAAAGCCCTGGGGAAGAGGGTATTAACTGCTCAACTACTCTAAAAGGCTCCACAGAATATAGAAAGCGCCTTCCTAGATTGTTCGGTCTCTGCATGAGTGCGATCAACTTGTCTCAAAGAAGAGTTCTAGTAAGAAGACAGACGTGTCTCGTGTGGCCCATCCAGTCCCCCAAATAAATGCACTCTCCTCTTCTTTCTCATTAATGAGAAGGGAAGAATGAATGGTCTAAGAACGAGGAGGAAGCCGCTAAGCTGAGTGCTGGTTTTTGCTTAGACTAGTCACCGCTCACAGAAAATGTTCCCCCTCTACCCCAAGCCTCATTTGGTCCTTTGTAAAACAAGGTTAATGATAAATGATGCATAAAGTTCTTTGGGATCCTCAGATGCAAGGTGTGATGGGACTGCAAAGTCTTCTGTATAAAGCTCTGCTTTTTCTTGGCTCAGCTAAGATAAACCCTAACCACTGAACCGTAGGCAGCAAAGGCTTAACCCCGCCCCCCTAAGAGCACAGAAAACATTTAGCTCAATCTCAGACCCGCTCCAGTTCTCTCGCCTCCAGCTATTTATCTCACTCTCCTCTCCCTGTCTGCAGGGGAAGAGAAAAGGGGGCGGAGCCGGTCTCGAAGAAGGGGGCAGGGCTACCTGGAATCTAATTTGCATACACGACACCTCCCTCTCCTATTGGCTGAGAAGCGCACGCTGCGCTCATTGCCTTCCACTTACCCGCCATCTCCCTACCTCTCGGGCCTCAGAGATAAACTCAACTTGCCCGGAGATTCAAGGCGACTTCGGCCCCGGCGATTGGTCCGTGCTTCTCCCAGCCACGGGCGGCGGTCATTGGTTGAAGGCGAGAGCCGAGGGGGCGTGTCCGGAGCCCTCGGATTGGCCGGAGGGGGCGGTTCCGGGAGAGAGTGGAGGTGGCGAAGGTGGTGGGGGAAGGGGGGCGGGGCCGTTCGGAGTTGCTGCTGCGGCGGCGGCGGCAGCGGCGGCGGCAGCAGCGGCGGTGGCGGCGGCGGTTCGTCTTTAGCCTGGTAGGGGGGAGGGGGCGGGGGGGCTGGAGGAGGATGGGGGCGGGTGGAACCTCGGGCCGGTGAGGAGCAGCAGCCGCCGTAGTTGTCCGTCGTTGCTGCCGCTGCTGCTGCCGCTGCCGCTGTCGTCTCTTCCTCCTCGGTCACCGTCTGCAGCCGTTGCCTCCTTTCCCTGCTACGGGTCGCCCATCGTCCCATCCCCGTCCAGTCCAGTGCCCGACGATCCCGCCCCCTTCTCCCCCACCCCCGGGGGGGAGTAAGAGTCGGAGGCCGGGGGTGGCGGCGTGCGGTGGCGGGTCCTGCGGTGGTAGTGACGGAGTGCTTTGCGGGGCTCTTCCCTTCCGCGCCCCCCCCCCATATTCCGGTCCCAGCCCCCGCCCTCTCCTTCCCGGTGCCCCTCGGCCAGGATGAACCGGAGCAGCAGCAGCACCCCTGCCACCGCCACCGCCGACTACCTGCTCTGCACCAACTGCCGGAAAGTGCTGCGGAAGGTACGGGACCCCCGTACCCCCGTCATCGTCATCCCACTCTCCCGGGGAAAGGCCACCTTGTAACATGGTTGGAGGGACCAGAGCTTGTAGAGTCCCCGGGCTCCAGGGGCGCCGGTCTGCTCCAGGGACTTCTTAGGGACCTGGCGAGGGGGGGGTGTGTGTGTGTGGGGTTATCTGCACTGTGTGTGTGTATGTGTCTGTGTCTGTGTGTGTATTTGGCTGATTTTGCTTTCTTTCCTACTGTCCCCATTCCCATTCTTTTTTTGTGTGTGTGTAGCGGTGGGATGATGAAGGGGGGAACCTGTTTTTGTTGGTCATTGCAACTTAATCCACCTCCCTCTGCAGTTTTCTGTTGATATGCATATCGGTCTGTATAAAATCTGAAAAAGCTCGTCCGTTTTTCCTAAAGAATCTGGTGAGCTTCTCTATATGGGTTGGTTCCATCTTTTGCACACTGCCACCATCCATCTCTTCCCCCCCCCCCTCCCCCGAATCCCGTTTTCCAATCCTATCGTTTTTGTGCTTCTGTGCCTGGCTGTTACTGAAATAACTGAAAAAAGCAACTAGAACTTTATGCCTATGGGAAAACGCTAATCAATATTTCCCTTGGGAGACTGAAGTAGGGCTGCCTTACTCCTCCCCCATTTTATCGAACCCCACTTCTTTCAAAAGTATTTTCCTGGTTTTCGTGGATTAATCAGCCTGTACCCTCCTTGGGTGATTGATAGAAAGTTTGCTCCAGTATTGTTTAGTATATCTGGCTTAATTTATTTTCTAATTGAAAGAAGGAAAGGAAAAAAAAAAAACCTTGGTGGGGAGGGGGGAAGTACTCCTTTGGAATGAAAGGGCTTTTAATCAGACTTTAGCTTTGAAAAACCCCACTGGGTAATATTATAATCAGTTTATACTTCTTCCTCCCAACCAATTTCTACATTTGATTAAGTAGAAACATTAGTTGAGCTGCTTCTGTTTGTCCAGTGTAAATGAATTAAAATTGCTGAGCTGTGCAAATGCATCAGGACCGAAAGACCAAGTAGGAGGAATGCAGGATCGTTTTTAGTCAATTTCTGTAAATGCATTTTGCGCTGAGATTGTTCTTGTAAATATTAAAAAACCGTGTAAGTAAGCAAGCTCAAATATTTGCGCTCTTTGTCCAAAAACTGTTTTTCTTCCTCTGTGGGTCAGGCCAAGTGCCAATCAAAGTTGTTTTTCAAGCCTCTTTTCCCTGCAGTAGGGCTGCTGGCTTTTTTTTTTTTTTTTGGTCTTGTTTTATTTGAAGGGGTGAGGGAAGCAAAGGAATTGCAGATTTAAAGTTAAACCAAAAGTGAAATATGCCTTAAATTGTGTTTATCGGTTACGTTTCTATTAAAAAAAAAGATTTTATTAAATGTGCATGCTTGGTATGTGCAGTTATTTTTTCCATAAACTCTGGGATCATATTACAGTTGATACTTGCTCAGCTCATTGTAGCGCAGCTTGTGAGAAATGTAATGGATCAGAAGTGCAGATCAGCACAGTTGAATGTTAACTGTTTCACTGCAGGGCCAGATGTCATCCCACTGTTAGCTTTAGCGGATTTTTATTTTTTATCAAAGTAAGTCGAGTTATTAAAATAAAAGTTAATTTGAGAAGATTGCTAAAACTCAAGATGTGCATTATAAAAGTATCTATAATGAGTGCTGTATTGATTTAAGGAAAGAATTATAATTTGTCTGAATGGCTTTTCTATAGATAAATTATAATATGTGCACTTGATTTTTCTTTTGAAGCAACCATGTTTGGGAAGAATCTAACATTACTAAGCTTTTAAAATAGTACTCATTTTTTTTTAACATAATCTCTTTCCTAGTAGTTGATTAAATAAGACATTTTTAAAGCAAAAATGAATGTTATGCATTTTCAGGTAATTAATTATATTGCCTCCTTACAGATCTGTGCCATTGTTACTATTTTTAGTAACTTCAGGTATATAATGTTTGTATATGCAGTAGCTTAAACTAACTTTAGGTGGAAATGGAATTGTTTGAGCCAGTTGTGGCACGACATTGCAGCATCTGTAGCTTTGGGGGAGTTGCCATTCTTGATTGCTCTGAAAGTAAGATTGCCAGCTTTGTCTAAATATTGACTTTTGCAGATTGATGTTTTCTAACAGTTAAGATTATTTTTGCTAGTGAGAATAAACTTAAGTAAAATTCAATTTCTCAGTGTTTTCTTGGAAAATACTTTTTCCATTTTTATCAATAATTTGCAATTATGTTTTTCCTTCTTTGGTTCGGTGATATTCAAGTGGCTCCCTAACTATTTTTAATTTAATGTGACCAGTTAAAGACTGTGGAAGGGATGTCATTTATGCCTTCTGATTTGTTTTTTTTCAAATTATCACTACAGGTGGGAGAATGGATCAAACTTTCATTCTGGATGTTGCCCTTGTGGGTGTGGTGGTTGCATAGTTTATATTTTGTAACTTCAAAGAATTCAGAATTCACCTTCAACTAAATAATTGGCTTTTACCTCAGGGACATGTGGTAAAACCAGAATTTTGTACTTACTCTGAATTTGTTTCTCAGAAATACAGAATAAATTTAGATTGCTTCTTTTTTTTTTAATATGAACTATTCTTTAGTCAGTAGGTCAACAAAAATAGATGTATATAATAGACTTGAGTAAAAAACAACAAAAACACATCAGCAAACCAAAATTGCTAACCTATAAAATTATAATCCTATCTTTTATTTTTCACATACAATTGCATTGGTTCTAAACATTGTTGTGGTGTTGATATTCCTTTTTTTTTTGAGGTTTGAAATACCCTTTTGGAGTAGAATCTAGCCTGGCCAGAGCCAGCTGAATTTCACCCTTCTGTTTAATTCCACAGTGGTGGGCCAAGGATTAAAGGATAACCAAGGATCAGTCCATACAGCATCTCTTCCTACCAGTAAGCAGTAACAGCTAGGGGGCGCAATGGAATCAGGAAGACCTGAGTTCAAAGTCAGCCTCAACGCTTACCAGCTCTTCCTTAACCCTGTTGGCTTCGGTTTCCTCATCTGTAAAATGAACTGGAGAAGGAGGTAGCAAACCTCTCCAGTATTTTTTTGCTAGAAACAAAACAAAAAACAAATAAACAAAAGTGGGGTTATGAAGAGTTGGACACACAACTCAAGAACAAGAAATAGCATAGTGCACTCACCTTTAGGGATTCTGTCATCAGTGCCCCTGGTGAAATGAATGAGACCACTGACTGACGCATGAAAATTGAACATTAATAATTTGCCTCTCTATACCTTTAGCAATACAGCTTTGAAGTGACTACTGCACTTTGACACAAAAACCAGATGTTTTTACAAATTTGTCAGAAGATTTAAAAATTACTGTGGTGACTACCTTCAATCTCCAAATAGAATTATTTTGGATTGATTCAAGAGTATGAATTCAACTCATTCAAGAGTATGAATTAACAGTTATAGCTTGCCTTATTTAATTAAACTTCTTGTTAACTTATTTAATTTTTCCAAACCAGTTTTTAATGCTCAGTGTGCTTTTCCTTTGGAGAAATGTTCAAACTTAGTGAAATGCAGAATTTTATCTTAATAATGGTAGAGGCAAAAGTAACAACTTTTCTTTTTTTGGCTAAAAAAGTTCTTCATAGTGTGACTATGGCTTTTTAGACTTGTATCTTTTAGTAATTGTAGCTTCTCTAATGTGTGTAATTATGCTGTTCAGTAGAGACAAAGCTATTATGTTCTCAGCTTTAACTATTTATACATTGATTTTGAATTTGCATTTCTTTATTGGTGTTCTACCTACTTTAAAAAAAAACCCAACCTATTGTTATATACTTTAATTATTTCAACTTTAAATTTATTGAAACAAAATTTCAAAACTTTAACAGAAGGGGGGAAATCTACTAGCTAGAGATGAAACCAGCAGCTGATGGGAGATTGAGTTTTGAAACAGATAAATAAGAGAATAGAAAGTAATTCCCAAGAATCTCTGTAAGTTTTAAGGGAAGGATAGGGAGTTTTCCTCTCTCCCTGTTTCTCTTTAGATAGGTTTTTTCATTTGCCCTTTTTCTAAAAACAAGCAATCAAGCATTTTAAAAGCCCTGATTATGTGCCAGGTTAGAGTAAAATCACAAACTTTATACTAATGTTCACTGGGACACTAAGGCCACAGGTGACTATTAGGTCTTTTTAAGTTGACTGAAACAGGATTGGCCAGGTGGCTCTCCTTAGACTTTTTGAAATTTTATTCAATTAATATTTGTAGATGTATAAAAAGAGGCAATATGGTTTAGTGAATAGCACGATAAACTTGGGTGGAGGAAGACCTTGGGCCACAGGCAGATAAGTCACTTAGCTTCTTTTTACCCCAGGTAACTAATATAAGCGGGTTGTCCCTGTTATACTTAGGAAACCTTGCTATATTAATGTGCCATCTATAGAATATTCATAGGTTCCTGATTCTTGAATACATACTATTGAATAGGACTATAACTAAGGGGATTATGTAATTTAAAAAACTTGTCCAAGGATTGACCCTTGACACTTAAATATTCCTCTGAATTTATCCCCTCTCCTCCATGTACCAAGTATCTGCCCTCTGTGGTCTAATCCAATGTTGTCACATTCAAGTAGAAACTGATCCCTGTGGTCTGCATATGGATTTAGAAGACCACATTATCTATGCTGTATTTTATTAAACATTTGGAAGGTGTGCAAGTTTGACACCTCTGGTCTAATCCAACCTTAGGTACCCCACTGGGGGTGTCCACAGAATACCTTATCTTGAACAGAATCCCATACTTTGCCAGCCTTTCATGTTGCTAAAATTTAGTTGTCCTGTGTCACAGAATCACTTGCATGGAAAGGGACCTCAGAGATCAAATAAGAATCTCTGTCTGTGCCACCCTGATAAGTGGCATCCAGCCTTTGCTTAAAGATTTCTGTTGATAAAGATCCCGTGATCTGCTGAGGATACCTTCTTCACCTACCTCATGCTTTCTGTAGCTCAAGCCAGGCCTTCTGCACATTCCAAAGTGATACTGAATTAATTTGATAAACTAATCTGGTAAAATAACCACAAACTCATAAATGGGAGAGAAACTAGTCTTAAGAGTCTTTCCCCTCTCTCATGGGTCATATATTTTTCTCCCAGATAGATGAGAAGACAATAACCAAGCATCTATCTACTTTAAATGACTTTTTGTATATCTAGTCCCTGCTAAGTCATGTTCTAGATAAATGACTGGAAGCAGACAGATGTGACCTCAAGTTTTCTAAAGCCAGAGAAGGGGGATTCTGGAAACTCTTAATATCTTTGCCCAGTGTGAATCCCAGTGAATTCCCAGAATGGATTATTAGATGGATGTAATCTTAGAAAAGGAAGACCATAGAATTATAGTTGGAAGAGACCTTAGAGGTCATTGATTTCAACCACCTTATTTTACAAATGAGAAAAGTAAGGCCCAGAGAGTTTAAGTGACTTGCCCAATGTCACACATATAGTAAGTGACAAGTCCACAATTCAAACCTGGATCCTCTGACTAATCCAGGACTCTTTCCATAGTTCCATGTGTCAGTATTAACTTCCTAAAACACGTCAAAACATAATAATATTCTTTTGTATAGGGGGTGATTGGGCATGGGATGGGGAGAGAGGCTTTACTAGCATGGTAGATCAAGGGAATGCTATAGACAAAGCTTTTATTTCAATAAGGTGCAGACCCTCTTATGATGTATATATAGTTTGCCAGATCCAGAGCTTATTGAACAAAGTGTTGATTTTCAGCCTGGAGGGAGGTTTATATAGCCAAGGACCCATAGGCCTCAAACTTCCGCAATATACTATTTGATAATATATTTTTTAAAATTTATTTTTAGTTTTCAACATTCATTTCCCAAAGATTTTGAGTTACAGATTTTCTTCCCATCTCTCGCCTATCCCCCACCCCAAGATAGCAAGCATACTGAATACCCCTTCTCCCAATCTACCCTCTCTTATATTCCCCCAATTCCCCCCTTACTTTCTTGTAGGTCAAGATGTATTTCTATACCCATTGCCTGTATATCTAATGATAATATTCTTAATCAACAATTTCTAGATATATATGTTATATAAATACTATATTAATATTTCTGGATGACATAAAGCTTAGAAGGATAATTAATTTGTTTGTAACAACAGCATCAAGATTTAAATATCTTCATAGGTGAATTGAAACATGAACAACAATCAAGATGAAACTGGTTAGTGATAAATGTAAAACCTTGCACTTTCAAGAAGCAGTTTGATCAGTTATAGCATGGAAGTGACCTAACTTAATAGAAGCTTATGTGGAAAAGACTTAAGGATTTTTAACAAATTATAAGTTGAATTTGAATGTCAACTATGGTATGACTGCTCAAGAAAGTAATACAGTCTTAGTCTGCTTCAATATAAATATATTATCCAGAAAAAGGAGGTTATGGACTTATTGTATGCTGTGCTAGTCAGACCCTCCCTAGAGTTTGTGTTAAACTCCAGGTGCCCAATTATTAAGAGAGAAATTGATAACAGCAGCTGACATTTATATAATGGGTTTAAATTTTACAAAGAATTTTTTATACATTGTTTCATTTGAGCATCACAAACAGCCTTTTATGGTAGGTATCATTAAGTGGAGCATCAAGTCTGTCAATGCAGGGTATTAGATTTTGTGATTTAGACCAGAAAGGGATACTCAGAAGGAGATTACATAGGTGGAGATTTTACTTTGTTTTTCCCACATTTTGATATTTAGTATGAAGTCCTAATTTCATCTCTGGCTTCATGAACCAATGATGCTTTAACTTATTGTGTTAAAGTAGAATGAGATTTTTAATTTATTGATAGTCATATTTTTATGTTTCTAGTATTGTAGTTACATTGAACAGTTAGAAGGCATGAGGTCTTGGTTAGAAATCATGAGATCAGTTGTAGAATCATAACTTCTTAGTCATCCAGACGTCTTCCAAGGCAGAGGAGATTTCATTGAACTTGAAATCAGGAAAGATCTGGGCATGAAACCTTCCCATGACGCTCATTAGCTGTGTGGTAGAAAAATCATTTAACCTTTCTGAGCCTCATTTTGCCTGACTGAAAAATAGGTTAACAATTCATGCAGGTTTAGTCCAATTTTCCTTCTCTGTGATAGGCCTTCAGATAACTAAAGATAGCTCTTCTAGGCATAAGCCTTCTCTTTTCTTGGCCAAACACCCTTAAGTCTGCAGTCCTCCCTTTGACACCATGACTTTGAATCCTGATACCATCCTGGTTGGACTGTTCTGAATACATCCCATTTTGGAGAAGCAACATAGTCAATTGTGGTGTTAGGCTCAAGTAAGATTATATGTGATTTATATACATACATTTATATATGTAACTAAAAAATATGTGTGTATCCATGTGTATATGTATGTATGTGTGTGTATATTGTCCTTTCCAAGCCTTAAGAGTGGTTTATGTTTATTTAGTACTTTATCCAGTCCAACTAGATGTGTACCCACTATGGGATACAGTGTTTCTGACAAATAACCATTCAGGCTATACACAGTTCCAGGAGGTGGCTCATTACATTTTTTTAAAATAGCTTTTGTTGTTGGAGAGTCCTTATTTATTCATTGAACTGAAAAATGCCTTCTTCTGACTTTGAGCCATTGGTCTAATTCTACCCTTTTTTGGCCACATTGGACAAGTATAATTTATCTTCAAAATGCCTTCTGATATTTGAAGGCACTTTTTATATCATATACATTTTATGTTTTGTCTTCTCTAGTTCCTTCAATCAGTCTTCATATGATACTGTTTTTTAGGAAAGAAGTGAAAGAGAAAAATTAAGAAGAAAAAAAGGAATGAGACAAGCATTTGTTGTTTACTGTGTGCCAGGCTCTGTGCTAGACACAGTAGATACAAGAAAAAAGAAAGATAGTCCCTCCCCTCAAGGAACTCACATTCTAGTGGAAGAAGATAGCACACAGAAAGAAGGTGAAAAGGGGGATGGAGGGCGAAGATTCTTGGAGAAGGCAAGGTTCTGAAGTCTGGAAGTCAGGAAGGAGACTGAGAGGGTCTCTCCACAAAATGGAGGCTTTAGAAGAAACTTAGCAATGGGACTTGGGGCAAGCTTCACAGAGGAATGTTCAGGTTGAAAAGGCCACAGAGAAAGTTGGATGTTTCAGGGCAAGAAGCCCCCAGGGACTGAAAAGTCAGAGTATAAGACAGCAGCAGAGACATGAACTTGAAGTTTGGAAACCAGCAATAAGACCAGGAGTGAAATGAATTCCCTTTATTTCAGCTTGTCATTTATATTAATTTTTTGGATACTGTTAGTCTGTTAACTTAGGGATAGTTGGAAAGCGCTCCCTCCATTGGTTCATACCTTCATTTTATCTCCCCTGTGTGATGTTTGTCAGTGTCCATCCATGAATCCTCCACCGAGTTTCACACAGAATGTTAGTGACTTCCTGTAGAACTTTGACATTACAGAGGTATCACTGGAACACACAAGCTTTCTGCTGCTGGATATGTTCCAGCTTATCATTTACATTTAAATTCATTTGATAGTGCTTAATAAATCCACGGAAGCAAATGGCATTGAGGTTTTTACCAAGCCTGATAGGGTTACCACATTATATAATGTGTTAAAAACTTTTCTGCAATTCAACTTTTATTTTAACACAAGAGCACCAGCTGTCCAGAAACCAGTCCTGTAGAATGACTCTGGATCTTAGAAATAATTGGTGGAAGAAAACTTCTTGGGGGCAGAGAAGAAGTAATTCCTAAGTACCTAGCAACAAATGGCCACAGCCAAAAAGAGTTGAATAGAAGACTGGAAGATTATACCTTTAGTATTCTGATTGAATTATGGTGCAGAATTGAGATTGGTAGACTATAAACAAGTCAGCCTTTTCATTGGAGAGCAAAAAGAAACACAGGAGACAAGGCAAGTGGCAATATGAAGAGAGTAGTGTAAGTAATTAAAGTTGTTATAGGGGCAGCAAATCCTGAGGTACTCTAGCTGTGAAGAAAATTAGCAACAAGTGACAGATTGTTATCCCTTCTTTGTTCTGTTGGACAATTATGTGGTCTAGAGGAGCAAATGCTTATCAATACTGCTATATATAAACCTGCAGTCCATTAACTTGTTTTTAAAAAATATTTGGATTTCTATTTCAATATAATTGGTTTCCTTTGTAATCCAGTATATTTTGTACATTTTCAAACATTCCAAGAAAAACCCATAGGTTTTGCCAGGCTACCAAGAGGCTCCTTAGCACTTTTAAAGAGATAAGATGGATATGCTCTGAAATTTGGGAATAGTTTTCTGTGCATGGTATTTGTATCTCATTAGCGTGACCAGTAGCAAAGATTGAACAGCCAGTACAGTTTAGCCATCAGAGAAGTAGAGTGTTTGAATAGAAGAAAATGGACAGTTGCCATATGCAATATTAGAAAAACGAGGTAAGATTTAATGTCTCATGCACCCACGTGCATTTACCACTATAGCACAGTATAATAAATAATGGTGGCCTGTGTCAGTAAGCAGAGTTTGAATTATGTTTAACATATTTTGTTTAAAAAGGTAGAGAAGTAGTTAGAAAGCAGTTAGAGATTTTATAAATAGTAGTTTTTATAAAAGAAGTAGTTAGAAATTTTATGAAACTTTCTATAAAAGAACTAAAAATGCTAGAATTTAAAAGTTTAACCCTTAGCTATCTAGAAAACTACTTTTGATGTTGATTGTAGCTTAATCATTCCCTGAGGATTCTGGATTATTTTGGGATTTTACTGTATACAATTTCTTTTAAAAATCAGGTAAAATTGATGTTTCCTAGTAAAACTGCACTGAGAGGCAGGAATACATTTTGATTAACTGAAGACTAAACAAATCTCTTTTATTGTAGTCCTTAGTGATTTAAAAAGAAATATTGATCTTTCCATCAAATCATAGATTCAGAGCTAGAGGAGGTTTTAGAAATGATACAGTCTACTCCCTTATTTTATAGATGAGGAAACAGTTCTACAGAGGGAAACCAACAGGGGTAGTAAGTGGCACAATTGGGATCTGAACTCAGGTCATCTGATTCCAAATCTGGCAGTCTTTCTGTTTCACTGCATCTACCCATAAATATGCAGTTTTATGTTGTTGTTCGGTCGTTCAGTCATGTCAGACACTTCATGATCCCATGGACCATATTGTCTATGGGGTTTTCTTGGCGAAGGTACTGGAATGGTTCACCATCTCCTTCTCCAGTGCATTTAGGCAAATGGAGGTTAAGTGACTTGCCCAGGACCACATAGCTAGTAAGCTTCCGAGGCTGTATTTGAACTCAAGTCTTCCTGACTCAAAGTAGTGGTTGTAATTTAATAGAATGGAGGGGTTCCTTTGGGATCTTCTTTATAGAAAGTATAATAAATTAGATTGAATATTTATTGACTCCAACAAATAGTTGGCAAAATTTTATTATTTAAAAATTCCTAGTATGAGATGAGTTTTAAGACAGTTTTTTTTTCTCTGAAAAGTGGAATTAGGAACTGTTAAAATAGTAATTGAAGATTTCTGTATTCCTATTACTTGGGTTCTGGTTAATAGAGGTGTTACTATAGAAAAGAATGGTTTGATTTGAAAATTTTTTAAAGGGCTACTTGAGGCAAAGTACTATATTTTTGTTAATGTGATAGTCTCTTGACAATAGATGCATACCACGGAATATGTGTCCAATAAAGTTACAATGTTGTTTGGTTATATCAGTTGTGTTTGCCTCTTTGTGACTCTACATAGGTTTTCTTGGGCAAACATATTGAAGTGATTTGCTATTTCCTTCTCCTCCAGCTCATTTTACAGATGAGAAAATTAAGGCAAACAAGGATAAGTGACTTCCCAGGGTCACACAGGTGTCTGAGGCCCTATTTGAACTAAGGAAGATGAGTCTTCTTGACTCCAGGCCCAGAACTTTATCCACTGTGCCACCTAGCTGTACCAAGCTAAAACAATAGCTTGTTTTGAAGGCATATTTAAAATTAACAAACAAACAAAAGACTGAGAAAATTGGTAAGTGTTAATAAGGTTGAGAGAATTACTAGTTTTTTGCCTTTATTACATCCCTACTTACTCTTATCTAATGAAAGATCAAATCAGCTGTATGGTAAGGCTTCAATTTAGAGATATGTAGAGATAATGATTATATAAGGACTTCAGTTGCTTCCCTTTGTTACCCATTTTATGGTTTCTTTGGGTAGTCATCAGAATATTTCAGATGATTTCTTGTACCACCTCATTCAGAATTCCCTCAAAATTAGATTGTAACAGAAAGTATTCCTCTTGGGATTCCCAGATGGTCCATGTTGGCACAGAGACTAAGCAATTGCATTGGCCGATGGATCATTTCTATTTGCAGTTTGGACTGCTGAATTCCAGCCTGCCACAGGATTTGTATCCTCTATCCTTCCTAAGTGGGAATCTGGTTCAGGGTATTGTTGGAGTTGTGTAGCATTTAAGAACATAACTGAACCAATCTAATTAGCATTTATTAAGCAACCTCTTTGTGGCACTGTATAAATGTTGGGCATACAAAGACAAAAAGTTTCTGGTCTTTGGAGCTTACATTCTATTGGGAGATATAGCATGTAAAATGTGGGGGGGGGGGAAGGAGAGAGAGAGGGAGAGAGGGAGAGAGAGAGAGAGAGAGAGAGATTAATTGAGGAGAGAGAGTTAATGGAAAGCTTAGGAAAGGCTTACTTTCATAGGAGGCACTTGAGCAGAGCCTTGAAGAAAGCCAGGGATTTTTGAGGCAGAAATGAGGAGACTTCTGAGTCCCCATAGTAAGTTTCCCAAAATTTCCAAGAGGAACTATGGAGATAGGTTGTCTCCTTGGTTAGGAGACTCCTAGACCAAACCTGTCTTCATAATATCTATAGTTAATCCTAGTGAGGAGTAGGCCTTGTATGCTGGCCATACAAGGTTTCTGACCTAGCAATAGTGAAATATTTGTGGTTCCTGGAACACAGAACTACCATCTCCCTTTTTGATGTCTTTGCATGACAGTCCCTCATGCTAGGCATGTTCTTCACCTTTGCCTTTTTAGAATCCTTTGCTCCCTTTAAGATTTTGCTCAAATATCACCTGCAGGAGCTTTCCCCAGTCCCCCTAGGAGCTAGCAATTTCCCTTCTAAGGTTACCTTCTATCTCTATGTATCTTCAGTGTGCCTATTTAGACACATGTTGTCTTCCTTGTTAGTATGTGAACCCTTTGAAGGCAGTGATTGTTTTTTGTCTCTGTATTCATGTACTTAAAATAGTGTGAGTTCTTAATAAAACTTGATTTACTGACTGACCTTAGTTGCTTTGATTGCAAGAAATCATTTTTATTTTTTTAAATTTTGTTATTATTTTATTCTAAATGTAAGCAAACATCAAATAAATGAGCCTGTTCACATACAATATAAAATAGGAGAGGATTGTACACAAAACTACAAATTTCTATTATACAGAGCTTACTTTTGTAATTCAACATGTAACTGATTCCTTCTGGTCTACAAAGAATCCTATCTTCCAGCATGTAGCAAACAAGACAATGTGTTAGGAAATTAGGTGTTTACCTGAGGAATATATAACATGTCATGTACCCATTTGCTACTTAAGTCTTGGGGTTCTAACATCTTATATTTTATTGCTCTTAATTTTCTGATGGGGTGTAATAGACATTTCAATTTATGCATGGTATTAAAATTTTTATGATAATATTGTATACAAACAAGTATGACTAAGTAAAAAGATTCTTACTTTTTGGTCATCTTACATTACACTGACTACAGCTTCCTAAAATTACTCAGGTAAAAAAAGTGTTTTTGAGACTTTTGGCTGCGTGTTGGGTGGTAAGTTCTTTACAAACATAGGATTTGTTTTGGTAAGTTCTTTACAAACATAGGTATGGTTGAAAAAAAGAGAAACTGAGGAAAGTAAAATTATAATTGCATGTTATTAAAAATACAACCAACAAAAATTTAGATCTAATTTACCACACATACATGATTAAAGTTTAATTTATTTATTGAAGACTTCTGTGCTAAGTGTCAATTATACATGCATATATAGTTCACCTCCAGCTTCATGGTACACATTTCTGTATTGAGAAGTCTTGTAATATATTGGGTTGATAAAAGTAAATATAACTTAATTGCTCAAGGAATTAATATTATCTAAATTTCCACAATTAAATGTTTTCCATCCTTACTTTTCTTTGTATCTCATTCAGTGCATAGTAATAGTGCTGGGCATATTAGCAAATAGTCAATAAACATATTTTTAAAAATTTTGGCTTTGAAAATTCCCTAAAATTGATTAAAAAATAGAAAATGAGTCATTGCATGGAAACCATCTTGTTAAGGTTGTGTTTGCCAACACTCTTAAATCAATTCTCATTTCCCAGTTTTTCAAATATATTTTCCATTTTGCAATTTTTCCCTACATAAAATATTTTTGAGGTTCAATCTAAAATTTCATTGGGCACATTTATTATATGGTCATCTCTCTATGAATTATCTGTTTGTAGATTCTGTGGCCAGTTTTTAATAGCATGTTGTATCCTTCCAATGGCACAGGATGGTCTTGGGCCATCTTCCCCTACTGTCTGGTCAGCATGTTTTCAGGAAATACAAGGTAATTTTAATCTTAGCTGAACCAAAATATTGATACGCAAATAAGCTGCCAGGAAATAATATACTATATTACATGCAAAATACAATTTATTTTTGGATTATTTTGCTTTAAATAATCTATAGTGACACTGCCATTATGAATTTAAAAAACCCACTCGTATTTATAAAACACATGAAGATCTGGTAAACACTTTATGTATATTTACACTTGACCCTCAAACAGCCCTCTGAGGTAGGTAGTACAAATATTTTTATTCCCATTTTCTTAATTTAGATGAAGAAAGTAAGATAATGTGACTTGCGTAAGAGCACAGATATAGTAAGTAATGAGGATCATAGCTTGGACTCAGACTCTCTATTTCTCTTGATTCAAGTCCAGAGTTCTTTCCACTATATCATTGTGTTAAACAAAGACTTGATTGCACTTACGTTTGTTTGTATAGTACATTTTCTTTTTGACTGACTTTTGCTTCTGTTGCCTTTCTTTGTAATAAGCTCCAGTTTCTCTATTGCCTGATGACCCCATAAAGCTATTTATTTTTATTCATTCTAAAGAAACCTGAGGTGAAATAGGCTTTTATTTGTACATTTCTGATCTAAAATAATGATAATATACTGACACAAAAGAGAAACGAAAAATTGTATTTATTGGGAAGTTTCCTTATACCAGATGGCTTGTTTATTCAATCCTTGTTGCTAGAATTCCCAAGATAACTGACCAAGTGTGGAAATTTGAGCCTTAAAATTGTGGTCCGGTGTTGATTGGGTCTTTTGACAAATGCAACTAAGTCATTCTTTCCAGAAAGTGAGATGGTTAGGGCCCTGAAGAAGCAACTTAATTTTTTTGGAGGAGTGAAAACAAAGTGATAGATGAAAATAAGAAAAAACCCTATTAACATTCTGTTCTAATGTTTCATGTATGAAGTATTAAATCTTAAGTTGTGTTTTGAGAGCTAAGAAATTAGCTAAGAGTTGTGGTTTGGGATTATCTTTTTCCTTACTATTGTCTACTTGTTTGGGCATTACTAAAACACTATGGGCAGCCACTGCTTGCATCCAGATAGTTGTCCCAGCTGGGTGTCCTATGAACAAGAGCCCTCACCCACCTCCTTTCCTTTCAGCTGTCATTGCTTACTTTTTCCTTCCTTTCCTGTTATGCCTTTTTTTTCTTGACACTCTAGACTCTACTTTTGCTTTCTGTCTGACTTTTAGTTTGAGGTATAAAGTCTTAAGCCATTTCTCTTCATTCTTACTCTTGCTTTATAATTTTGAAGATCTCTTGTAGCCCCATGTTGCTTCTTATCTCAACTATGTCACCATATTTTCAACCAGATGCTCAGATTAGTCTGTAGCCTGCCCAGGGGAAATTAATTGACAGGGACAATTTAAGACCCTCAGTAGAAAGGAAAGGTAAATTTTGGGAAGGTAGAAGGCTCACATTTTAATCTTACCACTAGCCTTTTTTGCCTATCCTTGTTCTAATAACCAAGCTTTGGTTATACTTGTTCTAGGGTGTTGGATGGGGTGAGGTAGGAAATAAGAGGAGGAAGTAATCCAAATCTCAGTGCCAGGCTTCTGCAGTAGCAGAAATCTTCCAGCGTCCTAAATGGGATATCTTAATGCATTTTCTCACTAAACTGAAGAGTTTAGATAAATTACTAAGGGAAACAAGTATATCTTGAAACCCACTGGAGTTGATGTTGTAGAGGGGCACTATATCCATAGTACAGGGGTTCTTAATCTGTGTTCCATGAACCATCCCTCTTGCAAGGACTTGGTTTTTATGAATAGATTTCAGGAGGGTTGTGAATTTGGATGGAAAAAAAATTTATATCTCTATTTTTATTGACCTCAAACTGAAATTTAGCATTTTCTCCATTTCTAAATGTAGGTATAAACTATAAGAGTATTAGATGTTACCGGAATGACAAAGGATTCTGTGGCAACAAAAAAAGGTTAGGAACCCTGCTTTAGAGTAATTTTCTATAAGTTCTAAGAGAGAATACTTGGATCCACAAGTCTGATGATATATAAAAATTCTGTTCCTCAGTGTCCTTTGGAAAAAGAAAATAGCTGTAAATATAGTACAAATAGTTCTACCTGTGTAGATTCTTTTTACTTTGTAATCAATGAAGGGTAAAGAAACTTTCTGAAATTTGGACTTGGGGGTCAATATAGACCTTTAGACTACCATTTGGAAATATGGATTTAATAAAATGCTGTCTTGTGGGTTTGTTTTGTGATGCTATTTATAGGTAAGACTGCTTCTTGAATAACTAGTCATTCTTAGAGGCAATCTTCTTAAGAGCTCATTGTTAGAGCATCTTGAGCTCATTCTCAAGCTAACGTGGATAAAGAACCTATAATGATATTTTCAGAGAGAGAGTGTGTGCTTTATTTGTAGTTTAATCTAGGAAAAACTGTAATCACTTTATTCAAAGCTTACAGAATGCTTTATACCCTAATTAATTAGTTAATTTCCCTCTAATTATACTTTTCCACTATTTGCAATGCTTTGTTCTCAGAAAAGTATAAAAACTATTTTGGGTTTTGTTTTTCTTTTTTTTTGGTTTCTTCTAGACTATGCTTTCAGTTAAATAATTAAGGTGAGAAGGTAGTTTTACTTCTTAAAGACAATCTGAAAGGTGTTTCTAGGTTCTTTGGGACATATGATGGCATAATCATTTCATTTTTTTTTCAGTTATTCTTTGAGTCAAAAAGCAAAAAGCCTTCTAAGCTGTTGTGCTAAAATTTAAATTTGTGGTGAGTGGAGAAGGGATTTCATCTGGAAATAGTTTATGTAAACCTGGGTACCAGTGTTTTGGCTGCCGTGATGAAGGCTATCTTTGAAATGAGAAAGACTTGGGTCTACAAAAGACAGAAAATTCCTAAAACCACAAACCCCACAACTTTCTCGAGTCTATAATTTTCCATTGCTTCAGCACATAATGTGCACAATAACCTGCCTAAACTACTTTTGGAAACTTCAGCAGCAATTGTTTTTACATGGTTTATAGCCACATACTCTTGCAATTAATTTGTGTTAAAATAGTGCTTAAAACTTGTTGGAAATATTGTCAGGTAGAAGACATTCTGAGGTAGATACCAGAAAATAGAGATCTTTTATATTGGTCTTGGATGTTTGATAGCCAAAAGTACAATTGTACAGTCAGCTTTTTGTCTAGAGAACGGATTATCTGTTTTGTAGTCTCTTCCATGATACCTAGACCTCACAGAATCTCTGAATTGGAAGATATCTCAGAAGCCATCTAGCCCAGCTCCTCTTTGAACAATAATTCTGTTTCCACCATACTTGAAAAAGTATCTTTAAGATATATTATCTTTAAGACTTCTAATGAGAGAAATGCAAATCTAAACACTTTGAGGTGCCACATCTCTCCAGCCAGATTGGCTAAGATGACAAAAATGGGAAAATGAAAAATGCTGGAGAAGATGTGGAAAAAATGGAAGACTAATGCATTGTTGGTGGAGCTGTGAACTAATAACCATTCTGGAGAGCAATCTGGAACTATATGCCAAAAGTACTATAAATAATTGCATACCCTTTGACCCAGTAATACCACTTCTAGGGTTGTATCCCAAAGAGATCATAGAAGTGGGAGGAAGACCCATATGTTCAAAAATATTTATTGCAGCTCTCTTTGTGGTGGCAAAAAATTGGAAATCAAGGGGATGCCCATCAATTGGGGAATGGCTAAACAAGTTGTGGTATATGAATGCAATGGAATACTATCATGCTATAAGAAATGAGGAGTAGACAGACTTCATATTTACCTGGAGAGGCTTATACAAACTGATGCTAAGTGAGAAGAGCAGAACCAGGAAAAATTTGTACACAATCATTTGTGTGATGACCAACTTTGATAAACTGGACTCTTCTCAGTAATGCACAGTTATAAGACAACTCTACAAGTCTCAGGATGGAAGGAGA